>JANAVB010012599.1:1644971-2244971 GCA_029216955.1 Iris pallida | reverse complement strand
TTGGAACATATGTTTTGATCAGGTGATAAAATCCTATGGATTTGATCAATGTCAGGATGAATCATGTGTATACAGAAAGAGAGGGCTGTCGTAGCCTATATATATCCTCTATTCTCTGGCCGCCAGATTACTGATCAGAAATCTGAAATTTTCTCTAAATTCATGATTCACGTAAGGAGAGAAAGAGAGGGCTGCCAAGGAGAAGAAAAGATTGAGAGATCGTCGCCCACACGACGTCCAACTCGAGGAAGAAATACGTACAGAAGATCTTGGGGTCGTCCGCTCGAGATTGCCAGGAATTACTTGTCTCCTTTTCGCCGCAGGTATAATTCGTGAACCCTAGTTTCCGCTTATGAAGGGTTAGAACACGTATTAGATCTGTTTAACTTTCTATCGATCAATACGCACACCAAAGGAAGGGTCCTGGGAATCCCCAGTTCCATCAGAAGACGTCAAGAAACTCTCTGACCACTCTTGGAATCTGCTCCTCCTCTACTACAACTACTGTAATTATACCCTTGGAATGATCCTCTAATGATCGGACAAGGACAAACTCCTCCATGTCCGGGATACTAAAAAATATTCTATCTCCTCGATAATCTATCCTCACATTACTGTCTATCAACCAGTCCATGCCTAAGATGATATCAAAATTACCCATAGGAAACTCTGTCAACCTTATAGGTAATAAATGCCCACACAATACTACTAGACACATTAAGCACACTCTGTTAACTCCTGCGAGGCCATTACTAGTGAGTATATTCATCCTCTCTGGCAATGTCTCAAACTCTAGCATAGTATGTGTCGCAAATCGTGCAGATACAAAAGAATGGGAAGCTCCTAAATCAAATAATGCTACTGCAAAAAAGTTATAACATAAATATTACTTATAAACACGTCGTCCGATGTTAGTGCCTCCTCCAGAGATAGGATGAAAGGCAAGCCTTGGCCTTGCTGGACTCTGCACTCTGCCTTTCCTGACCAGGTTGCTGCTGCGGCCTCTACATGCCTCCTTGGTCCTGAACTTAACAAAACATATGGGCCTACATCGGTAATGGACGCTAGGCTAGTAGCCTCTCTGCTAATGTCGGCCCTTGGTATGGTGCTGCCCTTGGATCTGGCAATGTTGGAAATTACTTAACTGGACCTCCTGGCCCTAGTATCTGCGGGCAAGTAGCCACCCGATGATCTGGGCTACCACACCTCAAACACAATCTCTTCACTATGTGACACACATCTCGGGTGTGACCTCCTTTACCGCAATATGTACATCCCACCGGTGGCCCTTGGTACTGCTGCTGCTGCTGGTGTCTCGACTGCTGCGGCCGAACTGGTGCTTTTATCGTTGTCACTGTCGCCCTCCGTAGTGCTCCTGACTCATGAATACGAATGCCAGGTGCTGGTGCTGATGTTCGCTGTACTGCTCCTCCTCCTTCATTCTGGGCATGAGACCTCTTTTGGCCTCTAGTTCTAGATGCCAACGTCTGCTGGGTAAGCTCGTCCCTCTGAGTTCCCATCAAAATTGCATCAAAAGTCCGATAGTCATACCCCTCTATAAGCTGAAGGATCTCCAAATAAAGTTCCTGCTGGAACTTTATGGTCCTCTCTGGCTCAGTAGCAACCATCATTGGAGCAAACCGACTCAATCTACAAAACTCTGCTGCATAGGCATTCACTTTTCTACCAGCCTGCTTGAGACTGATAAACCTCTGTTGGAGTTCATACTGCGCCACCATACCAAAATATTTGGCTCTGAATATGTTTTTGAAGCTATCCCAAGGAACATGATGCCTCATGCCAACTTCCACAGATGCCCACCAGTCACGGGCAAGGTCTTGAAGCAACAACCTGACCTGGTCAACTTGCTCCTCTAGCGAAACCTTAGCTGCTGACAAAATTGTAACTCTCTACACCGAATTTTTGTGAAATTTAAGAATATTTCTTATATTGTTATTTGAAAATTTTAATATTGCTTTCCACTTATTATTATTTTTACCACGTTTACTAATTTTTCTGTTAATAGAAAAATCTTGATAAATATTATTGTACTAGTCACTTTTTGACTTGTCATTCTGTTACTTTATTTCTAAGTAAGCCTGGATAATAATTGAGTTTGGCCTGCTAATAGCTGCCAGTATGACCTTACTTATGTGCTATGGCATTTAATATATTTATGGTGATCTTAATAATAGTAAATTATGTTTAATCAAAATTGTTCAAACTTTTGTTTTATTAATCAAGTCTAGTTTAATTATTAATAATTAAAGTTCTTCTTTGATGGATATATTATTAATTAAGTTTATAATTATTATTTTATTAGTAGTAGTTTAATGGTACTTTACTAATCAGTATTGATTATAACATCCTGTTTTCTAATTGCTATCTAGACATTTATTGAATAACTGTTTTAAATAATATTACTTTATGATTTCTAATGAAAGATAAATAATTTGATTAACTATTTTTGTAATTAATTATTGATTAGTAATTAAAAAAACTATTTTTAATTAACAGTTGATAATCATTAACTAATTTTGTAATTATTGAAATCTGTTTTTAAAACTGTTTGAATATTTGAATTTAAAAATCTGTTTAAATATTAGAGAAAAAACTAATTTTTGTTAGCAATTTAAAATATGTTATTGATTTTTCTAAAAACCCCAGATCTGTTCCTATTTACTGCTGTGCTATTGTCCTATCTTGGAAGTACACCCAGATATACTATTAATTACCAATGCTACCACTCCTGTGCACACACATACGATTATTTTATTATAAATAAGTACACTGACATACTGTTCAATAAACATCACATCACACTGACTCACCACACTCTTTCTCTCTACTCTTTTTCTCTCTCCTCACTGTTACTGCTGACAATGGCCGAGCACCACCGTTCGCTACCGCCGCAGCCTCGCCGGATCCGCCATTGCTCCGGCCATCACCTCATCAGCATCCATGTCACCACCGATGTTCTAACCACCACTACAGCCAGAGCTCGCCATCCTCGTCGAGGAGCTCGAGGCAGCCAACCTCGATCGTCGTGCCATTTTCAAAGACCGTATAGCCTTGAGGAGTGAGCTAACCCTTCGGGAACCGAGGAGCCGCCTCGACTGTCGCACTACCCCTCGAGCAGTGAGTCATCATCAAAGCCCGCGTGCGACCGTTCGAAGGACGAGCCAGCTTCTAGAGTGATACACTGCACCTTCGAGTCGTATGGAGTTATCTCGAAGCAAACCGTTGTCTCGAGATACGTGCATCATTGAGCCACCGAAGACCACCGCGTAGTCCTCGGATCTTCTCGCGCACCACCTCCTTGTCCACAGCGCCGTTCTCCCGAAGCTTGTCGACACCGCTTGGAGCCACGGTGCCACGCCACGTCCTCGCCGAGACCGTTGGCGGCAAGATCTGGACGACGACCGTCGTCCCAGTTGCACGGAGCACCGGATCTGCTCGCCGAGGATCGACATCCCTATCGGTTGAGTGAGTTTTCCCATCGATCTTCTCGAACACTCTTTCTTCTTACTTTTAGGGTTTATAATTAGGGCTAGGGTTTCGTCGATCCGGATAAAGAGAGAGGGTGAACTAGGGCTTGAGGAAGATGAAGCCAGGTCTGGGTTTCTTGAGGAATAAGAGGAGAAACCTAGGGTTTTGATCTCTTGGATCGGTTGTTAATTGCAGGGGGAGTGTGTGGCTATGGAATTGAGTGGGTATGGACACACACAAAAAAGAAGAAAAAATGCTATCTTTTCTTTATTGGCACAAGGCACCACAAATCGTGTATGCCTGAGAGATGCTGCGCTGAGGATCCCCAAGTACAAAAAAGAATTCTGGGGAATGGGACGATGGAGATTGAGCGGTAGTTGCTTCTTTACTCCGTTGACACTCCGATTACAAAAGTGGGAGAAAAACTAAAAAAAATTGCTAACTCTCGGCTTACTGGCAAGAAGTGCAATAATTTGGCTTTTGAAAATGCTCTCCATTCTGTGTTTTGAAGAGGGATGAGACCCCCCTTTTATAGTCGTTCTTGAGCTGGAATGATGTTATGCGCCCATATAAGGAAACATGCTAGTTTTTATGTGGGCGCATAGTCCTGCTTTGGACGCATAGAATGTAGAAGCATACAGGCTATGAGATCATTGGTTGGTCGTGGTGTTGACGTGGCCGTATGCTTCGGTGCACGATTGCTCGTGGAGACTGACGTGGCCGTATGCTTCGGTATACGTTTTGATCATGGCTTTGACTGAGTCAGGCTTGGGCGCATAGCCATGTCCCAGGCTATGCGCCCTCCTTTCGGGGGAGCTAGTCTTGGGCGCATGGAGCTTCACTGGCTGGGCGCATGGAGCTTCACTGGTTGGGCGCATGGAGCTTCACTGGCTGGGTGCATTGAGCTTCGCTGGCTGGGCGCATAGAGTTTTACTGGCTTTGGGTGCATAGGGCTTCATTGCTGAAATTTTTTTATGCTTCTACAAGACCCCCTTCAAAGTTTTTGATATTGAACGAGTTCAAAATACTTTGAAAGAAGCATGGATCATCTTCTCGTGATGCAATGGGCGCATAGCACGGGCCTCTCTTTGGGTGCATAGTATTTGGCCAGCCTGTCAGAGAGATACGACTGTTGAGATCTTCTCCGAAATTTGAACTGACAGATTCATCGGGGTGGAATTTAAAGCGATCCATCCATCATACGTTGTCCATTTCTGTAAGTGGCAGTCACATAGTGTGCAAGGGACTGGTTCTTCACGTGGGCGCATAGGCTATTATGGGCGCATACTGCGCAATGGGCGCATAGGCACATAAGGCTAAGTGGACGCATAGTATGCGGCCTATGCCTATAAATAGGCCCTGAAAGAGAGAGAGAGAGCTCATTATTCCTTTTACTTAGAATTTTTAGAAACTCGTCATCTTCTTTCTTTGAGAACCATGTCTTCCAAGGTCGCCAAGAGATCTGCGAACGGCAAGAGGGCTGCACCGAGTGGCTCTCCTCCTGCGACAACGTCCTCGGCAGTCCAGGACCCAATTCTGGTGAGGGCATGCTTCAAAAAACAAAGTCTCGAGCGTTAATTTGCGATGCTCGGACTTTTCTTCGGCCTGGGCGCTTGCGTCTAAGGCAACATACTTCTGTGAGCATCATTATGTGCCTACAGAATTCATGTGGCAACACTGTAGTGAGCTATACGCCCACGTGTTGCTATGTTATGCGCCTTCTAATTGTGGCATGTTATGCGCCCACGTACTGTTCGTTTGTTATGTGCCCACATGTCTTGTTTTGGGTGCATATCCCTTTGGGCGCATAGCCCCTTGGGCGCATAGCCCTTTGGGCGCATGAAAGCCTTTCAGAACTTAGTTTTTTATACAGATTTCATAGTCTGACTTTCTTTCTGTCTTTGCAGTAAGCATATTTGTCCCAAAATTTGAGGGAATCCCTTTTGGCTCTGCTTATCAGGCCCTTGATACCAGTCCTATAACAAATATGATCAGTACGGTTCAGGCCAAGATTAGTCAAAATTAGCCTACGGAGCGGACCCTCGCCATACTTGAACATGATAAGTCCTTCTTGAGGCAGATGATTAATGATGAGAAGTTCGTGCGTGAAGGGGCACGTCGCTTCAAGAAGCCGTACTTCTTGTTTGGTGATAGTGTGGTGTTTGAAGATGGTGAGACCATACGTTTGAGAAACCCCATGGTGATTAGTCCAAAAAATCAGAGGATATGGCTACCGTCGATGGAGCGCCAATATCCCTTGTCTGCTTTCACTGCCTTAGCTGTGCGACGACAGATGAAGTGGAAGCTAACTCCTAAGCTCCCCGGAGTCATCTCTAGGAGAATAATGTTCGACTCAGGCGATCGGAGGAAGGACACTTTTAAATGTATCCGGGGCTCTGTATCTTACTCTACGAGGGAACTGCAACCTGGTGCCGTAGTGAATGACATTCCCACTAACCTCCATCCTTATGCCGCTGACACGCTTTGCCATTTGATGATGACGGGGGATGTATCGTATATCACAGGAAAGATGCGGATGGAAGGTTGGAGGTATCCGTCTTCATTTTGGAGCAATCTCACTGGCTGGATTCTTTCCACGTATGAAGCCACCCTGAAGACTGCTGGCCTTTACTATGTTGTTAGGGCCACTCAATATGGTGTAAGGGTCAACTGGCCAATGTTTGTTTCTTTGGCCAAGTTATATAACCTTCACACTTGTACCTTCTTTACTCCGGTTGGGGAGATAGGATTGGCTCTCCATGAAATACAGAAAGTGTCGAAGCTTTCCTGGGGTACGGAGCCCTACAAAGAGTACGTGCTTTGTGATGAAAAACACCGAGATCTGGAGAGTGAGAACTCCGAAATGATTGATGTATATAAGGAATTGCTCTTCCACCTTCTTATCTGTCATAGGATTAATAAGAAAGGGAGGACCGAGGGAGCAAATCCCTACATGAGAGCCTGGATGGGCTATGTCTTCGTTCAAGGAGAAGGGGAAGACCCGACTTCCTTTTCGATCCTAAAACCTATGACCAAGTCTGATATAGAAGCCCGGATGGCAGATTATGAGACGGCGGATGCTGAGGACAGTGATGATCCTGGGTCTCCGATTGGCCACTACTTTCGTCACGCCAAATATCCGTTGTCGGAGAAAGCTGTGCTGGCAGCTTTTTTAATGATCTGGCTTCGTGACTGCATAGTCCCTGGAGGTTCAGGGTCCATTGAGAGAATAAGCCGGGTTATGATACTTCCGGCTGTAAAGCTGGCGTTCGTACACCATCTTGTATTGCTTCCCGCGATGGTCTATGCCACTGGACGAGGTCTACGAGACTTTGTCAGGAATGCGGTAACTCCTGAAGGCAGGCCCCACTTCGCCCGGACCGAGCTTCTGTATCATTTTCTGATAGGGTGGCTGCTACTGCATTATCCTTCCCTAATGAATGCTGGGCCGGTGGCAGACTCTTTGGCAGGAGACGCCTTTCTCTGTAGATTTCGTGATACAGATTAGGCCGTCATCGGTGTACCTGCTTGCAGAAAGGCTTTAGGCTTCTTACAGAACTATGAGTTCTTCAGAGTATCCCCTCCGTCCGACAGCAGTAATACGGGAGATATTTTAGTGGATGAGGGAGTTCATGCCACTAATTTGACTGCTGGGGCGTTTCGCTGGCTTCAGCCTATTAGACCATCGTATCTGGTGCTCCGGAACAGGAATCATGCATATCTAGAGCCGTATCTGCCAAGCCGTTTCATGCGGCAGTTCGGCTATAGCCAGCTCCTTCTGGGAAATGCTAGCCCACATTTGGAGTCGATAGGCAGCTTGATTGATGGGGCGCGTGCTTGGATGTACTACAACGTCGGGTGCACGGGGCTATCTTCACTTTTCCATTGGATAAGCCTGGGACCCATTTGTGCTATGCCGCCGCCAAATTTTACGTTTAGATCAATACTTTTCATCCCCAGTATGATCGTGAACATAGCTTGATATTGGGAAATCGGTTTGGCCCCCTTCCTACAAAAAAGGCGCCGAAGGGCCGTAAGAAGAAAAGTACTATTCCCGCCATGAAACAAGCCGTAGTACCACGACTAGAAGCTATCTTTAGGGAGCCAACTGTATCTCCGAAGGAGGTCACGAAAGATGATGATTCTTCTCCTCTCAATCCTCCACAGAAGAGAAAAGCTTCTACTGAATTGGCCCAAGAGCCAACCTTAAAGCAAAAGAAGAAAACTGTTGCCCTGAGGAGAGCCAAGGAAGTGGGCGCTGGCTCGTCTCCCTTGAGGAGGGCCTCCCGGCAAACTAGAAGAGGAGGGGCAGTGTCACGGGCCATTATTATTCGGGAGGTGGATCCCTTTCTAGACTCCATAGCCGTTCTGGTCAAGCCTTTAGAAGCTTTCTCACCCTTGCGTTTGTCCTTTGCACAGGATCTCGAAGTTGCAGCTGAGGAAGGTGCCTCCTCGTCTGAGGAGGTGGAGGTGACAACGGTATCCCCTGTTTGCCCCCGACCGATGGATGAGGGCGGATCTTCTTCAGCTGTAAATCACCAGCGATAGGAAGATCGGGGCGAAGACCCGGACCATGACGGTGATCAAAAGATCAGTTTCTCCTATGATATATCTGTAGGGGATATGTCTGCAATAGAAACTGCGATAAAAGAGCTGGACGAGAACCAAGTCTAATCGGCTCATCTTTCTACGGGTACGTTGCCTTTGTGTCTCTCTTCAGATGAGATTTTTTGACTTTGATTATGCGTGCTTCTTGTGAGGCTGACTACGACTGTATGTTCCCTTACAGACAAGGAGAAAGAACCCCTCGTGAAGATAGTCCCCACCATTAGGAAAGGGGCAGAGGTTGTTCCCGGCTCCTCCAATTTTGCTGGTGTGGAGGGAGCTGCTAGTGAGCCGGTATCGGCTACGAAAAGAGAGGTCGAGCAGCCTGCTGAGGGGGCTGTTGCTGAATCTGCTCCTATTCCGGCTGAGCTTGTGGAAAACATCAGGCATGATGCCGTTCAGGGCCTTGATATTTTTCTTCTTGAACAGTCTGAGCCTGCTCTTGGTTTCCCTAAAATCAAGGTTGATGGCACAGTCCAGGCTGGAGTTGAGCAAGCTGAAGGTACAAAATTATAATTCCTTTACATTTCTCTTTTTTTCGGCTACTGATGTATATGTTGTTTTCTCTGTCAGGTTCGACTTCTTGTCAGGTATCTCTTCCTGAAGCGAAAGAAACTTTTTAAGCCTCCTCTTCGACGACCTCCACCATAGATGAGGAGATGGCCTAGGAAGTTGTCAAAGCTTTCTACTCTGTATTGAAAGTGAAGCTTCCTGGAGTCTTGAATCGGAATACTGCCTTCGGCCCTGTAAAGGTTGTTGTCGAATGTCAAGTGGCGGCCCTCGAGAGCATTGCTGGCTATGAAGGGCTGGCCAACGCTCTGAGGAAAGTTCTGAATGACCTGGAAGGTCAGGTGGCCAGGTTTCGGGACACCAAACAGTGGAGCCCGACGTCGCTGTTCCGTGCAGAGGACGAGGCTTTGATGACGGCTCTTGCGAAGGAGGGGGCTACTTTCCAGGAAAGAAAGGATGCCCTTGTTCGAGTGATCGGCGAGCTGGCTGACCGGTATGGCCAGTTCAATGCTGCAAGCGAGGCCCATGCTGCCTCGAAGAACAGGTTGGCTGTGCAGATCACTGAAAAGTATAATCACATTACGCAGATCAAGAATGAGATCACCCAACTGGAAGCTGACTTGAGGGCGGTGACATCTGAACAGGAGGATTACTTAGCCCAGGCTGCCATAACTGTCGCCACTTCTGCCCGTTTAAAAGATCAGCTGGCAAAGTTGGAGGGGAAGCATCTGAGTCTGATCCTCTTCGAGGATGAAGCCGCTCGTCAAGAAGAGGCACGTCGTCGAGTTACTGTGAAGTCTGAAGCCGAAATTGCGGCTCTAAGGGACAACATCAATCGCCTGTATATCCTGTAGATTTTTGTAACTCCCTTCTTTTTTCTAGCCATCACGGCTCTTGTACCTTTTTTCTGTCTCTTGATAGATGTTAAAGTACAAAATAAAGAATCTTTTCAGAAGTGAATGTGGTTTTGTGAAATATCGATGCTAGAGGTAATGTGGACGTAGCAAGGATATTTCTGGGTGGATATTCTGCTGGAGAATTGTGATGTGGACATATTATCCATTTTATATTCAAGTTATTTGAATATAGATAATAAGTTGAATGAAGCTGCTAGTAGAGGTAATATGGACGTAATAGCAGAGGATGTTCTATATCTGACCAGAGGTAATATGGACGTGGAAAGATATGTAACGTTAGGTGGGAGTGGATAGTTCAGAGGAAATATGGACGTGATTATCCTTGATGAATGCTTTGCTCAGAGGTTATGTGGACGTGGCAAAATATTTAATCATTCCACTGGGGAAATAATTATCAGAAAACAATTCAGAGGTAATAGGGACGTGACTTGTTTTCGTTAAACCGAGTTTGGACAGGGTCAAAAATGGGAATGATTCTACTAGAAATTTTTTTAGAGGACCTATTATCCAGGACGTATTCAAGACTCTTGAATTACGGATAATAGTTAGATAGTTTTTTGAATTATATAAACATCGCACTGTACATTTACATGACTGAACATATATAAACAAAAAGGGTTACACATAGTATTTCTTCAGGAACTTGCCGTTGATAGGCATCATGAGCAAGTCACCATCAGGCTTGGTTAGCCAGTACGCACCGTTAGAATACACTGATTCTATGATGAAAGGACCTTCCCATTTAGGCTAGAATTTTCCTTTTGTTTTGTGCGTCATGACCATTGGTCTTCTCACTGCTAAGACTAGATCGCCGACTTGGAAAGTCTTTTCTTTCACTTTTTTATTGAAGGCTCTGGAAAGGCGTGATTGGTATAGCTTAATGCGTTGCTAAGCTAACAAGCATTTTTTGTCTAGCGCTTCGAGCTCCTGGAGTTGCAGACGGTAGCTTTCTTCGGTAGTCAGCTCGCTGGCTAAGGCTACTCGAAGAGAAAGAATCTGGATTTCTAGGGGAAGAACTACTTCGCTCCCATAAACCAGAGAGAATGGTGTACTGCTTATTGGAGTCCAGGTCGTTGTACGATAGGCCCATAGACATTCGTCGAGCTTCTCATTCCAATCGTGCTTGCTTGAAGACACGAACTTCTTGAGAAGTTTTATGATGGTCTTGTTGAAGGCTTCTACTAGCCCATTAACCGCTAGATTGTAGGCAGTAAAGGCTACGTCCTGGATTCGATTCTTATCGCAGAACCGATAGAATGTATGGCTTGCGAACTATGGACCATTATCATGGATGATCCTGCGAGGTAGGCCGAAGCGGTAGATGACGTGATATTTGATGAAACTGATCACGTTTGGCGTCTTCACTTCAGTGAGAGGTATAGCTTCTTCCCATTTGGAGAAGTAATCGGTTATGGCTAGGATGAACCGATGTCCTTTAGAGGATGGCGGGCAGATTTGTCCTATGACGTCCATGCCCCAGGCTTCAAACGGCCAGGATGCTGCCGTCGGGTGTAGAAACTCCGAAGGTTGATGAACGAAATCGGCATAGAACTGACAAGATCTATACTTCTTTGCATATTCAACAGCATCTGCTATCATTGTGGGCCAGTAATAATCCATTCATTTGAGGCGATCTTGTAATTTGGGACCTGGTTGATGTGCACCACAAACTCCATCATGAGCCTCCCGGAATTCATGTTTGGCTTCTGTGTCTGATAAGCATCGTAACAGTAGCCCGTCGTAAGAGTGTCGGTACAGCATCTTGGTAACTGTGTTATAGTAAAATCTGAGGGATCGCCTTTGGATGGAAACTGCTTCCTTCGGGTCCTTGGAAAGGATTCCATAGACGGCGTAGTCTATAAAGGAAAATCTCCAGTCTTTAGCATTGACGCTTATTTTCGTTGCATAATTGTGATGAATATGCAAGGCATCTTTCACACAGAATAATTCTCGACCAGACACTGTGATCGATTGCTGAGTATTGGTAGGAACGGTCAAGGAAACAGCGAGACCGGCTAGAGCATCTGCTTCTATATTCTGTAGTCGAGGCACGTGCTCGATGAAGAGTCCAACGAAAGTAGATGCCAACTCGATTATTGCTCTATAGTAGGGGATGAGATCCTCGTGGCGAACTTCATAATCCCCTCGGACCTGACTAACTATTAGCTTGGAATCGCCGTAAGCTTCTAGATAGTCAACTTCCAGTTTCTTTGCCAGTTGTAGGCCGATTAATAGAGCATTATATTCGGCCACATTGTTGATGCATGGTTCCACGAGAGAATACGCACGATGTATAACCAAATGGTCAGGTGACACAAGTACGACACCTACTCCAGCTATGATATTTTTTTAGGTCCTGTTCTTGATGCACCGTCAAAGAACATTCGCCAAATGGAGATTTCTTCAGTTGCAGTGTTAGACTCCACCACTTCGTCGAGGATTTCGTCGTAGAGTTTGGACGATTCTGGCACTGGATGAGCTGCTAGAAAATTAGCTAATGCTTGGCCTTTTACTGCCTTCTGAGGAACGAAGAGCATATCGTATGGAGTCAACAGCATTGTCCATGTAGCTAAACGTGAATTGAGAGAGCCCGGTTTAGTCATGAGTATTCTGAGAGGGTTGACTTTAGATATAATATGGATAGTCTTTCCAGACACATAGTGGCGTGTCTTCTGGATGGCAAATACCAGTGCAAGGCATTCCTTCTCCACCGGTATGTATATGTGCTCGGTACCCACCAATGTGCGACTGAGGTAGTAGATTTCTTGTTCATGGCTGCCTTCGTTCTTCTGAGCTAATAAGGTACCAAGAGAATGGTCCATAGCGCAGACATATAGTAAGGAGGGCTTCTCCATTATTGGAGCTACAAATTCTAGAGGGCTTGTAAGGTACGCCTTGATGTCGTCGAATATACATTGATATTGTTCAGTCCAGACGAAAGATACGCCTTTCTTCATGAGCTGAGTGAATGGTGGACACCTTCCAGAGAGGTTAGAAATGAATCGTCTGATGTAGTCTAGCCTTCCTTGTAGTCCGTGTAACTCTTTGAGGTTTCTTGGAGGATGCATGTCGAGGATAGCCTTCACTTTCTTCGGGTCCAGATGTATACCCTTTGAAGTGATGACGAAACCAAGGAACTTTCCGCTGGAGACTTCCAGAAAAGAGTTGGTTGGATTTATCTTGAGTTGGTATGCACGCATTAGTTCGAACACCGTTCTCAAGTCTTGGAGGTGGTTGCCCTCGAGACGACTTTTGACTGTGATATCGTCTACGTAGCACTACACAGTTTTGCACAAATGATCGCAAAAAATTGTGTTTATAGATCGCTGGTATGTCGCCCCTGCATTTTTTAATCCGAAGGGCATCACCGTATAGCAATATACCTCCAATGGTGTTCGAAAAGATGTGTACTTTTCGTCGTCGGAGAACATCTTGATCTGGTTGTAGCTTGAGAACCCATCCATGAAGGACATCCGCTCGAAGTCGTAAGTATTGTCGATCATTACGTCAGTGATCGGTAGAGAGAACTCGTCTTTCAGGCATACAGAGTTCAAATCATGGTAATCGATACAGACTCGAACTTTACCGTTCTTTTTTATGACTGGAACGACGTTGGCAACCCAGTCTGGGTGTTGTTCTTCGCGAATGAATCCACTGGCAATGAGCTTCTTGACTTCATTCTTGATGGCTTCCATGATGTCTGGTCTGAATCGTCGTTGTTTTTGCTTCACAGGCTTAGCTTTAGACGAAATATTCAGGCTGTGCATGGCAAATTTAGGGTCCAAGCCTGGCATATCTTTATAGCTCCATACGAAGACGTCGATGTATTCTCTTATAAACTGTATAAGAGATTGGCGTTCATCGCCAAATAAACTTTTGCTGATGAAGATTGGTTTGAAAGATGATTCATTTCCTAGATTGACTTGGATGACTTCGTGTTCGGTAAGTGGTTCACATTGTTTGAAGCACAGCTTCCATCTAGAGTCCATCTTTTGAGCCCATTGTTCGAGCTCGATTGATTAGACATCGTCTGCAATTTAGTCAACGAAAACCATGTTGACGGACAGAGTTATCTTGAACATGTCGCCAATGCTGGAGTCTGAGTCCGAGAGGGAGGAATCAAAAGAATGAGAACAACGATCTACTTCATCATCTGATCTTTCGGGAGTTATTGGAGGAGTGACATAACCCAAACCAACACCGCTTTGTTGATAGTAGTTCTCGGGTTTGCCGGGAGGAGCAAAGTGTCGTATAGGCAACCGTCGTCCTCGGCCGTAATTCAGCCCCTGGTCGCTTTTGATGTCATATCCCATGTTCTGGATGATATTCTTGCCCTGTCAACTATACCAAAAAAGTTGCATTTTCCCAGAGTCATAGTCAGCTTCTGTGTTGTATTTGGGAGAAGTAGAGTCTGGAAAAACTTTCTCTTGCCAATTATACGACCGAAGATGATTAGTTCTTCATTCTTCTTTCTAGCTGGAACGACGAAGTAGAGGATATCTTAAAGGTAAACTTTTTCCCGTAGGTGAGGCGTCGTGATCGGCATGCAGAGGTATGGTCCTATGCCATTCTCTAGAGCGTATATCGTATCTATGTAGTGGTTTACAGATTGATAGACATCGAAGTAATTCAAAGATAAACCTTTACTAAGGAAATACGCAAGTTCTTCTTCAAGGATAACATTATCCACTGAAGGTACATTATTATGAGTATTGATATACTCGTTAAGAGGATCATCATCTGGAAGAGGAGCCACAGTCTTGGTCGAGTTCACCATGTAGGGTAATTCTTCAGGATTGGGAGGACGAGCATCAGTAGGTTTCTCCCGGGGTGTCTTGTTGAGAGTGATGGTTAATGGTTTGACCTTGTCAGGGTTCTTCTTTTCACCCAGATTGTGAGAGGCTTTGGAGTACTTTTTGGAGTAGTACGTCCTTTGACTGGGATAATCAAGGGACCATCATTGGAGGGTGGACTTGCTTCAGCTTCATTGTCAGCTTCGTTGTAGTCATCCTTAGGGGGCTGGGATTGGTAAAGTACCAAATCTCTATAGTAAGCTTCGATGCCCTTAAAAGGATCGACATCGGCAAACCCCGTCTTCATGACACCGTTGCTGTTGACGTATTTGAAGCACTGGTGAAATGTGGAAGGAATGATCATGTTCTCGTGTATCCATGGACGTCCCAACAAGATGTTGAAGGATACATTAACATCGATCACATAGCATGAAACCTCGGTTCGGAGATCACCGATCTGGCATTTGAGACGGATCTTGTCCAGCGGATGGCTTCGAGCAGCATTGAAAGCCGTAATAGTTGTGTTGGTTGCAGATAGCTTGTGTAAAGGGATTTCCAGAATTTGAAGCAAACTTCTAGGAATGATGCTGAGGGAGTATCCTGGATCGATGTGCATGCGGTCCACCTTGATCGCCCCGATATACCCTGTATAGTACAGGGGTCTATCATGACGATTATTTTTGAGTAGCATGTCCTCATATGAAAAGGTGATGTTGGACACCACTTACATAGTACTGTGGCAATGGGGACAGGAGACAGGGTCTTCAGTGGGAGCTTTGACTTCAGCGAGGTAAGAGTCGGCATGTAGTATGTAGGAACCCTAGAGGGGGGGTGAATAGGGTCAAGCTAACTAATCAAGCACTTAGCACAAGCTAATTGGCAATTTAAAATTATAAGTGCAAGAGAAGAAGCAAACACAATACCGACACCCGATATATCCTGGTATCCTCCTAAGAGGCAGTCCAGTCCCGGAACTCTCTCCGGCTTTAATCCACTATTTAAGCAAATAGTTACACACGAGTTTGGATCCGAAGAACTCGCCAACTTCTTACACAAGAGCTTTAATCCGAAGGGCTCTCCGACTTCAACCGAGAGTTTGGATACGAAGACTCCCCAACTTCAACCGAGAGTTTGGATACGAAGACTCTCCAACTTCAACCTTTCACAATAGGTTTTGATCTCCTTATACAATAGGATGAAGATCTCACTTTTCAACTCAATAACTCTAACACAATTTGTGAATGGCAAATGAAAGCTTTGTAGAGTTGTTTGTGGATAGGCTTTGGTGGTTTTGAAATTTTTAGGCTCAAAGCATCATCCTTGAATGAAGGGGTTCAAGGCTATTTATAACCAAAGCTTGAAAAGAAGCCAAAGGCAACTTTTCAGTCATGAACCGGTATACCGCCGGTATGATCCGGCATACCGGCGGTATACCGGTCTGGAATGCAACGGCTAGAAATATAGCTGTTGGGATCATTTATTGCTCAAAATTCGACCGTTGGAATTTGAACATTACTGAATCGGTATACCATCGGTATGGACCGGTATGCCGTCGGTATGCCGGTTTTGTAGACAGAAACTTTCTGTGAACAAAAACCGGTATACCGTCGGTATACACCGGTATACCGTCGGTATGCCGTTTTTCAGCAGAAAACGATCCTAGGCTTATTTCTACCCTAGCTTTCGATTTTGCCATCCATTTCTTGTGTTTACAATTATTCCTAAGACTCATTACAGACTCCAGATATACTTAGGCAGGTGCAGGCTTCTTCAGAGTCGTGAAATGATGAAGGCATGGCTTGGCTTCTTTCTTTGATAGGTGCTGGCTTTTTCCCTTGGCGGCAGCTGTCCAAAGATATCCAGTTTGTGAAAACTGAATACCTTTCGGGGGCTTCGCCCCCGAACCCCCGACGAGGGGCGCTACCCCCTCGACCCCCGTCCGCTGACCGGGCAGCGGAACCCCCGGTGCGTGGCTCCAGAGATGTCGTCGGGTGGTTCAGAGAAATCTTGTGGGATCCGTCGTCTTTGGCCCACCATGATTTCTTCATTGCATATGTCCACATTGATCTTGTTTATTGCTTTTCTGCATGTACATGTTAGACAAATAAAATAATATACATAGTAGCAAGTATGATAAGTTTAATGCACATTAGGACAATGCTGAGTTTAAGTATAGGTGCTACGGTGATAGCATAAAAGTTAGTGATATCATAATAATTAAACTTAATTGAATGACCACAATCAAAAACATAGTTTTGATTTTGGCGACCCAAGTAAATTTAAGATAGATAAGCTCATATCACTAATATGTAAACCAATAGGCACATATCACCAAAGGTATAAGTATAAGTAGAAATGCTTTTAGCGATAGTATGAAGATTAGTGATAATGAAGTGCTAAACTTAACATATTAACCATATTCAAAAACATGATACAATCATTGGGCCAACATAGTATGCCTCACTTAAAGCCTTCCGTATTTCTTTGGAGAGTCACAATAGATCGAACAGAGACAAGCTGGCAGGTGTATTGGCTAGCTGTGCCAGTATGTCAAAGTTGTTGGGCCGATCCATGCCTTCGGGAGCTGGCGCCTTCAGAGATTTGTCAAACTGCGTCTCCTTCTGCTTGGCTTTGTCCGTAGTTGGAGGCTTAGACGGGCCGGGCTGGCTTCTGAGCTTATGGGGGTAGCAGGAGCTTGAGAAGGTACTGCTTCATCTTGTGCGGGATCGTACGTCCGATGATAAGTCTTTCCCAATTATGTCTCGCCAGATAGAACCTCGTAGATAGAAGAGGATACCATATGGCAAGACTTGTACTTTTTGCCCTTTTTTGCTTTGGGAGGTACTACCCCCTGCGTCACTTCTTGCACAAGGTCCGGTTGGACCCACATGATCTCACCATGTTCAGTCGTGAGCGAAACCAAGGTTGAGTTACGAGATGGCGGTAGGTTGACGACTTCCATTATTGCCTTGGGAATCGGGACCACGCCGTCTCGGACTTCTGTGGGAGGAAAGTCACCAAACGGAAGAGAGATCTTGTTAGAGGATACGACTTTGTCTTTAGCTTCGAGGTTGATCACTTGGCTGTCGATAAGCTATTATATCTTCTTTTTCAAGACGATGCAGTCCATGGTGGAATGATGCACGTACTGATGATAGAGACAGTACTTGGGATCGTTGAGCTGGCTCGCCTCTGCAGGACGTCTTGGTAGAGGCAATGTCAACTTATTACCCTTCGTCAAAGTGTGAAAGATGGTAATGACATCATCTTCGTCAAAGGAAAAGGTCTCCTTCGGCTTGTCGGAGGCACCTTGAGAATTGGAAGCTCCTTTGGATGTGTCGACCTTCAGGATTTCTTTCCCTTTACCCCCACGAACATGGATAGTTTGAGGATGCTAGCCCTTGTCTTCGGGTTTGGTTTTTCAACCCCAGTAGTTCCAAGTTAGGAACGTCATTTTTGGCAGCATCAACGGCCCCAATGAAAGCGGACCATGTATCATACTTTTGTATACCCAGACAAAATTTCACTGTAGGAAGGAAGTTATGTCGACAATTATCCATGAGTTCTGCGTCTGGTATATCGAAGGGCATCTTCAGTGCTAGCCACCTGAAGCGTTCGATGAAGGCGATGATATGCTCAGTCCTCCTTTGCTTGGTCTCGATGAGGGTGGACATACTAACATGCATGCCACTCTCGTAAAACCTGTTACGGAACAACCTCTCCAAGTCTTTAAATAAGTTGATACATCCGTCAGGCAGACTGCAGAACCATTAGAAGACTACCTCCTACAAGGCGCTAATAAACAACTTCGACAAGAACGGATCATCTCTGGACAAGTACAGAGTCTGCGTGTTGAAGTACGTCATGTGCTGACGAGAAGAAGTCAACCCGTCAAAGGAATTCAGCGTTAGCGGCTTGTAGTTAGGAGGGCAAGCCCCACTCAGGAGGATATGGCTGAGATCTCCCTATCTTCTGAAGCTTGTCTTCTGTGAGATGGTGTCGAGACGAGCGACCAGGGAATCAATTGCATCCTGTTGATTGAGCAGGTATTAGAAAATAGCTACAGAACGATTGTCAGGCATCGTTGGTAAAGGACCACCCCTAGTATTTGTAAGATTTGGAGGAGGTGCAACGGAATGATTCTCCTTTTGTAGTGAAGGAGGTTTGTTGCTGTGAGCCGGACTAGCGTAGGCCGAGACATTTTGTTGAGGTGGAGGAATAGCCCCAGCAGCTTGAACCACCATGATAGTGGTGAGCATTTCGGTGATCTTAGCGAATGCTGTTTCAAGACCCTCTAGCCGTTTATTGGTCTGATCATTGGCTTCTTCAGGTCTTTCTCCGTCCGCCATATATGTAGATAACATGCGAGGATGAACAGAAGAAATAATACAACTGGTGCTGATATTATCTGTCTTCGAGTGGACAAGCCCTACATCTTCAGGTAGAGAAGGTAGATAGTCACCATCGGATTCGGAGGGATCATCGTCTTCTGGAAGGCTAACCCCAGTATGAAGGTCATCCGCTTCATATTCTGAGGAAATACTACCCCCAGCTTGGGATTCTTCGTCGTACATACGGGACCTTTCCTTTGACCGAGTATCCTTATAGATTCCGTCAGATGTGACAGCCTGCTGGCCATCTGTTGGTAGGCTTCTTCTTCTTCTTCTTCTCGCGGAACTGAGAGAGAAAGTTGGGTTCGTAGTCCACCGTCTTTGATTGGGGCTTCCGTAAGGGGGACCCCATGAAGCCATGTTGGATGGAACACACAGTGGCTTCTCATCGTCAGAGAAGTGCAGCCGTCGAAACACAGACTTTCTCTGAGGTACTCTTGTTGCTTTGGAGCAACGACATATGATAACAATACTGGTACATAGATGCGCACTATGAATTGTTATATCCTCCGTCATTTTACGCTCATGATTTATCATGTTGCGCAAGTCAGCGGAAGGGAGTTTTGCCTTACAATCCATGTTGCATGCATCGCCGAGCTTTGTATGCGGGTTCTAAGGAGAGTTGGCACATCCAGACTTAGTTCACGTGCAGGGGCAACCCCTACACCTAAGTTCTGTGATGTCCTTGAAGACAACCCCGTGCTATACTCGTTTGGACCTGTCTTTTTGTTATGGGCGCATAGGCCTTGGAGACTGGCATTGGGCGCTTGCTCCTTGACAGCATGTCTGAGCCTCCTTGATGTGGGCGAATAGTATGGATCTAGAGAGCCTGGGCGCATAGCCTTGGGCGCATGACTCTGGATGCCTAGCCTGCTGAAGACAGAAGTGTTCTGGTTGGGGTTATTCGCCCAAACACTCCCTTGGGCGCTTGGCTTTGGGTGCATGCTTGGTGGAGCAGCGCTGTTTTCTTCCAGTTTTGCCTCTTTCATTTGTGAGCCTCGTCGGGTTTGGCCAGAGTGTCGCATACTCCGATTCTTGGCATCGTAGTATTTTTTTTGCCAAGTCTCGAGTGTTGAACACCCTGTTGTTGATTGTGTAGGAAAGAAGTCACTGGGCTAGTAGAGCCCGAAATGGTATGAGCCTTCTCCATTTAGGAAACTTCTATGGCAGAGTCATATGCCCAAGTGATAGAGTCCTCCAGTTGCATATCTGCTATGATACTAGCAGGATATGCACAGCGAGTCTTTGGAAGCCAAGTCTTGCGAGATTTGTTTGGCTTCGCTGATTTCGAGGGAGTAGAGCCATCCCTTGAGAGCATCTCTTCAAATGCCTGCTGATCAAACTTTACGATCAGCATCTTCTGAGTGCTTCCCACTTTGTCGGTATCGGATTACGTCACCACCTTTTCGTCAGAAAAAAAGGTAGTCCCCAGTAGAGTCACCATTTTTATGGACACACACACAAAAGAAGAAGAAAATATTGTCTTTTCTTTATTGGGGCAAGGCACCACAAATCGAGTATGCCTGAGAGATCCTGCGCTGAGGATCCCTGAGTACAAAAAAGAATTATGGGGAATGGGACGATGGAGATCGAGCGACAGTTGCTCCTTTACTCCGTTGACACTCCGATTACAAAAGTGGCAGAAAACCTAAGAAAATTGCTAACTCTCGGCTCACTGGCAAAAAGCGCAGCAATTTGGCTCTTGAAAATGCTCTTCGTTCTGTATTTTGAAGAGGGATGAGGCCCCCCTTTTATAGTCGTTCTTGAGCTGGAATGATGTTATACGTCCACATGAGGAAACACGCTAGTTTTTATGTGGGTGCATAGTCCAGCTTTGGGCGCATAGGATGTAGACGCGTACAGGCTACAAAATCGTAGGTTGGTCGTGGTGTTGACGTGGCCGCATGCTTCAGTGCACGATTGCTCGTAGAGACTGACGTGGCCGTATGCTTCGGTACACGTTTTAATTATGGCTTTGACTGAGTCAGGCTTGGGCGCATAGCCATGTCTCAGGTTAAGCGCCCTCCTTTTGGGGAAGCTAGTCTTGGGCGCATGGAGCTTCACTGGCTGGACACATAGAGCTTCACTAGTTGGGCGCATGGAGCTTTACTGGTTGGGCGCATGGAGCTTCACTGGCTGAGCGTATAGAGCTTCACTGGCTTGGCGCATAGAGTTTGACTGGTTTTGGGCGCATGGGGCTTCATTACTGAAAAATTTTTATGCTTCTACAGTCAGCTGCGCGTGATGAATTGTGTGATTAGGGTTACGGCTAGAGTATAGGGAAGTGAAGTGAAAGAGAAATCATTAGGGTTAGGGTTTGGGACATTAGGGGTTCCTGAGCGGCTAAGTAGGAATGGGAGATGGAGAGAGAGTGTAGTAAATTTGTGTTTAATAGTTAGGGGTTAGTCCATGGGCTAGGCCGGGTTAAGATAGAAGGGGATCGGGCTAGAGTTGATCAAATTTAGTTAATTATATTAGCAGCAGCAGTATTAGAAGTAGGGTTGGGCTGGGTTGTTGGGCTGGCCGACAGTGAGTTATTCAGTTTACTAATTTTAGTAATTAGATTGGTTTGAGCCTGGGTTTTGAGTCTGGATGCTGGGCTAGAAATTACAGCTTGGACTGAGGGAAGGATATTTGGGCCTGGGCTAGGCATTGGGCTAGATTTTATAAATACTGTGTTGTAAATAAAATTCTTGTTGAAATTAATATTGTTATCTTATTGTTATATTTAGTATTATTTTCCTTACTATTAATATTAGTTTTGTCTAAATATTATTTGGTAAAAATGAATTACTAAAACCTACCTATTTTTGTTAGTAATTATCATTTATGATTTTGCTAGAAAATAATCAGTTCATTTATAAATGGTGAAATGACTAATTTATTATTATAGTATTTTTCTCTTGCTAATATTTAGGTAAAACCTTGACTAGAAATTATTTTCCAAATAAATAGTTTTAAATACTTTCTACTTGTTATACTCTAAAGGTTGTTTTGATTTTACAAAATTATTATACTCTAAATTATCACTTATTTCTAAAATAAATAAATCAAGATATTTTGATACATATATATATATATATATATATATATATATATATATATATATATATATATATATATATATATATATATATATATATATATATATATGTATCAAATATATAAAAAAAAAAAAAAAAAAAAAATATATATATATATATATATATATATATATATATATATATATATATATATATATAAGGCATTTAGCTAACCAAAAAAAAATAAAAAAAAAATAAAAAAAAAAAAATATATATATATATATATATATATATATATATATAAGGCATTTAGCTAACCATATATATTATATATATATATATATATATGGTTAGCTAAATGCCTTTAATTTCAAACCTTAACCAAATTGTACAAATATCAAGTGATCCTTTACATCCATGCAGTACTACTCTCGGGCAATCAAAGCGAGGCAAGTACCCCGACTCGATCTTGTACTTTGTATTTCTGTCTTACATTCATGTGCCATGTTCTCATATTGGACACGTGATACACATGATTGCATCGTCCTTGTTCGTCATTGCATTGTGAGTCATTGTTATTGCGGGGATTAGGAGAAATAATAACTTTTGTGTGACCACACCCAACATGGGTATTATGGATAGCTTAATCGTACACCTCACGTACGATTAAGCCGCACCTTGTAGAATTGATTGATTGTGGATTGATTGTGGATTGTGGTCCTTAGCCGGTCACACATTAGATTAATATTTCAAAAAGGTCACACTTGCATTGATTGTCGTGCTCATCGTATTGTTCATTGATTGCCGTGTTCATTGTCTTTGCATATTGATTGTCGCGTCCATTATCTTCAGTTTTGTATTTCACTTCTGGTACTAAAGTTTCATTTTTAGTTCTCGTACTATAGTTTCACCTTGTATTCTGTATTCCAAATTACGTTGTATATTGTTCTTGTCGGGGTTGTACTTTGCCTTTTTTCTGACAGGATATGTTGCAGGTGCTTGAGGCCATATGGAGCATGATGGTATCACTGGAATTGCAAGATTAGATTATTGTTTAGATTTTATTTCTGGAGATTGTATTTTTATGATTTCATTATTGTATATTTTATTTTACCAGATTTGTCTCCGGATAATATTGTATAACTTGATTGATGGATATTGGTGATCTTCTGGGACAGTTATAGATTCTGTGATTTTTTACATTTCATTCTGACTTGGAGTTTTCTTTAGTATTGTACAGCTTACTTCGTCGTATCCATCGACGAAGGCTGGACATGTCTGACTTGTGTCCGATTATTCGGGAGCGGGTCGTAACAAAAATAGTCTCAATATTCTGAAGCCAAGCATCTGCTGTAATGGCATCATCTGTGCCATCAAAGTACCTCGAGTTGAGCCGAATGAATCTTGCCGACGCACCCGAATCAGTCATCACTCTCCTTTCCAGGGCTGTTTGCAAACCCTGGTTCAGCAGTATATTTTGTTCCTACTATCGAGTCTGTTAATGTTGTTGAACTGCCATCTGATGCTGCTGTGTTACCAGCAATCTTTGAATAATCTTCATGAGTGCCGTAGAGTCGGGTACTACTGCCACTGTCGACATTTCTCTGTCGCTGTCTTAATACGAATCTGATCCATAGAAGGCACTACCTCCTGCGGATGCCATGTAGAACCTTGCTCCATTGGATTTTCTTCCATGTCGATCACTCCAACTGCTGAGAATGAAGCACCCAGTGAGAGAAAATACTAGATATCAAAAGACAGGATGTAAAACCCCTAAATCTTAGGGATTTTTGTTTCGTTTTCAAATAAATTTTAGAGTATTTTATTTTTTCTACTGGTCATTCTAAATTTTGATTTTGATAGCAGGTAGGTGCTACATTATATGTATACAAAGATAAATGTTTACAAGTTTAATTACTAATTTTTTGATAAATAATTTAATTATTTTGAAAACTTTTAAAAAAAATTTATTCTCATTTTACAGTATATTTTTTTATGGATTTAAAATGATTCGTAATTAAATAATGATTTTACCTAACACTCAAAAGTAGCATAAAATTTCTTCTTATATAATTAGAGGCGTAATTGTTCTAATTATTTACTATATTTTGGGAATTTTTATTAGGTTATGTGGATAGGCATATAAACACACACACACACACACACACACACACACACACACACACACACACACACACACACACACACACACACACACATATATATATATATATATATTTGAAACGGATAATTTTATTCAAAGCGAAACAGGGGTGCTGGGAGATGGCCCTAGCACCTACAAAACCTCCACTCGGGAGGACGCCTACCTACAAAGCATAAAACGAGGAAGCGAATCCGGCCGGGAGAGCCCGAGGGGGACGAAAGAAGAGGGGGTGCGAAGGGAATGGGGACGGGGAGCACCCGTCCATCCCGAACTAAGGAGTATCGTTGGACAACGAAGGATTCGGGAATTTATCTACAAAATAGGTCTCCAAGTTGATTTGTTCGTTGTTGTGTATGCCCAGAGTCGCATTAAGGGCCTGCTCGAACTCTAGTATTCTAGGTAGGATCGCGTAAGCTAGATCGGGGTTTTTGTCCATGTTGCGAAAGACATGGAGTTTCCGGAGCGCCTCTTCCGGGGAGCAAACAGTAGAAATCCGCTCGAAAAAATCACGATATTGGATTGGGGATTCACTGAGCGACGATGCTAGGGAAGCAGCAGCGTTATCTAGGTTGGGTGCTGGATCTGAATCGACGGGACCAGCGGGGGGTGAGGTACTCGAGATGGGGTCTTCGATTGGGGCCCGATGCAGAGGGGCTGCGATCGGGACCCCTGTGATATGTTGTGGTTTTGCAGCCTTGGAGAAATCAGAGGTCTCCTGCAGACGGACCAGAGGGAATGCTGGCTAGAAAGCGGACATGATGTTGTTCTCGAAGAAATCTGTAGTAATATCCTAAGCGAGGCTAGCAGACTGATTGGCGGTGTCAATGGCTACAGATTTCTGTCCTTGGTTGGGGGGTTGTGCTGAGCAGTCAGGGATGGAGAGCTCCGCTGGATCATCGGTGGCGACCTGAGCGAGGGCGTCGAATTGGTTGGCGGTGAACAGCAGAGTGGGAGGGGTGTGGGGGTGTAATCTGATATACATGGCCCATGGACAAGCGGTTGGCTCCAGGCGTGCGCTAGACTCTGGAACTGCGATTGGGTGAGTGCCTTTGAAGACGATATGGGGTCGGGTGGGGGCGGTCTCATCATCTAAAGCGAAATGTAGATGGAAATTGGGTGGGGGGTCGATGAGGGGATTTTGTTAAACGACGGTTGATGGGTTATGCAAGAGACTGACTTTATTAACTCTGGGTGAGCGCGACAACATCGTGCCAGGGAGTGACGCCTTGTGCGACAATGTTTGCAGTAGCTGATCCGTTGCTCAAAGATAATTTGCTGAGTGTGCATCTTGTCACCCAACGCTATGAGGATGGACTGCGGGAGCGCTCTGGAGATGTTTATCTCCATGCAGATTCTGGCGTAGTTGCCCTTGGCGACGCTTCGGGTTTCGTCAGCCACGGCAACGAACTTGCCGAAGGAGCTAGCGATCCTTTTCAGTGCCTCCGTGGCAAAGCATATGAGTGGGAGGTTCGGGAAAGTGACCCTTGTGGACACGGTCGAGGAGGATGTTTCTCCGTGAGTGTTCCATTTGGAAAGAGTGAAGTGGTGTTTGTCGATCCTCCCAGAGCTGTGGTACAGAGCTTTTCTGCCGTCTGTGTCAGATGAGAGGTGTAGAAGGGTAGAGTTGGGGTCAAGTGGGGCGACGCTGTATCTCGAAGAGAGGTCCCAGGTGTTGACCAAGGCTTGGATCCGCTGGATTTTTGGGCAAGTGGGGGTGAAATGCATGACCCAGGTGCGCGGTAAGGTCTTGGACAGAGCCGAGATGTCTTCGTCTGAGAACTGCACAGAAATAGTTCCTTCTTCCGACGGAGGGGGGATATCGATCGATTGGAGCGTCACCTCAGAGAGAGGGGAGACATGTGTGTTCGGAGCTCTGAGCTGGTCTGCGAAAGATACGGCTCCTGATGGATGATCGGAGGCTAAAGTATTATTCGCCAAGGACAACGTGCCCGACGGAATAAGAGGAATGATAGGGACCCACGAGCCAGAAAGAGCGGGAAAGTCTATCGGTTGCACGGTAGCGCCGGTAGGGCCAGACGATTGGGGGTTAGACGCCGATCTACCGATGTCGAGAGTGTAGTGCGGCTGCCAGTGGGCGCAGGGACCAACACACTCGCCGCCCGCGGCTAGTATGGCCTAGAAAGCTCCGCTGCAAGTGTCCACTATGGGGCCGTAGCATATGCCCGCAACCGGGCAACTGTTGGATTGGAGGGTGTTGCCTGTGATTGTCTTAGGTCCGGATGGATTGGTCGGATCGTCCGGAAACATACTGGGGGAGGAGAAGGTTCTTACTGTGTTATATGGATGGAATGGGAGGAGTGGGGATCGTCAACTGGGATGGTGTTCTCCGCGGGGAGGGTACAAACATGAGCTTGCGCCTTTCCAGCAGCGCATGCCGGGTCGCCACCCGGCAAGGGGAGCCAACACCGGCTGACAAGCAGAGGTCGTATAGGTCACGCCGGGGGAGTGCCGTAAGCCGAGAGAGATGTTGGAGCGTAGACTCTCGAGAGAGGGAGTGTAATTGTTGCTGTGGGTGCATGAATACTCCAGGGATTGGGCGCGTAAGGGGTTAGGGCTGCGGTATGCGCCCACAGATGCCGGGTGGTCGAGGCCAGTATTGGGGGGCTGGGTGCACAAGCGAGCTCCATAATATGGGGTGTATGTGCCACCAACAAGGTAGGCGCAGGGGCTGGCACTAACAGGCAAAAGGTTGCCATTGGCGCAAAGAATTGGAGTGAAGCTGCAGCCTATGAAGGCGCATGAACACCCCGCAGCATGACAGAAATGGGTGCATGAGGAGGTACCCAGTCCGTAATAGGCGCATAGGCTTAGGACGCCAGCTTGGCTGTCATGACATGCACTCACTTTTCGGACGCGAGCTCGTGAGCAAGCCAGCTACGTATCGAGCGGACTCTAGCCCATCTCGAATACGTAAACGCTGTCTGGACTATGGTATCATGCCTAATCAAGGCAAGGCATAACTATATCTCAATCCACAATAAGAATATAAAACATGAATGAACACTATGGGTCGTGGTCTGCAGCCCACTAGCATATATGTTCGATTAGACTGTAAGAATAATATGAGTCTATAAAGCTAAGCTGATAAGCAGGTTATATCATAAAAGCACGAGAAAGACAGTAAATCAATAACACTAACAAAATACCTGAATCATGCAGATGAAGTCAACTACCACATGCTCAGCTAACTAACTCCGTGCAATCGCTAAACCTGAAGAGATCATCAGGTCCTCAGGGGACATAGCAAGATACATAAAAACATGCCTATCTAACAGTTCTATCATGCATAAGAATATAAACAGGACGTGAATATGAACATAGATACGGGAACAAATACACATAAATAAACTACAAGAAGGACAAGTAAACAAGAGATCAATGGAATACCAAACCCTCGCCCCGAGTGTGGACTCACAGGTTTGAACTAATCACTAACCCTCGTCCCGAGTGTGGACTCGCAGGTTAGTTCACGACAAACACCCTTGCCCCGAGTATGGACTCGCAGGTGCAAACAGATCAAGATAAACACCCTCGCCCGGAGTGTGGACTCGCAGATGCAAATGGTCAACCTTCGCCCCGATTGTGGACTCGCAGGTTGAGGAAACGGTACAGGAATAGCAGTTCAATTACACATAGTTGTAGACACGAATCAGTCAAGATACAGGTGATGACATGATACAAGTCAGTCATGACATAGGTAAGGACAACTCTAGCATGAACCATAATGTAGACAAGCCTGTGTAACTACGCTATCAAGTCATAAAATACTGATATACAAGCAAGATAATAAACTGGTAAACATGGTTTGTAGAAAACATATGAATCCATATCAACTAGAGTAACTAAATGATAACATAATAAAAATAAAAGAACTGTAAGCATGAAAATGAACTGTAGAGGAAGACAAGGTATCTTGCCTGTTGGTAGCACATGTCGCGCAAATAATTCGTCAAATCAAAGCGTCATAAAATCCAAACTCCCGTAATTGCCTCCGAATGCTGAAACAAATATTACCAAGTTCTCAGAATAGTCAAATTAGCTAGGATTGTCTGTCCTTAAGTCCAATTATGGACACAGGGGCAAAATGGTCATTTCGGGCGAAAACGGTGTCCGCCGTTGGATCCGATTTGCACCGAAAAGTATGCCAGAGTCAATGGTCTCTAAAGTCATCAAACTACATGTCTACGGTTTTGTTTTGATGATACGAACCCAACCGTTTGTCCAAAGTTAGATTCCGGCAGGCCGTGCACAAAATCGTCCGTTGAATCCGATCGTAGGACCCACAAAACGGCGATCCGATCACCTATCTCAAAATTGGACCAAACTTGGCATACAGGACCAAAAAATGATACAGTCCTGTTGGCACAATTTTCGTATCGATCTGAAGAACATGCACAAAGTAATTAGAAAATTTGCATAGAGGCCGATACGGTGAATTTTGACGGATACGTATCAAATTCGTCGCGCACACGCAACCAATTTAAATTCTGTCAAAGCCCACACGTCCGCGAAGCCGATACGCACCTTTTGAGGATTTCGGTTCGTGACCACGTCGCCCGGTTTGGCAGGACGTACGTCGTATTGAAGGTTTTCTAAGTTTTTAAAAACTATTTTTCGTATTTTTTCTTGATTTTTGGAACTGTTTTAATATAAATATAATTCAGGATAAAATAATATATTTAATGGGTTTTGATCCTGATTAGGTTGTCTAAAAGGATATTCAGATGGTTTTCGTGAATACTCAATATCCTGACGGAAAAAAGGCTTCCAAGTTGGGTGCTACGCCAGTTATATACTCTGTTTACCAACAAAATTTCTGTCGACTTTGAGTCAATTTGTCGAGCAATCCACGATGGTTAACTACAAACTAATTGAATGCATTTGAAGGGGGTTGTGTCAGGTTTTTACCTGAAGAAACGGCTCGTCAAAAGGATAAGTGTGCACGACGAAACGTCGTCGCAAAGCCGCCTTCCCGCGGCTGCAACTGCTGCTGTTGCTGGCGTTGTTTCCCGTACGTGGTCGGCCTCCGGCCAGCGGCGGCTGTCCCCCGCGACGCGCAGGACCGGACTGACCGCCCAAGGTGTGGTGGTGACGGCCGTGTCGAGTTTTTAGGGTTAGGGTTTTGATTCACATCTCTCTTCCCTCTCTCTCGATCTTGATCCACTTATACAACAGAGGGGGGGTTGGGCTGGTGTTATCCGAGAGAGAGGGTTTAGATGGGCTGGGCTTTGGGAAGCTTGGGCCTGGAATGGGCTTGTTTGTTTTGTTTTTCTTATTATGTATATAAAAGTATATATAAATGTATATTCCCATATTTAACTATATATATATACATGTATATAAATATCTCTCTCTCATACTAACTGTTTATATATATAGGTACACATATTAATTACCGAAACATAAATACTCATTCTAGACATTATTATCATAATATCAATTAAATTATTGTCTTTAATAACAATAAACTTATATGTATCAACCTTTATAAAAATTGTATACTCCAAAAATAGGCACACTCACAAGTGTATCTAATCCCACGATACACAAGGATACATTTATATGAATATTATTTAATGTATATATCCAAGATAATTTAAATATCAAATAATATGAATATTATATTTACTATTCAATTTACAAGGGTTACTTACTAGACCATCAAATGAACCAATATCTATATATACTCATCTATATATCTACATGGACGTCTTTCGTCTCACTACTTGCCTACATGGGCTTGGTTAGGTTCAGGTCCAGTCCGGACTAGCAGGGTGCAACCGGGTTTCTACAAGTCAATAATATAATTAATAAATAATTAAAATGTCTTTAGAGGTTAAGTCGCAACCTGGCCTGGTTTTCCTAGTTAGAACACACTTATGGTTGGGTCTTCCTTGGCATGGCTAATACACTAGTCAAGGTACGCCACCGCACTATCCGTGCCATGATTCCTAGTCGTCTGGTACTTACAAACTCAACCATGGCTAAAGTCATCTACCGTAATAATTAACTAAATAATTATTTATAAAAAATTCTAAAAATCACCATTTAATTCAAATAAATAAAAATATATATAATCAAAATTCTGGGAAGAGGAGTTACAAATCTACCCACCTTAAAAATAATTTTGTCCACGAAATTCTAATTCCTAACTATTCCTTAAAAATCAAAGTCTATTATTACCTTAATCTCCTCAAGTTTAATTTCTCCAAAAATATTTTATGACCTTCTCTAGTCATTTTATAACTCCGAATACTTGAGGACTTCTACCCACCTTTGGTCAGATTACTCCTCAAAATAAGGTCACTAAAATCTTATAATCTTCTAACTAGTTGCTAACAATTCTACCAACAAATATCTAGGGTGTATGGCATCTATAATCCCTCATATCTATAAACAACCAAATATTCAATAGTCAAGCAATATTATACTATAATTTAAGAATTTCTGTTGAATTCTAGACAGCACGTTCGTTCATCACCCCGAAATAGGAAGGGACAAGAATCAATGGTACGGGAAGGCAATGGAGGATAATCGAGAACGAATGCGAAGTTTCAAAGACGGTAGAAAAATTTCTAAGAGAGTTTTTCAAGGCAGAGTGGATTAAGATTTTCTAAGATTTTAGTCATATTTGCAGGCTCGTATCAGTACAATTACGTAACCGATACGATATGCTCTGACCTGCATGGGCCACCAAAAAAACTTGTCATGACCTGCACCCATTTTTTGGACGCGAGCTTGTGAGCAAGCTAGCTACGTATCGAGCGGACTCCAGCCCATCTCTAATACATAAACGCTGTCTGGACTATGGTATCATGCCTAATCAAGGCAAGGCTTAACTATATCTCAATCCACAATAAGAATACAAAACATGAATGAAAACTATGGGTCATAGTCTGCAGCCCACCAGCATATATGTTCGAATAGACTCCAAGAATAATATGAGTCTATAAAGCTAAGCTGATAAGCAGGATATATCATAAAAGCAGGAGAAAGACAGTAATCAATAACACTAACAAAATACCTGAATCATGCAGATGAAGTCAACTACCACATGCTCAGCTAACTAACTCCGTGCAGTCACTAAACCTGAAGAGATCATCAGGTACTCAGGGGACATAGCAAGATACATAAAAATATGCCTATCTAACAGTTTTATCATGCATAAGAATATAAACAGGCTATAAACAGGAAACGAGACAGAAACTGACATGTGACTATGAACACGGATACGGGAGCAACTACATATAAATGAGCTGTAAGAAGGACAAGTAAACAAGAGATCAATGGGATACCAAACCCTCACCCTGAGTGTGGACTCGCAGGTTTGAACTAATCACTAACCCTCGCCCCGAGTGTGGACTCACAAGTTTGTCCACGACAAATACCCTCGCCCCGAGTGTGGACTCGCAGGTGCAAACGGTCAACCCTCGCCCCGATTGTGGACTCGCAGGTTGAGGAAACGGTACAGGAATAGCAGTTCAATTACATATAGTTGTAGACACGACTCAGTCAAGATACAGGTGATGACACGGTACAACTCAGTCATGACAAAGGTAAGGACAACTCTAGCATGAACCATAATGTGGACAAGCCTGGTGTAACTACGCTATCAAGTCATGAAATACTGATATACAAGCAAGACAATAAACTGGTAAACATGGTGTAGAAAACATATGAATCCATATCAACTAGAGTAATTAAATGATAACATAATAAAAATAGAAGAACTGTAAGCATGAAAATGAACTGTAGAGGGAGGCAAGGTATCTTGCCTGTTGGTAGCACATGTCTCGCAAATAATTCGTCAAATCAAAGCGTCATAAAATCCAAACTCCCACAATTGCCTTCGGATGCTGAAACTGACATTACCAATGTTCTCAGAATAGTCAAATTAGCTAGGATTGCTTGTCTTTAAGTCCAATTTTGGACACAGGGGCAAAACGATCATTTCGGGCGAAAACGGTATCCGTCGTTGGACCCGCTTCGCACCGAAAAGCGTGCCAGAGTCAATGGTCTCTAAATTCATCAAATTACATGTCTATGGATATGTTTTGAAGATACAAACCCAACCGTATGTCCAAAGTTGGATTCCGGCAGGCTGTAAACAAAATTGCCCGTTAAATCGGATCGTAGGGCCCGCAAAACGACGATCCGATCAACTGTCTCAGAATTGGACCAAACTTGGCATACAGGACTAGAAAAACGATATGGTCCTGTTGGCTTAAGTTTCGTCTCGATCTGACGAACATGCACAAAGTAATTGGAAAATTTGCACAGAGGCCGATACGGTAAATTTCGAATTTGAATTCCGTCAAAGCCCGCACGTCCACGAAGCCGATACGCACCTTTTGATGCTTTCAGTTTGCAACCACGTCGCCCGATTTGGCGGGACGCACATCGTATTGAAGGTTTTCTATGTTTTTAAAAACTATTTTTCGTATTTTTCTTGATTTTTGGAACTATTTTAATATAAATATAATACATGATAAAATAATCTATTTAATGGGTTTTGATCCTGATTAAGTTGTCTAAAAGGTTGTTTAGACGATTTTCGTGAATACTCAATATCCTGACGGAAAAATGGCTTCTAATTTGGGTGCTACGCCAGTTATATACTCTGTTTACCAACAGAATTTCCGTCAACTTCGAGTCAATTTGTCGAGCAATCTACGACGGTCAACTACAAACTAATTAAATGCATTTGAAGGGGGTTGTGTCGGGTTTTTATCTGAAGAAACGGCTCGTCGAAAGGATGAGTGTGCACGACGAAACATCGTCGCGAAGCCGCCTCCCCGCAGCTGTAACTGCTGCTGTTGCTGGCACTATTTTCCGCGCATGGTCGGCCTCGGGCCAGCGGCGGCTGCCCCCCGGGGCGCGCAGCACCGGGGTGACCGCCCAAGGTGTCGTGGTGACGGCCGTGTCGAGTTTTTAGGGTTGAGGTTTTGATTCACATCTCTCTTCCCTCTCTCTCGATCTTGATCCACTTATACAACAGAGGGGGGGATCGGGCTGGTGTTATCCGAGAGAGAGAGGGTTTAGATGGGCTGGGCTTTGGAAAGCTTGGGCCTGGGATGGGCTTGTTTGTTTTGCTTTTCTTATTATGTATACAAAGGTATATATAAATGTATATTCCCATATTTAACTATATATATATATATTTAACTATATATATATATATATATATATATATATATATACATGTATATAAATATCTCTCTCTCATACTAACTGTTTATATATATAGGTACTCATATTAATTACAAAAACATAAATACTCATTCTAGACATTATTATCATAATATCAATTAAATTATTGTCTTTAATAACAATAAACTTATATGTATCAACCTTTATAAAAATCGTATACTCCAAAAATAGGCACATTCACAAGTGTATCTAATCCCACGATACACAAGGATACATTTATATGAATATTATTTAATGTATATATCCAAGATAATTTAAATAGCAAATAATATATATTATATTTACTATTTAATTTACAAGGGTTAGTTACTAGACCATAAAATGAACCAATATCTATATATACTCATCTATATATCTACATGGACGTCTTTCGTCTCACTACTTGCCTACATGGGCTTGGTTAGGTTCAGGTCCAGTCCGGACTAGCTGGGTGCAACCGGGTTTCCTACAAGTCAATAATATAATTAATAAATAATTAAAATGTCATTAGAGGTTATGTCGCAACTTGGCTTAGTTTTTCTAGTTAGAAAACACTTATGGCTGGGTCTTCCTTGGCATGGCTAATACACTAGTCATGGCACGCCACCGCACTATCCGTGCCATGATTCCTAGTCGTCTGGTACTTCAAAACTCAACCATGGCTAAAGTCATCTACCGTAATAATTAACTAAATAATTATTTATAAAAAAAATCTAAAAATCTCCATTTAATTCAAATAAATAAAAATATATATAATCAAAATTCTGGGAAGAGGAGTTACATTGGCCAACTTGGGCGCATAGGCTGGGTCCATGAGTAGGCTTGTGGGCGCATAGGCAAGAGCCTAGCACGGCCAAAGCTTCAGAGGGGTGGGGGAAGTGGTATTTGAAATTTGAACTGGGGGAGCTGCTGGGTGGGAAAAATGGGCGGGAGCTAGTGGTTCGAGAGCCGAAAGGTTGCGCCCACGCCTGGGGGCGAGGGTGTCGGTACCGACCGACAGAGAGGACGCTGCGTCCAGCCGAACTACGGCGGTGGGGTCTGGGATGCACGTGGTGGGCCCGTATGCCCGGGGGGCCGGTGCCCCCGCAAGGAGCAGAAGATCTGCCGGGGCCCCAAAGGCCGGGCGACGCTCTGCAACGGCCGGAGGGCCGACCGCGGCCGAGCGAGCATGAGGGTGAGGCAGGTGGTCCGGGGATGGGTCCGAGAGGGAGGAACTCGGGCGGTTGACTGTTGGCCTGACACGCTGGATGGTGAGGTAGGAGAAGGGGGGTGGATTATGGCGGCCGCGGGGGATGTCCCGTGCCGGCAGGGTGGCCGGAGCCACCGTGACCTCAAGACAGGGCCATAGGGGTCCGGGAGCTAAAGAGGTAGAGTAAAAAAAGATTCACATATATATATATATATATATATATATATATATATATATATATATATATATATATATATAGAAGAAGAAGAAAAAAAAAGAAAACTTTTAATGTATCGCGAGAAATCAATTTCTCACGATATGCTGAACTCACCCAGACCCGCCCCTTGCTTCAAACCGAGAGAGAGGGAGGTGTTGTGGAAATATATATTACACAACAACAACAACAAAAAACTATATATATATATATATATATATATATATATATATATATATATATATATAGAGAGAGAGAGAGAGAGAAAACCCCCTCAATTTATTAATAACGGCTCAAAGATCGCAGACAAAACCATATACAAGGCACAAAATGCCGAAGCCTATACAGGTATACCACCAAAATGAAGGAGGGGGGAAGGCGAAACAATCGCCAGGGGTTACGGGGGTAACACCGACCAGAATGTTCTCGAACTGTGGGAACACATGATGCTCTGCTTACGACATTGTCGGGCAATTTCCCAAAAGAGCTGGTCTACCAAGTATGGGTGACCTTCGTATCTCGCTTTGTTGCGATTCTTCCAAATGACCCATGTAGCGGCCGCTGCGACGATCTGGTGGCCATGGGAGGCAGAACCTCAGGAAACCAGTAGATCATGGAAGCGTCTACCACCCTGCTCGATGCTGAATAGCTAGTTAAGGGTTATCCATATCCTGTCTGGCAGCGTCCCCTGTCGGAAGATGTGATCGATAGTCTCCGACTGACGCTCGGAGCAGCAGGAGCAAGCAGAAGCTAAGCTAATCCCGATGGTGTTAAGGATGTTGTCAGTCGGCAGTTTCTTTCTGAAGACTCTCCACAAGAGGAAGGATCACTTCTTGGGGATACAGGAATGCCAATAGTGAGCCATAGGGAGGTACGGACGACCAGCGGCCCGTATAGCGGTTCTCGTCGACCTCACCGAGAATGCCCCCGACGCCTCAAGGGTCCATTTCCACGCATCCGCCTCACCGTCGATGCGTAGCCCTCTCTCTCGGATGCTATCTGTCGTATCGTTACTGGACCACTCACGAATCTGGTCCCAGTTCCAGTCGTCGGTAGAGGGGTTCCACAAGTCTCCGATCCTGCAATCTCTCGGGGTCTCCATAAGACTCTGGATCATGCTGTCTCCAACCCATCTCTCAAGAAATGGGTTCGATTCGCCCGCTCCCAGCTGGAGTCTTATCGTATGCTCAGCAAGGTCACGGCCGATAAGGATACGACGCCAAGCCGCTGAGGATCTGCAGTTGGATATGGCCATCGAGGGGTGGATTTGTTTGAAGTATCTGGCTTTCAGAAACCTACTCTATAAGTTGTTTCTCGTACGGAGATTCTAGCACAGTTTCATCGAGAAAGCTTTAACAATGTGAGTGAGTTTGGTGAATCCCAATCCCCCCTCTTCAAATGAGTGAGCAATGGAATCCCAGCTGGCCCAGTGATGCTTTTTTGGCCATTGATGTGCCCCCAGAAGAAATTACAAAAGATTTGTTCGATCGAAAAAAGAACCTTAATGGGCGGTGAGCACGCAGCTAGGGCATAGATGGGGATGGAGGATAGCACGTGATTAATGAGGATCACCTTGTCATCCGATGATAAGGTGGCATTGTGCCATCCTTCCAGTTTCTTTCTGATTCTGGTGGTCAAGTCATCGAAGATGCCCACGTTGGATCTTCCGAACACTAACGGGCACCCGAGATAGGTGAACGGGGGCTTGGCAATCGAAAAGGATGTTAAGTTGGAGAGGTTGTTGGCGTGCTCTCTATTGGTGTTGTGGTGGGCGTAGATAATGCACTTGGAGTGATTAATTTTCTGGCCGGAGCATCTAGAGTACCTCATCAGGGTGTTGTGAACTACCGCCACTGCACCTTCATCCCCGGAAGAGAAGATGAGTAAGTCGTCTGCGAAAGCCAGATGGGTGATGATTGGGCAGCCACTGGATGTATGATAGTGCTGGAAGTTGGTGGTGTTGACCATATTGTTAAGGTTTCTACTCAGGGCGTCCGCTGCTTTGATAAAAACCGTGGAGGATAGAGGGTCGCCCTGTCTCACCCCGCGGTAGGATTTAAAAATCCTTCAGCATGGCCATTAATGACCATGGAGAACCACGAGTTGTTGATGGATCTCCAGACGATATTGGTCCAAGTTTCCAAAAATCCGAATGCTCTGAAAATCCAGATCATGAATTGCCAATCCAGTCCGTCATATGCTTTCTCCATGTCGATTTTAACGGCAATGTTGCCTCCCCTCACTAGAAATTTCATGCAGGTGATTAACTCTTGTGCCAGCATGATGTTGTCCTGGATGTTCCTCCCGCGAACGAACCTGCTTTGCTCCTCCGAGATGATCTTGGGGAGAATACCAGCCATTCTGGTTGCGATAACCTTGGAGATGTTCTTGTTGGTGAAGTTACAAAGACTAATGGGTCGAAAGTCACGGAAGGACTCCGGGTTATCTTTTTTGGGGATAAGGATCAGGTTGGCACTAGAAATAGCTTTGGGGTATATTGCACCTTCAAAACAAGCGAACGCCGCTTCGGTGATGTCTTGCTTGATAATATCCCAGCTTGTGCAGAAAAATACCCCCGAGAATCCGTCCGGCCCTGGCATACTGTGCTCGTTTAGAGCCCACACTGCATCTTTAACTTCTTGAGCTGTGGGGGGAGGATCAACTGGGCGTTGTCGGTGTCGTTAATGAGAAGGATTTGGTCAAGGAATGATCTATCTTTGTAGACAGTCTCTTTGGAGAATAGTTTGGAATAGAAATCTGTGGCTGCCTCTTGGATGCTCTTTTGGTCGGTAATGATGTTCCCATTGTCATCAACGGTCCTGTGAATTGAGAGCTTCTGTCTGCGCCCGTTAACGCAGGCATGAAAGTACTTCGAGTTTTTGTCCCCCTTGATGTCCCATTTCAACCTCGCTTTCTGTTTCCAGAAATCGATCTCCACTTTGATCCTGAATTTAAGTATGGCCTTAGTGAGGCTGAGGGCTCCATTAGCCGCTAAAGAGCGATCCGTGACGACCAGGGCTTCGACGCGGGTGACGTCGTCCTCTGCTGCCTAAACGGCTTGAAAGATATCTCCGTAGGCAAGCTTGCTCCAAACGGACAGGGCTTTTCTGGTGGCTTTAAGCTTGTTGCTCACCCGAACACGGGGGTTGGGGGAGTCCTCGCGGTTCCATGCTTCCGTAACGATGCCCAGAAAATGGGGGTGCCCGGTCCAGAAGTCAAGGAATTGGAAGTTCTTTTTGGATGAGGTAGTCTTGTTTTTTATCTCAACCAACAGGGGAGTGTGGTCTAATTCTGTGGAGTTGAGGTGGGACAGATTTGTGGTGATCCCCATTCCGTGCCAGAAGGCGTTCGTGAGGGCCCTATCAAGCCTGGAGTATTGACGACGGTCGCTATCCTGCATGTTGCACCAGGTGAATGCGTTGCCGGTGAACTGGAGAGTGGTTAAGTGGGCATTGAAGATGAAGTTGTTGAAGTCAAGTATGGCCGGGACGGGGGGGGCGTCCTCCGGTTTTCTCCGCACTGCAGGTGATTGCGTTGAAGTCCCTAATACAAAGCCAAGGGGAGTTGGTGTTGAGGTGATGGATGTCAAGGAGGTCGTTCCAGAGTTGTTTCCTCTTTGCTACATCGCAGCTGCCATGGACCGCTGAAAGGATTGCGCAATCGGGAAGTCTTGGGTGATGAACCAACAGGAGAGGGCCTGCCGGGAGTCCTGGATGACTCCTAATTTAACGTCCTTCGTGTAGAGGATCCAAATATCGTGTCTGCCTGCAATGGCCATAGGAAGGTCCAGTTGCAGTTGGATGGATTTTAATCTTTTGGAGGGGATTTTGGGTTCGATAATGATGAGGATGTCAATCTTGTGGATTTTCTATAGATTGGTAATTCTCCTTAACGTCGATTTGCTCGCCAGACCATGGACATTCCAGGATATGATGTTAAGCATTAAGGATGTTATGGGGGGGTTTTGTTCCGCCTGGCGGCGGATCTGGTTTGGATAGTAGCGGTATCAGTGGGTCCGTGGTTGGCATTGGCCTTGATTGAGGTAGAAGGTCCTGCCTCGGTTGAGGGGAGGTGATCGTTACATGTTTGTTCCTTCGGGGCCGGTTGTTGACTGACCGATTCTCCGGCAAAGTCCAGGATAGGATTCTCTGGTGGGATGATTATGGAGTCAGTGCTCCCTGTCAGGAGATTGGTTTGCTAAAGAGGGAATCCCGCAGCTTGGACCTGGAGCCCTCTCCGAACTAGGTCTGGCACTGGAATAGCTAAGGCCTCAATCACGGGGTCTTCGATGATAAGTTGTTGATTGGCTTCGGTTGTGTCGTTGACCCATTCTACGCCTACGGGATTGGGGAGGATTTCGGTGAGTGCACGGTCGGATAGGGAAGAGGTTGTCTCCTCTGGGTCTACCGCGTCCTCCGAATAAGGGCGTCGAACTGGTTGGATAGGGTGAGAGCTTGGGTGCTGTGGGGGATCAATGCTTTGCTGGAAGATTCGCTCTTGTCAGACGAGTCATCACCAGATCTGAATCGAGTGTACGAATTTGGGCAGGGTAGGATAGGTGGCATGGGTGTTCTCCCTACTGTTGGCTCACTGTCTTTTCGGTGTGGTTTTTTCTTTAGTTCTGGATGAAGTCGATGGTTGTGCTTCGGGATATGACCTCTTAGGTGGCAGTGGTTACAGAACATGATATGGTTATCGTAGAGGATTTGTTGGGTGTGGGTCCTGTTTCCCAGTTCGATGTTGATAAAATTAGGTGGTTCGGTGGTGAGGTCAAGTTCCACATAGATTTTTGTATAGTGGGCTTTGGTGAGATTACTGGTCTCGGGGGCTGAGGCCACATACGTGTCGACAGAGTTAGCGATACGCCTGAGAGCCGCTGGGATGAAGCAAATGAAGGGCATATTAGGCAGAGTGATCAAGGCGGCGACTGTCACTGAGTCTTCTTTAGTGCTAAAGCTGGCTGACCACTTAATAATCTTCATCTGCTGGGAATCAATCCTGCACGTGCCTTTGGACCAGACAGTCTTATGGTCTAAGGCGGATGAGAGGTGAAGAAGAATGTGTTTGGGATCAAGGGGAGCTACACGGTATTTCGCTGTGAGTCTCCAGCTGGCTATCGTCTCATGCACCCGTGAGAGCTTGGGACATCAGGATAAAAATTTGAAGATGATGGTGAAGGGGAATGAGTTCGATAGAGAGGACATCTTCAATTCAGAGAATGGAACCGAGGGCACCAGTGATTCCTGAGAGTACTCAATGTCCGGAAGATTGATGTTAGGAACGAGAGGCGACTTAGCTGACGCCAGATTCGGACGCAGCTTGAATGCGAAGGTCGGCTGAGAGGGGTCGGCCGAGGAAGGGATCTTGGAAAAGCCACAAGAAGGAGGGGGCGGTCGATGAGGGGATTAGCTCAGGATGGGTGAAGACAGATGGGGCTTCCTGGGGGATGCACTCTGGTTGGGGGGCGTCCGGTAGAGTCCTCCCATGAATGGGGCTCGCTACGCTCGCTGAGGATGGCAGCACCGACGGACCGACGGCAACTGGAGGAGGGGGAGGGTAAGCATCCGGGGCTACCACCGCGGGGTCCCCAGGCTCAGACGTGCTGGGGAAAACAAGGATGGGATCCGGGATGAGGTCCGCCGAAACCAAAGAGACAGGGGGATAATAGGGGGTTCGGAAGGGAGGCCGGGGGCCTCGGTGGAGGGGCGGGGGCTAGGGGGCCAGCGATGGGGTAGATTAGAAGAATGGAGAGGGAGAGGGCCGGGGGGGGGTTGACGGGAGGAGGTGTTAAAATCGTTGGGTACAGAGTATGGGGCGAGGAGTGGATTGGCGTAGGGGGAGAGGAGCGCTGAGGATGGGGCGAGGGGAGGATAGGCGTGGAGGGGGTACAAAGCGTAGAGATTGGGCTGGGGAGTGGGCCCGCCTGAAGGAGGGGAAATAAGGGAATGGGAATACGTCGAAAGAGATCCTGGTGCGTAAACAGTAGAAGAGCCCGGAGTGGGCCCGCCAGAGAGAGAAGGAATAAAGGAGTGGGAGTACGCGGACTGAAGTCCTGGCGTGTAAAGAGAGTTGAGGGAGTTATGCGCGTAATAATTATACGCATAATTATCAGTAAAAGGGAGGGCCCCACCTACAGGCTAAGATGGCTGGTGGGTCCCGAAAGGAGCCAAAGGGGCGTAGGGATGAGCTGCGTAGAGGACGCTGTCTGCAAAAAAGGGGTAGGACCCACCCTGGGTAGCAGAGATGAGAGCTGCGTACTGTGCGGCTCGCAGAAAAATTTAAAAGAGGTCCGCCTCGGGGAGTGCGCCAATGGCAGCAGGCCCGAGGGGCCTAGGGAAGGGAGACCTTATGCCTGCACCGCAGGGGGTTCCCGCCCTGATGGGACCGCTGTCCTGCCAAGAGTTTGAAAATATAGAAGTTGTGTAGGCCGGCCGTCGAGGTCCGGGGAGCTCCCGGCCCTGGAGAGGGGGAGCAGCTGCCTAACGGTGTCGGAGCTAGGTGGAAGAATCGGGGGTTCCCGCCTGTACGACGGAAGGGGGAGGCCGGAGTACTTGGGCAGTCACTACAACAAAAAGACCTATTAATGACGCTTGATAAGTGGATTTTATGACGGCTGATAAAGAAGCGTCATCAAAGTTCAGCAAGACTCCATTCTATGACGGTGTCCAGTATAAACGTTATTGATAGTCTTTTAGTCATACTAGCGTCATGAAAAAAAGCACCAAAATTTAAGTTAAAAACTCCACTCCCCCGCACTTCTCCCGCACTTGAGAAAAAGCCTAGCCCTCATCCTCTCTCTTTCTCCTTCTTCTTTTCCTTCTTCCCCCGCTCCCCAACTCCCCAACTCGCCGAGAGATAATGTATTACACTCGAGAGATGATGGATTTGGAGACTCTCGTCACTCGCATGCTCGAAAAGAAGGGCATACTTGCCAAAATTAGGGTTTGTCCCTCTCTCTCATTTTTCTTAAATTAGGGTTTCTCTTCGAAAATTAGGTTTTTCTGATCGATGTATTCCTATGGGAGAATCTATATACTAGGGTTTCTTCAGGATCCCTCCGTAGCTCCGGTACGGTATGGGCAGCTGAAGCTAAGCTCGACGAGCTCCGTGGCCTCCTCAGCAAGCCGGTGGGCGACCCGTTCAAGATCGTCGGCATCGGTGCTGGCGCCTGGGGAAGATACGTATCGTATCGTCGGCATCGGCGCGGGCGCCTGAGTCAAATACGCTTGGTACTTCAACAGTAGTGTTCACAAGAACTAGATTTATGGCTATCCTACTCAGCCACTATCGTCCCTATGGTACCATATTTGCCTTCACTGATGAGTACGTAAATGATCCATCTACTCTTTGTTATATTATATCTTGGATAATTGTTTAGTCTTAAGCATGTAGCCTAGTTATGTTTTACTAACTAGACTGACGGAATTGTCTTCTCATCACCATATAGGGAGAGAGTGAGACAGAGACTGGCCCTGTACTAAGGGGTTTGTCCTGTGTATATGGAATTTTCAGATGATGCTGAGGAGACATTTGCTAAGGCTGTCTCCTATATGCAGGTAGTTATAGAACTATATTCCTCAAATTTCCTTATTTACTTGAACTTTTGGATTACCTTATCCATGCATACACTTTTATGTAGTGTTAGGCAACAGGTTAAAGCTACTATTGAGAGCCGTCTGAACCCAGGTTAAGGATAAAATAAACACCTCAACTGAACTGGTTAAGGTTTACAAACAAAAAACCTAACACGGCTTCAATGAGTCTAGGTGTTTGTATTTGTTGTGAACTTCTTTGAGTGTTGCAGGGGAGGAGGGAGGTGAGGAATGGGGTTGGTTAGGTTTGGGGTTTTTCTTTTGGATGGTAGATGAAAAATAACCATGTAACATTATACTGGAAAGGATGTTGCTGAGCCAGTGAATCAAAAAAGAGACAAAAATTTAAGTGTTAGTAATATGAAATTGCAGGTTTTATTTAATGACAAAATAAACTCATAAGAGTAAGTTTAAACGTTAGAAATGACATGTCTATGGAGATATGTAGATGTCCTTGGAATAGTTTGAGCGTCCTAAAGTGCAGAGCTTCTTTGATGTGCTATTCCCAAGATACAAATGTTATCTTCCACCTACTAGTGTGCGTGCATGAATAAAACCAGTAGAACACTTCGATCTGGTACCGCCTGTGTTGTTAGTGTCTTACGATACACGATACATATCTTCCTACAGTATCATTTCATTACTTATCGGTTGATCCGATACGATAAATGCAGGTTGATAGTATCGCTTTTTTTTACTTTTTCATTACGTATCGGTTTTTGACATTGATGTTGGCTTTGTTGCTGCAAACCTGGCAATGATGACTTATTCATGAATATTTTATCTTGTGCAATTTATTGAGCATCATGTGTAGGTTTTTGACATTGATGTTGGCTTTGAGTATACCTTTGTTTGGGATTTAGTTTCAGTTGTATTTTTTATGGCTTCGACTTTTAACTTCTCTTTGAGTATCACCAGTTTTGAATATCACTGGCTTTGAGTATACCTTTATAACATATTTAGTTCTTAATTGTTTCTAATTATCTCCAACCAAGCAGGGTCAAGAAAATTGACCTGAACCAGTAAATAAAGCCTACAATGGGTTTTTAAGCTATTTGTCAATGGTACTAGCGGATGGTATCCTGTGTTGTATTTTCAAGTTTTTGAAATGTTAAACTGAGTTGATCATTGCTCTAAGCTGTCTACAATCTCCCAACACGTGGAAGGGAAAGAATCCATCATTAGAAAAAATGACCCAAATTTTACCATGGACTGGTATACAGTTATCTTGTAGGAAAGAATATGTAAACCTTCCTAAAATGAAGTGAAGGCGAAATATATACTTTGATCTGTGGGTTATATGATACCTTTGTGGTACCATTTTCCTTTCTTTCTTTTCACAATTTGAGCAATTTAGCTGTACCTAGGCTTATTTTGATATTCGGCTCACAAATGACAATAACAAATTCCAGGGAAAGGGGGAAGAAAGGGGAAAAAGTTGCAAGGTTATAGAAATCAGAAGCAGAGTTGAAAAATAATTTGGTCAAAAAAACAGAAAAGAGTTTTAGATTATCATTTAATAGTCATAATGAAAGTCTAATATAAAGAAAAGAATGAAGTATATTGCTCTTTTTATTAGATCGTGTCTGTAATCATTTGATTCACTTGGCTGAATGTAAACCCCCATAATTTATAACTGATTTTTATAATTTAAATTAATTTTCGTTAAGCATTTCATTAATTATGAATTTATTTAGTAATAGTTTAATAGTATAATTAATGTATGTGTGTGTATATATATTATTATATGTGTGCATGTCCGTATTCCTATTAAATAAGGAATATGATAGAATCTAGGATTTTTTAGGAATTTATTGTGATTTTTGAGACATTTTTGGTAGCTTAAAGATATAAATATATATATATATATATATATATATTTATATATTTATATATTTATATATATAAGTATTATATATATTAGTTTTGAAAAAAAAAAAAGGTGGTCGGCCAAGTGGACCGACCACATTATCTCTCATGCTAATGAGAGAGAGAAACATCAATTGTTAAAGAAAAGGTAAAAAGGAAAAGAAAAAAAAACAATATAAAAACCCCACCCACTTAAAGTGGGCGGGCCCCACCCTTCCTTTTGCTTGCTGCCTAGCAAGTAGCAGCCGACCCAACCCGTGGAGAATCACATTATTCTTTAAAACCTATTATTATTAGGTTTTGATACAAATGGATATAAATACATCTTCCTCCACACGCCTCAAAATCCTAATCTTCCAAAACGAAAGTTGAGGCTGATTATACCCTCTTCAACTACGAATTCGTTTCACCAGCGACGGAGCTTTGTGCGCGACGAACGGAGCATCGGAAGTCAGCCCCGCGTTACCCACGGAGCAGTTTTCCCACTCAAGGTACCAAACTTCTCCGTTTGATTTCTCTCTCGATTCTAGTCCGTTTTTAGATCCGTAAATTCGTGTAGAAAGCACTCATGACCCTCTTCAATATCCCCCAGGTGGATTTTGACATGGCCATCCAACTTGCTCAAAAAATCAAGACGAAGTTGGAGAAAAATCCACTTTTCTGAATATTAAAAACTGTTTTGAAACGCCAACTTGTCGGCCACTTTTCTCGCTGTCCATTAAACTTTCGTAAAAAATAATTGAACACATGTGAAGACAACATAACCGAGATCACAACGCATCTTCTGGATCGTTGTTTCGATTAACGTGTAAGAAATAAACTGATGTTGAAGTTGGAGAAAAAACTGTGTTAATTTATATAAAATTTTAGAATTTCTCCGATACGACGTACGCCCCGACAAACCGGGCGACATGGTCGCGCGCTATACGTATCGAAAGGTGCGTATGGACGTTGCGGATGTGTGGGAACTGACGGAACTCAGTTTCGTCGCGTGTGCGTGACGAAACCAACGCGTATCTGTCGAGATACCCCCGTATCGACGTTTTACAAACTTGTCCATAACTTCGTGCACAGTCGTCAGATCGAGACGAAACTTGCGCCAACAGGTCCGGATCAAAATTTTGGTCCTGCATGCCAAGTTTGGTTCGATTCTGAGAAGGTCGAATCGGAACCCAATTTTGGCGGGCCCGCGACCCACTCAAACGGGCGATTTTGTACACGGCTCCTCGGAATCCAAAACTGGACTTACCGTTGAGTTCCTCTCCTCAAACTAAAACCGTAGACATGTAGTTTGACGACTTTAGAGACCGTAGACTTTGGCACGCATTTCGGTGCAAAGCGGGTCCAACGACGAACATCGTTTTGACCCAAAATTATGATTTTGCCCCTGTTCCAGAATTTAACTTTTGGACATGCGTTTCCAAGATATATCTTCTTCACCGAGATCATTTTTGATGTTTGTTTCAGCTTTTGGAGTCATCTGTGATTTGTGAGTTTTGGTGCTGACACTTGCTACTCTTGGATTTGCCCTTCTCACACTGCAGGCAAGATACCTTGCCACCTTACTCTGTGATTATTATATTTCTTATTTTTAGTTGTTATTTCAGCATTTCTTATTTCTCGATATTTAAAATGTGCGTCCAAGCCACACTTGGGTGCAAGCGACTCTATCGGTCGTTTTTTTCGCTTTATTTATTCCTCTTGCATTGACTTAGTTTATTGACCATCCATTGATGTTGAGGTACTGGTATATCTCATACGGCCTTGACACTTGTTGTATCACGTGATGTGAGTCACATATAGGACACGTACTCGCGTAGTCGGCCGGCCATCGATACGTATGAGGCGTGCGACGGATATGAGAAACTGCCAATAGATTGCATGCTAGTAGACTTGGCAGTTACTAGAGGTACATATGAGTCATGGATGTGACTCTAATAGGCATTGGGTGGGAAGAACAGTTCCTTAACGTATGGGTCATATATGCACTGTCCTGATTGCCGGTTATCTCCAGTGGGAGGTACGGTCCTGCTAGCCGGTTATCTCCAGTGGGAGGTACGGTCCTGAATACCGGTTATCTCCAGTGGAAGATAAGGTCCTGATTCCTGATCTTCCTGATCCTGCCCATGCGTCAAAGGTTTGTTCTTATTCCATTATCACTGTAGACTGGTTAGGCACCTGATTGCATACATATTTTTTTATATATTATATATCACAGTTATTATGGCATGGTATTTTCTTGTATCTTGTTACGTCCCTCTGAGGACCTGGTTATCTCTCCAGGATTAGACAACTTCCTACAGGAGTACGGAGCAGCTCTGGATCCAGCTTACATTGATACTGAGTCAGTTCCTACTGATTTCTAGTCTATTCTTATTTGAGACATTAGTGGACATCATTTTTACATCTCTTTTCTTTCTATTTTTGCGAAGGTTGGACTCCGATCTTGTGAGACTATTTTTTTATAGCTGTTTGGAGTGAGCATGTTCACCCGGCTATCTTTTGATACTCTTATTTATTATTTGGACTCTATATTCTTCTGTGTTGAGCTATGATGAGATTAGATTATGTTATTCTGGCCTGCGATTATTTTATTTACAGCTTATGTACATATATGAGGATTCCATATATTGGAGTATTCTTCGTATATGTGCAGCTGGCATGTTCACGTTCTTGGTCCTATGTATTATGGGACTGGGGCGTTACATGTTTTTGTGGGGGCCCATGCAGGTCCGATTTAATATTGTTGGGTTACATGACTGTGCCCAATAAGCCTGCATATAGGAATAGGAATATCTCATCCAGAACTACTACTTCCTCTTGACTTCCAATCCTTTGAAACTTCCTTGATTATTTGATTTACCTCATATCTAACCTTTCCTAATATCATCCCATTATTCTTCGTGCCAACAGTATGAATCTAAGAAGCGGACATTCTTCTGCCTTGGCTCTCACATCTGGCGAAGAGGCCAACCTGGAGGGACAGAATCCTCCGATGACTCCAGTGACACCATACCAGCCGGAACAGCAGCAGACTACCACACCTCCAACAACGATGCACCAAGAGACTCAAGCTCCCCCAGCCAACCAAACTAGGCAGGTACCTGCAGCACCCTTAGGAGGGACAGTACGACCTCCCCCACCATTTCCTCAGCAGTTTCTGCCACAGTCGGGCCCACAGATGCCTCCCCCACCGACTGATGGGAGCCCTACTTCTCAGTTCATGTACGCAATGATGCAGACTCAATGGCAGCAGACTAAACTGATGAGACAGACGATGATGGCAGCATTAGCTAGACCTCCACCACCACCTCCAGTACCAGCACCAGCACCGGCTCTGCATCCTTATGAAGGCTTAATCAAGAACTTTACAGATATGAACCCTAAGCCTTTCAGTGGAACGGAGAAGCCACTAGAGGTGTCACAGTGGCTTATTAGTACAGAAAAGCTACTGAAGGCATCCCAGTTGCCAGCTCGAGATTGGATGGCAGCAGTGGACCTACTGCTAGAAGATAATGCTCACCACTGGTGGAAGGCGAAAGAAAGGCGATTAGGCGCTGGGACCACTTGGAAGCAGTTCTATGATTTATTTTATGAAAGGTTCTTCCCTATTCATGTTCGAGATGGTCTCTACGACCAGTTCCTTCATCTGAAGCAAGGGAATATGACAGTTGATGAGTATGACTCAGAGTTCAATCGCCTGAGTAGATTTGGTACAGAATTGATTCCGACAGAGTTAGAGAAGGCGAGGAGATTTCACCAGGGGCTTGCACCAAAGCTCAAGTCTTATACGACTACCCAGTCTCGAGTCTCACATTCAGCTGTCCTGGAAGAAGCTCGTGCTCAGAAGATTCTTCGCAAGGAGCAACAGCAGACCCCGAGATGCCATACGCTGGCAGCTACACCTATGGGATCGACACAGAGTGGACCTATCAGAAGGGCTGCAGGACAACAGCAGGAGAGGTCTGTACCTTATCAGAAGCCTATTTGCAATTTTTGTGGAAAGCCAGGGCATCTCCAAAAAGACTGCAGAACTCGACTTGGAGCATGCTTGAGATGTGGCTCTTTACAACACAAGGTTAGAGAGTGTCCAGAGCAGCAGTCACTAGTTTATGCCCAGCAGGCCCCGAGACCGGCAGTTCCAGCACTACCAGCACCCGGGCCAGTAGCAGGATCACCTAGCCTACCATTACTTCCCCAGCCAGTACAGCACGATAGGACTAGAGCTCGGGACCTCAGCCAGAACTATGGACAGGCCTTCTCGCTGGCAGTGGAGAATGTGGGAGTAGAAGGAGAAGTCATAGCAGGTACGGTTTTAATTGCAATATTCCCTATTATCATGGCTTGACAAAAAAAAAATTCATACCCCATTAGTTTAGTCTAGGCCATAGAAATCAGACTGTCGAATGATTGGATAAGAACGAACACCGGACACAGCTTAGATTCTTGAACATATTGTGTTTTCCTTCAAATCACCAAATCCTGCGTGCATACTTTGACCACTTTGACTAACACCGCTATTATAGCCTAGTTTTGCAAGCTTATTCTTTATCAAGCTTGATCATGACATGATTTGTTGGGTGCGCACCCACTAATATATTGTCTAATCAGAACCGATGCACGATGGTCTGATCAACCTAGTGCATTTTGGTTCGCCTTCACATATTATTCTACGTGGATGAAGACATAGTCAAACTCGTCCCCGGAGCCTCATCTGCGACCGCCTTGACAATTCCCATTTGAATTATTTCATAGCCTATGGACCTCGTATTCGTGCTCAATAGCATCGTCTATGAATTCTTTATGAACCTTGTCTTTTACTCATTTTTTGTAAGATGATGCAAGGTGAATAAACCCAAGGTACCACTTTAAATCGTGCGGTTATATCCCCATCGTAAACCACTCTATTTATCCCTCAACCCCCCTACCCTAGTTTAATTTTGAGGACAAAATTTTCTTTAAGTTGGGTAGGATGTAAACCCCCATAATTTATAACTGATTTTTATAATTTAAATTAATTTTCGTTAAGCATTTCATTAATTATGAATTTATTTACTACTAGTTTAATAGTATAATTAATGTATGTGTGTGTATATATATTATTATATGTGTGCATGTCCGTATTCCTATTAAATAAGGAATATGATAGAATCTAGGATTTTTTAGGAATTTATTGTGATTTTTGAGGCATTTTTGGTAGCTTAAAGATAGATATATATATATATATATATATATATATATATATATATATATATATATATATATATATATATATATATATATATGTCCGGCGCTCCCAGCGTAAGTGGCAGGAGGGGGGGGGCTCTCGGCGGGGAGACCCGGGATCGAGCCCCCCCTCCCGCACAAGCCGGCTGGGTGGAGTAGCCACGGACTTGTGCGAGGATGCCCGGACACCATAAAATATATATATATATATATATATATATATATATATATATATATATATATATATATCCTCCCGTACAAGCCGGCTGGGTGGCGTAGCCACGGGCTTGTGCGAGGATGCCCGGACACCATAAAATATATATATATATATATATATATATATATATATATATATATATATATATATATATATATATATATATATATATATAAGTATTATATATATTAGTTTTGAAAAAAAAAAAAGGTGGTCGGCTAAGTGGACCGACCACATTATCTCTCAGGCTAATGAGATAGAGAAACATCAATTGTTAAAGAAAAGGTAAAAAGGAAAAAAAAAAAACAATATAAAAACCCCACCCACTTAAAGTGGGCGGGCCCCACCCTTCCTTTTGCTTGCTGCCTAGCTAGTAGCAGCCGACCCAACCCGTGGAGGAATCATATTATTCTTTAAAACCTATTAGTATTAGGTTTTGATACAAATGGATATAAATACATCTTCCTCCACAAGCCTCAAAATCCTAATCTTCCAAAACGAAAGTTGAGGCTGATTATACCCTCTTCAACTACGAATTCGTTTCACCAGCGACGGAGCTTTGTGCGCGACGAACGGAGCATCAGAAGTCAGCCCCGCGTCACCAACGGAGCAGTTTTCCCACTCAAGGTACCAAACTTCCCCGTTTGATTTCTCTCTCGATTCTAGTTCGTTTTTAGATCCGTAAATTCGTGTAGAAAGCACTCATGACCCTCTTCAATATCCCCTAGGTGGATTTTGACATGGCCATCCAACTTGCTCGAAAAATCGAGACGAAGTTGGAGAAAAACCCACTTTTCTGAATATTAAAAACTGTTTTGAAATGCCAACTTGTCGGCCACTTTTCTCGCTGTCCATTAAACTTTCGTAAAAAATAATTGAACACATCTGAAGACAACATAACCGAGATCACAACGCATCTTCTGGATCGTTGTTTCGATTAACGTGTAAGAAATAAACTGATGTTGAAGTTGGAGAAAAACCTGTGTTAATTTATATAAAATTTTAGAATTTCTCCGATACGACGTACGTCCCGACAAACCGGGCGACGTGGTCGCGCGCTATACGTATCGAAAGGCGCGTATGGACGTTGCGGACGTGTGGGAACTGACAGAACTCAGTTTCGTCGCGTGTGCGTGACGAAACCAACGCGTATCTGTTGAGATACCCCCGCATCGACGTTTTGCAAACTTGTCCATAACTTCGTGCACAGTCGTCGGATCGAGACAAAACTTGCGCCAACAGGTCTGGATCGAAATTTTGGTCCTGCATGCCAAGTTTGGTTCGATTCTGAGAAGGTCGAATTGGAACCCAATTTTGGCGGGCCCGCGACCCACTTAAACGGGCGATTTTGTACACGGCTCCTCGGAATCCAAAACTGGACTTACCGTTGAGTTCCTCTCCTCAAACTAAAACCGTAGACATATAGTTTGACGACTTTAGAGACCGTAGACTTTGGCACGCGTTTCGGTGCAAAGCGGGTCCAACGGCGGACATCGTTTTGACCCGAAATTACGATTTTGCCCCTGTTCCAGAATTTGACTTTTGGACAGGCGTTTCCTAGATATATCTTCTTCACCGAGATCATTTTTGATGTTTGTTTCAGCTTTTGGAGTCATCTGTGATTTATGAGTTTTGGTGCTGACACTTGCTACTCTTGGATTTGCCCTTCTCGTACTGCAGGCAAGATACCTTGCCACCTTACTCTGTGATTATTATATTTCTTATTTTCAGTTGTTATTTCAGCATTTCTTATTTCTCGATATTTAAACTGTGCGTCCAAGCCACACTTGGGTGCAAGCGACTCTATCGGTCGTTTTTCTCGCTTTATTTATTCCTCTTGCATTGACTTAGTTTATTGACCACCCATTGATGTTGAGGTATTGGTATATCTCATACGGCCTTGACACTTGTTGTATCACATGATGTGAGTCACATATAGGACACGTACTCGCGTAGTCGGCCGGCCACCGATACGTATGAGGCGTGCGACGGATATGAGTAACTGCCAATAGATTGCATGCTAGTAGACTTGGTAGTTACTAGAGGTACATATGAGTCATGGATGTGACTCTAATAGGCACTGTATGGGAAGAACAGTTCCTTAACGTATGGGTCATATATGCACTGTCCTGATTGCCGGTTATCTCCAGTGGGAGGTACGGTCCTGCTAGCCGGTTATCTCCAGTGGGAGGTACGGTCCTGATTACCGGTTATCTCCAGTGGGAGATACGGTCCTGATTTCTGATCTTTCTGATCCTGCCCATGCGTCAAAGGTTTGTTCTTATTCCATTATCACTGTAGACTGGTTAGGCACCTGATTGCATACATATTTTTTTATATATATTATATATCACAGTTATTATGGCATGGTGTTTTCTTGTATCTTGTTACGTCCCTCTGAGGACCTGGTTATCTCTCCAGGATTAGACGACTTCCCACAGGAGTACGGAGCAGCTCTGGATCCAGCTTACATTGATACTGAGTCAGTTCCTACTGATTTCTAGTCTATTCTTATTTGAGACATTAGTGGACATCATTTTTACATCTCTTTTCTTTCTATTTTTGCGAAGGTTGGACTCCGATCTTGTGAGACTATTTTTTTATAGCTGTTTGGAGTGAGCATGTTCACCCGGCTATCTTTTGATACTCTTATTTATTATTTGGACTCTATATTCTTCTGTGTTGAGCTGTGATGAGATTAGATTATGTTATTCTGGCCTGTGAGTATTTTATTTACAGCTTATGTACATATATGAGGATTCCATATATTGGAATATTCTCCGTATATGTGCAGCTGGCATGTTCACGTTCTTGGTCCTATGTATTATGGGACTGGGGCGTTACAATGAAATTGGTACATCATTGTTGCTCTCAGTTTATAGTTCTACTTACTTTTATTTTTGTTTCTTCATATATTTGTCGTCTTTAAATTTTTTTAATTCTACCATTTCTCCTTTCATGCTAATTGTTCCTTTTAGGACTAGCTTTTCATCCTTTGGACGGAATACTACAGGTAGTTCTACACGTTATATGCCTATTCCTCGTCCCAACCCATTTCATGACCCATATCATTCTCTTGGCAAAATTGGGATTGGAAATATCTATTGAATGGCTAAATGGTTTATTCTGTATCAGTGGCTTTGAGTTTCATTCTCTGCTCTTTTGAGTGTGGCTTGGGGTTATATTTTTCAGGATCATGCTTTGCTCTTTTGAGCGTTTTGAGTAACCCTTCAAGCACAGTTTGAGTATCCATTCAAACACAGTTTGAGTATTCCTTCTCTTTGAGTATCACCCTCGTTTCATGTTCTTAGATTTTGTTTTTCAATGAGCTATGATGATGAATGGTTGCCTAATTTTGATTATGCAAAAGGATTTGATATCAGTAGATGAGTATTATTTTTTGAGTATCTTTGAGTATCACTTCATGATGGATACTTGGCTTTGAGTATACTTTTGAGTATTAACTTCTACTTTTGAATACCCTGGTTCTTTGTGTATTAACTTCTCTTTGAGTATCACTGGCTTTGAGTATACATTTGTTTGGGCTTTAGTAACACTTGGATTCGAGTATCACTTGGCTTTGTGGGAAAATTGTTGCTAACTCTTCGTATGCTGCCTTCTGTATGCAGTATCAGATTTTGCAAACTTTTGAGTATTTTTGTCAGTGTATGGTTTTAGTTCAGTAACTTTTGCAGCATTGGTACGATAAAATATGAAACATGTACACAAATATCTGAGCCCAATTTTTCATATATTAAGATTTAATTATTATTATTATTATTAATTAATATGCTTGATCATGTGGATAGACTTAGACTGGTTTGTTATGCGAAAATTTGAAGACTTGTTTGTAAACAGAAAATTTCTCTTACTGTTATTATTGGAGAATCAAGATGGTTGCATTATTAATTGCCTTGGAGAACCAAGATGATGTCAAGCATGTTTTTCTTGTTGTTGCTTGTTCAAGGATGATATACCATACATCTGCTCGTTCAGTAATTTGGACTCAGCAGTATTATTTATTTATCATTATGTTATGTTCAAGTACTCCACTGTAGCTTTGTAGTTGTCTTTTTATACTTCTGGACTTGATATATATATAAACACTCTTGCAATTTGCAGGATTTACAGGTTAAAGCTTCACCTCATGCTTAGACCACTTCTCTACACACTGATCCTGCTATCATTCAGGTGGTTGTCAACAGTTACTCTTGTATACATTCAAGTCACCAATGAAATGGAGATGGAGAAATGTAGAATGGTAGCTAAAGTACTCTATTTTGAGACAATGAAATGTAGCTAGCTTAAGTACTCTATATCTGTGAGATGTTGATGTACCCTATTTTGAGACACTAAAATAGAGAATGGTACTTTATATTACATTTCAATATTTTGTTATGAATATGGTTCAAAGTGGTTGTTTTCGAATTGAATTGAGCAGTGTTTGGAATGTAATATATAACATGCAGTATAGAGCGTTATAAATGTGATACAATGACCATATACACATCATCTATTCATAACGCTTTGAAAATAAACCGTAGCAGAAATTCAACTTATTAATGACGGTTTTGGAAAAATTATTTATGACGCTTTTAAAAACATTTATAACACGGGTTTTCATAACGCTTGGATTAAAAAAAAGCGTCATGGTTTATAATTATTGACGCTTTTTAGCCGTCATTAAAAGGTACTTTTGTTGTAGTGAGACTGTGAGGGTGGCAGAGTTATAGGGGAGGGGCGAGAGAAGGGACAAAGAGGGGGGGACGAAGGAGGCGGCAGGGTCGGGAGTGAAGGGGAGGAGGAGGGGGGAAGATGGCCGACCAAAGCTAGTAGGTCGGCCGGCTAGGGAGGGGCCATCGGGAGCCTGGCCGGAAGGGAAGAAGGGAGGACGAATGAGACCCTAGGGTCTCCTCGGAGAGGAGCAGCAGAAGAAGCACGCCATTTTTTTCCAGTTTCTTATATTATATTATATTATATTATATTATATATATATATATATATATATATATATATATATATATATATATATATATAATAAGAAGAAGAAGAAAGAAAAAAAACTTTTAATGTATCGCGAGAAATCAATTTCTTACGATATGCTGAACTCACCCAGACCCGCCCCTTGCTTCAAACCGAGAGAGAGGGAGGCGTTGTGGATATATATATTACACAACAACAACAAACTAAACCCTAACCCTAACCCTAAACCTAGCGCCGCTGACCCTGCGCCTCGCACCGTGCCTTACGGGCGAGCGCAGCCACCGCGCCACCACCGGTCGGCCGGCCGTCGGGCAAAGCCGTGCGCAGCAACGGCAGCAGCCGCGAGAACAAAAAATGGCAACAGCAGGATAGCAGAATCCCTACATTCGTACCACGATCGGGAAGCCATCTCTTGCTCGTTTCATGAGCCGTTTGCTCTGGTATGTGAACAACCTAACCTTGTAGGATTCCCTTCACGTAGTTTATTTAATTTTGTATAGTACGACGAAAAACGAGTTCCAAAATCGAGAAAAACTCGATTTTTCTGAACATTAGAACTGTCCCAATCACCATGTTTGCGGTCGAATTTTGACTATGTTGTCGTAAATTTTAGAAAATCGTCTAAACAGAGTTTTAGACAACCTATACGAGATTAAAACTCAGTTTTTAGTTTTATTTTTAATCCAATATATTTCTGTTAAAATAGTTTCAAACATTTGAAAAAAAATTCAGTTTTCGAAAATCCAAAACCTCCGATGCGACGTGCGTCACGCCAGACCGGGCGATTCTGAAAAATTCTCCAATTACTTTGTGCACGTTCTCCAATTACTTTGTGCATCACTACAACAAAAAACCCTTTTAATGACGGCTAAAAAGCGTCATTAATGACAAACCATGACGCTTTTTTTTTCTACAGCAACCGTTATGAAAACGGGTGTTATAAATGTTTTTTAAAAGCGTCATAAAATAACCATCATGAATAGTTTCTATAAAAGCGTTATGAATAGTTAATATATTGTGCACAATTCAGAACAATTTTAAAACGTCATGAATAGATAATATGTATAGTCTCAATGCAGCACATTTATAACACTCATATTACTGAACTCATCACATTTATAACACTCAATACTGCACATTATATATTACTTTCCAAAAACTTCTCAATTCAATTTTAAAACAACAACTTTGAACTATATTCACAAGAAAACATCGAAATGTTATATCACCATCTTCATTACATTATCTCAAAATAGGGTATCCAAATACATATATTTACAACTACTACTTAATGAATCCTCAAAACAAGTAACTACTTTGGCTTCAACTTGAGCACATCAAAACTGTCAACATCACGTGTAGCAAATCCCACCATTGCAATAATATTTGCATCTTCATGTGCACCTGAGAAAGAAAATTAATACTAGTTAGCTACAATTCCACCATGCATCTATAACAAGTATTATCAACACATTAAGATAACACCAACTTACAAATTTGAAAATAGAGAGAGCTCTATGAGCTAATCTTCAAAAACTTCAATGACTAAGGCATTAAAAACGATATATCAATGGTTCATGCTTTAAACCTCATCTTCTTAAATTTTAGTTTAACTAAAGGTAGAATTAGAACTACTAATTTTTTTTCTTAAGTTTGAACAATCAAATTTATTGGATACTTGACCACAAAAGAATTAATAATCACTACAGCTAAATTCTTTCCAGAAAAGATGTTAGCTTAGGAGAAAACTTACTAACTGTTTCAGAAGTTAAGCTACACATACTTAGAGAGAAGTAAAATACTTACCGGTAGAGCCATCTTCTTCAATGTACTCATTGCCAAAGAGTGAAATGATTCATATTCAAGAAACTATTTGATACTATGACAGAAACTATTTACCAATCTGGAAGAAGCCAAAATGCTTGCTAACACTTGTATCATATCAGAAAAAGCTTTATCTATTGATACCACATAAAAGTCCCAGTCTTCACCCAATTATAATATAATATGCAATTTCTTCTTTTACTCCGTAATACAAATATATCCATGTCCAAAATGAGAGAATTAGAAGAAAAAACTCTTAATTTTAATGCTTACCTCATGAACCCTTGGTCTATGGTGTCTGAGCTCCAGTAATGATTCCTTCCTTTCTATCAGGACTCCAAGTTCCCCATGCACAAATACTTGAGCTGCACTCAAAAGGATACAAAATTCGGCTCAAAAGAAGTCATAGTCAACTAAGAGTTTTTGCTTTGATTCTATACTCATGCACAAATACTTGTATGTTATCCCAATTGAGGACAGTCCAATATACCTAGATGCAGTAGCATTTACATGGTTAGCTTATCCATTCTACTATAGATAACGTAACATGAAAAAAATAAGTTATGACGAACTCACTTATCACGGTTAGCAGCCGCTTTATTCCTGACTGCTGTATTTTTTCTTTGTCATTTAGAAGTGCTACAATCGATTCAACCTTTTTTCTTACATTTATTCCAGAATCCTTCCATTAGGCTCAACATATGCGAAGCCTGAAAGGGACTTGATAAACATAAAGCAAGTAAATACAAAGTACATAACAAAAAAATAACGTTCATCAGATTTTTCTATTATAGATGGAGAAGTTATACTGAAATTTTGAAAGTGTGTTCGATAATATCATCAACTGCACTTGGCAAAGAGTATGATTACCTTAAAAGAGATGCAACTTCTGCAGATGCTTTGCTGACAGTGAGAGTGTACTATTAATAGAAAACTATAATATGCAAATAAATAGAAAATGAATTTTGTGGTACATCTATGTACTATTTAGATATATAGCAGGAAAAAAACTACATAATCTTCAAATCTATGAAAGTTAAAAGAAACTTGAAATTGTTGTAGCTGTTGAAACAACAAACCTATAACTGAAAAAGAAAGATGGTAAACCTCTCTCGGAAGTTGTAATGTACACTTGTCAAATAGTTAACACTTTGTCAGACTAGTATATTTTCCACCGAACTTGGTCAAATTAACGATGTTTTGTTGATACATATAAATGGTCCTGTTTTATTGTCAATTAAACACCATTATTTGAACCTGTCAAATAGACACTTCAAGTAGAAAATAATTTTAAATCAATAAATTTGAAGACTCAATTCAATAAACCAATAGAAATTCACTATACTACACCCTCTCAAACTATATTAAAAATGGAAGCAATGAAAGCACCCACAAACAATTGTAATATTGCATCATTTTGCAGATAAAATGCTATATAAGTAGAAACTGTTTACCTGGTATGCAACATCAAAGAAAGGAATGTGGTTCTTTTCTTGAATAACATCAGCAATTTTCTTCCATTGTTAGGAGTTGGGTCTATTCCAGTTGGGTTATGAGCACAATCATGTAAGAGAATAAATGATACATTTGGTGCAACCTATAATAATACAATTAACCAAACAATGAGAATTAGGAACACATATTAAGTTGTTCTTAGGAGAGATAATTAACTAATCAATCAAAAACCAATGGACGATAAAGAAACAAAAGGGAAAATGTATAGACTATTATTCTTATTATTGAAAAAGATACGGCTAATTTTTATTTTTTTTTACTTCTATCTAGGGTGTGGGCACATGAAAGTTCCACACCTGTATGCACTGGCCAACTATCCAGGATAAAATCCCTTCACAAGACCTCTATTCGAATAGTAGGGGACATTGAAATTGAAAAGCCAACAGAATATAATGTAGAATTATTTAATTGGAAAATGGTGTTGGCAACTTCTGCACATAACAGTTTCGCATGGCTGACAGTACTAAACTGCAAAAGCAACATACGTGCATAATGCATGAAGGAAAAAAAACATATACACGACTTTAAAATAGTAAAATAAGTTTTGGCTTAGATGTTTGCCTACAACTAGTTCTTTATATTTCAACACCGATATACTAACCCAATATATTTCAAAGAACTATTTCTGGGTGAAACCTCCCTTAGAACTTAGTACCGATGGATTCTTGCAATATACAATAAATAGATAATGATACTTGAGAACAGTCTCATGAATTGAGATAATATTTTCAAGTAGATGATAGAGATAATGTTTTCAAGTTAATTAAAATATGGAAGCTTAATGAAAGCACCAACAAGAAATTGTACATTGCACATATCACATGTATGATAATTTGGCTAAATGATTTATTGCATAAGATTTCAAGTTATTGATCTATGTTTCCTCTCTTTTGGACAAATAAGAAGCTATATACTGTACCAAATCCAAATTGTAATATTGAATAACGGACATGTAGACAGACTTAACAAATCCTGATATATTAATATGACTTTCACAAAAGAAATTCTTACCTCATGGGTCATAGGAGCATCAACGTTAATGATTTTTTAGATTCTTTATTGAGACAAGGTTAGGAGCATCATCTTCACAACAAAGAATAGTGATCTTGCATGAATATGTATAGCGGCCAGTTAGAATGAAGAGTATGGAGAGTGCTACCATCAGTAGAATGAACGTGAAATGAAATGCTTATAATTCATCAATTTCCCTTTTTTTCTCTTTAGAATATGTGCAGGATGGACGCAGTAATTTCAGAAAAAGGATGAACCTCAAATATATAAAAGTCCAAAAATTAGGGTTAGGGTTTTGGAGTTGGGGGAAAGGAAGGAGAAGAAGAGAAGAGGAGGGTGTAAGGAAGAAGAACTGACCCGTGAGGGCTTCGGATCCGAGGCCGACGCCGGAACCGATGAAGCGGCGGAGGTTGCGGACCCATGACATCGACGACGCCGGAGGAAGGAGAGGGAGAGCGCGGAGAAGAGGACGAGCAGAACCCTAACGCTCCTCCTTCGCGTTCTTGTCGATCGCGTGCGCGACGGCCTCGAGCTTGTCCTGGAGGGCGACGAGGAGCATGAGGCCCTCCTCGAAGATTTTGGATCTAGGGTTAGGGTTTTGGAGTTGGGGGAGAGGAGGAAGAAGAAAGGAGGAGAAGAAGAAGACCAGAATGTTTTGGGGGAGAGGCGGGCTATAGCAAAGATTTTGCCAACATATAAACATAAATTTTTTTACAAGTTTCCACCGCTCTAAATTATTAATAACGCTTTCTTTTATAAACGTTATAAAAAGACCAGAATTAGCCTAAACCGTCATAGAAAAAAGGTATTTCGAACTTTGATGACGCTTCTTTATCAGCCGTCATGAAATCCACTTATCAAGCGTCATTAATAGGTCTTTTTGTTGTAGTGCATGTTCGTCAAATCGAAACGAAACTTGAGGGATCATATCATTTTTCTGGTCCTGTATGCCAAGTTTGGTCCGATTTTGAGAAATTCGACCGGAATGCTATTTGGCGGGCCCGCGGTCCGATCCAACGGGCAAAATTGTGCACGGCCTACCGGAATCCAACTTTGGACATACGGTTGGGTTCGTCTCCTCAAACCAAATCCGTAGACATGTAGTTTGAAGACTTTAGAGACCGTAGGTACTGGCTCATATTTTGGTACGAAACGGGTCCAAAGACGGACATCGTTTTGATCCAAAATTACTATTTTGTCCTGTATCCAGAATTGGACTTTTAGACAGGTACTTCAAGATATATCTTCTATACCAAAAATATTTATGGTGTTTATTTCAGCATCCGAGGACGTTTGGAAGATTTGGCTTTCCTGCTTCATCGCTTTGCCGTTTTAAGCTATTGGTTCCTGCCCTTTTGCACACAACATCAGGCAAGATACCTTTCCATATTTACTGTTATATTTAGTCTATATTTTCTTTAGTTATTGCATATCACTGTTTATTTATTTCCAGTTCTTCTAGTTATACCATTATTACAGTTTCTGAAATACTACCTGTTCTGTGATAATAGTATTGCTTTAATTATTATCTTTTGATTGCATATAGACCTAGAGTTAATGGCCTACCATCTGTAGTGTATTTCATATACCTTGACACAGCTATACCACGAGATATGAGTGAGATGAGTAGCATATAGAGGTACTTGCATATTGGCTGATCACCCGTGCGCATGTGTTAGGTCTAACTGCTAATAAAGGCATATTCGGAGACTTAGCAGTTAGTAGAGATACATGATCGCGGATACGACTTAAATAGGTGCATCGGATGGGGAGAACATTTTCTTGTCATATGGGCTTCTATTACACATTTTCTTGTAACCCGAAAGCTTCGTTGGAGATACGAGTATGCTTACCCCCTCAGGTTGGCCACTGACGTTTTTGAACGTTATGCACTTGGTCAATGGTACCCAAGAAGGGACTCTACAAGATCCTATTTATAGCCAGGGCTCTTGCAACTAAAGGTTTGTTCTTAGCTGCATGAACACAAATTAGAATAGTTAGGTAACCTTAGTCAATGTCATGTCACCCCCGTTCCATTAGCAGCTTGGGACAATATCGCATCACGAAATAGTGTGCTACCGCTTGTCCTTGTTTGGTTGTAGGGGTAGTCCACTGTTTCGATGATGAGATATTGGGTCTTGTTACGATTGGGACTATTTTACTTTACTTGTGGCTTGTGATATATTATATATTCAGTTTATTATGGCATGTTCTTCTTGTATCTTGTTACGTCCCTCTGAGGACCTGGTGATCTCTCTAGGTGTGTGCTTTGTAATTTTTTACAGGTGTTCTAGCCAAGGCCGTGATCTTCTCCATTCTTTTATTTTGTGGATGAGATTTAGTTATCACGGTTTACTGTATTTCATAGCTTATGTATGCATACGAGGTTTCTATTTATTAGAGTATACATCGTATGTGTGTAGCTGGCATGTCTACGTACTTAGTCCTAAGTATTTTGGGACTGGGACGTTACATGTTTTTGTGGTGGCCCATGCAGGTCAAGATTATCACTTCGGTTACGTTATTATATCGATGTGAGCCTACATATAGGATTAGAATCTAGGTATCTCATCTACATGCTTGATCTCCTCCCTTAATTCCAATTTTGAACTCTCGTCTGACTACCTTGATTTCCTTCTTCTTGATTCCTTTTTACTTTAAAACTTATCTTTTCCAATCGTGCTTGATAGAGAGGTTAGAGAGATGACTCATACTAGTTATACATGATATACCGTTCAATCACCCTATTAGTTGACTCTTATAAGTTGGGGAGTTTTAGTAGCCCATACTCCTTTGGTCAACTACGTCTTGATACAAGAGACAGTAGGACGACTTTATAAGCAGGAACACCGTACAAGACTTAGATCCATATAAAACTTGAACTATTTATAACTGCTTTCATCATTATCCCCCATACTTATACTTTGCACAACCATGAATGATGACGCTATTTATAGCCTACTTTTACAAGCTTATACTTTATCGAGCTTGTTCAAGATATATGAAATATGGGGAGATGCCCACTAACATATTGTATAATCGGAATCAGTGTATTATGGTCTGATCAACCTTGGTGCACTTGGTTCGCTCATCATATAATTATCCCACATGGATTGAGATATAGATGCCTTCAGGATCTCATCCACAAGTGTCTTGACAACTCCCTTTGAATTACTCCATCTCCTTGAACACCATAACTATATTTGATGACCTCTCTCTCGAAATCTCTATTGTTTTTCGTCACCTATCTCGGAAAAAAAAACGTCAATAGACCCGGAGTATTCCCTATGGCTATTATAGCTAATATATACACAAGTATAGCTACTATCGGCCCAGCCATGTAACTACAACCTTGTCTTGAGTTACTTGTCCTTCCCTCGACCCTAAAACTAATATCGTGACATTCCAGTCATTGAATTTGAGAATGATTAGGATCTTACCCTTGGTCAAAACACCAACCTCGGAGACTACCTATTCTCAAGGAACAAATTATTGGGTGTCCCTAATTATTTTCTTGATTCTTGCTTTAACTAGCAACTCTTATGCCTTAACCCAACCCTTACCCTACCAAGTCCACAATTTCGACATAAAGGAAATAGGCAGAAACAAAGACAAGCATTTACCATGACTATGATAGATATCCATCCCGAGATTAGAGATCTAGCAGGTGTTACTCTAGGTATACAATTTTATTATTAAAGAGGTGACTTAGCATTAGAACAACACATTTACTAGCTTAGCCAATATCTGTAGCTTAACACTCCATCATATTGATTTACTAGTTATCAACAAACAATGCATGAGCACCACGTTTAACACCATTGGAAACCTTGTGACTATAGTCTGACAGGCTTAACTCAAATAAGAAATTTTCGACCTTGTCGTCAGAGGTCTTCATATGACGTGTCATAGAGTTCGTTACCCTCATCAATAACACTCGTATACTATGGACGAGTGGATCATACTATTTTATTGACTCATGTGTCGTTGTACGTAATCATTTTCCATTTATTAGAAATTAGGGTATGATCCTCGAATTGGATTTATATCTACCATATCACATATTCTAATACATCGTTCCTTATTTTTATTTTCAAAAGTTGAGGTACAATGTCATGACCTTGAAATATTTCTAACCATATTATTCCTAAAACCATGTCCTAGTCTCTAGAGTGAATAGATTGTAAGCCATTCTGAATTTTAGGAATTATGGGATCACCAATTGAATGAGGTAAATTGATTCTCACTAGGATGATTAATTAGTGCTCATGAACTCCCACTTTTCGTTTAGATCATTTGGTATCCCCGACCATGACATTATATTCGGAGCACGAGACTAGTTGTTACCTTCCAACGAATTTCACATACAAGACATAGATGACTCCACCTTCATGTAGACATATCATATCCCACTTAAACATGTCCCTTTGTACTCTATTTTTATGATACGACTTTTAGGTCAAAACGATTAGTGATAACCCTTACTGTAATACGGAGATACTATCCGACTACAATTAGAGATCCATCCTTGACACAAATCTTTTGACCCAATATATGATTATGATCTACTTGAAACCCATTACGCACATGTCACTAGTGTGCCACTCAATTGAGTCTTCTTGTGCTACCAAAACACAAAGGTCACAAAAGGTGCATGTTTGGGCTTTAGGAACCTAGTTAACCAACCCGACTGACAATTAGGCCAACCATTTGAGTTAGAACCTATTCTAGGTTACCCTAACCTAATAGGTATAGCCTCAATTGATTTTGTGCATCTTGTCCAACCAATATGGATTTAAAACCAAAGACTTATTTAATAAAAGATTGATGTCTAATCAGGGACCCATTAAAACTCCAATTAAAACTATCCATGCATATCACCATATGCAGACTATAAAACCAAACTTATGGAATAGGTCCCGACATATTATATGTACGGCTCCATCTCATGGTCCACTTATTCTCTGTCCATAATTTCCTTAACTGTATTCCGTCGTAATCATGTTATGCGATGAATGGAATCCCGTTGTACCAACTTTTTCGATATGGATTGACCAAGACCTCTCCTACCACCTGGATAAAACATGGCCAGTACATGAACAACATTAAATAAGTAACACCTAGGATTCCTATAGAGTTAATGACTACGATTAGAAGTATCTCATATCCTCATACATCTCTTGGGAATTTAAATCATCTTAGAAGTCCTATTACCATGCTTCCTCCGATTAACCAATTTTCGTAAGTTAAGTAGAACCTTGAACTTTAGTATTACCATGCCCTTCGTAGCCATTCTTGTCTGGAAGTTGCGATACAGAGTTTATAATGCATTTTATATCCTTTGCTCGTACGATTAGATAACCGTGGTAAACGATCACAATCTTGATTCTCCAATTCATTCTGTCGTAGATTCGTGCCTTTGTTATAACTACGTGAACGAAAGTTCCGTAGTACACATATTACAAGCCCCTCTAAGAACGTAGGTTTCTTGAATTAGCAAATGATTGCAATGGATTGGTTCAAATTGAATTAATAAAATAGTGGTTCATAACGACCACTTCTATCCGTGTCATTTAATACCCTCGACCATGACTTTGATATTTGGAGCACAACACTAGTCGTGCCCTTCAAACAAACTCCATACTCATGAAATAGAGTAGTCAAATTAAACACATGACATACAAGTCCCACACAAACACACCTTCTTGTGCTCTATGTCAATTATACCACATGTACGACATATTTTCCTTAGAACAAACCATAGATGCCCATTTTGTTCCATTTGATTTTTACCATACAATATCAACCCATCCCTTAACTAAATTAAAGGCCCATGATCCATGCAAAATGCATCACACCTATGACGTATTCATTCCACCCAAACAAACATATGCCTCTTATAAGATACCAAACACAAACCGCATACTCCTGTCATTATGACTTAAAAGTTCCAAACCTTTGCCTAATCAAATACTATATCGAGGTTCTGCACTTGTTATAGATTGTCATCTCATGGCCATGAATTTTTCTTTTCTTAAGTTCTTCAACCTCGCCTCTCAGTTACCCATGTTAGGCGAAGAGGGAAATTTCTTGAAATGACATGTTTTAGTTATAATCAAACATAAGATGCCTACTTACCTTGTTGAAAACATGCTCGATAGAATTGATGTTAAGAGTATAAAATCCTCCTATAGAAGTTATTGACCAAGAACGCCATGATAATATCTAAGATCACCTAGAACCCGAGACTGCGGTCAGAAGTGCCCAATATTCGTATATCTCTTCCTAAAAAGGTGTCCCTTCCACAATCCTTGTAATGATGATTTTTACGATTATCCAACTTCTATAAGTGGGGTAGGACCTCGAACCAATAATACATCATCTTGTAGGATATGGATGACAGCATGGATTACTTTTACAACTACCTCCCTCTTTTCAAAAACCGAATGACGATATGACGTACCTGCCAACCCTTGCACTAAGGCTCGTTAATTTTTTGATAGATTAAGATTATTTTAATTTCGAGCACGAAATTTTTATAAGTTGGGTAGGATGTAAAACCCCTAAATATTAGAGATTTTTGTTTCGTTTTCAAATATATTTTAGAGTATTTTATTTTTTCTACTGGTCATTCTAAATTTTGATTTTGATAGCAGGTAGGTGCTACATTATAGGTATACAAAGATAAATGTTTACAAGTTCAATTACTAAATTTCAAATAAATAATTTAATTATTTTGAAAACTTTCAAGAAAATTTTTACTCTCATTTTACAGTATATTTTTTATAGCTTTAAAAAGATTCATAAGTAAATAATGATTTTACCTAATACTCAAAAGTAGCATAAAATTTCTTCTTATATAATGAGAGGCATAATTGTTCTAATTATTTACTAGGATATTTTAGGAATATTTTTGGAAAATTTTATTAGATTATGTGGATAGCCATATATATATATATATATATATATATATATATATATATATATATAGAGAGAGAGAGAGAGAGAGAGAGAGAGAAACATAGATATATAGAAGAAGAAAACTTTCAATGTATCATGAAAAATCAATTTCTCACGATATGCTGAACTCACCCAAACCCGCCCCTTGCTTCAAACCGAGAGAGAGGGAGGCGTTGTGGATATATATATTACACAATAACAACAACAACAAACTAAACCCTAACCCTAAACCTAGCGGCGCTGACCATGCGCCCCGTACTATGCCTCACGCGCGCGTGCCGCCACCGCGTTACCATCGACCGGCCGACCATCGGGCAAGGTCGTGTCCAGTAACAGCAGCAGCCGCGAGAACAACAAACGGCAGCAGCAAGACAGCAGAACCCCTACGTTCGCACCACGATCGCGAAGCCATCTCTCGCTCATTTCACGAGCTATTTGCTCTGGTATGTGAACAACCTAACCCTCTAGGATTCCCTTCAAGTATTTTATTTAATTTTGCATCGTACGCGACAAAAAACAAGTTCCAAAATTGAGAAAAAACTCGATTTTCTGAACATTAGAACTGTCCTAATCACCCTTGTTTGTGGTCAAATTTTGACCACATTGTCACAAATTTTAGGAAACTGTCTGAACAGAGTTTTAGACAACCTATACGAGATTAAAACCCAGTTTTTAGTTTTATTTTTAGTCCATTATATTTCTGTTAAAACAGTTTCAAACATTGGAAAAAAAATTAGTTTTCAGAAAGCCAAAACCTCCGATACGACGTGCGTCCCGCCAGATCGGGTGACGTGGTCACGAACCGAAAGCATCGAAAGGTGCCTATCGACTTCACGGACATGTGGGCTTTGACGAAATTTAATTTGGTTGCGTGTGCACAACGAATTTGATGCATATCCGTCAAAATTTACTGTATCGGCCCCTTTGTAAATTCTTCTATTACTTTGTGCACGCTCGTCAAATCGAAATGAAACTTGTGCCAACAGGACCATATCATTTTTCTAGTCCTGTATGCCAAGTTTGGTCTGATTCTGAGAAGGTCGACCGGAACGCTATTTGGTGGGCCCACGACCTGATCCAACGGATGAAATTGTGTACGGCCTACCAGAATCCAACTTTGGATATACGGTTGGGTTCGTCTCATCAAACCAAATCCGTAGACTATATTTTGACGACTTTAGAGACTGTAGATACATGCACACGTTTCGGTGCAAAACGGGTCCAACGACGGACATCTTTTTGACCCGAAATTACGATTTTGCCCATATATCCAGAATTGGACTTTTGGACAGGCACTTCAAGACATATCTTTTTTACCAAAAATGTTTATGGTATTTATTTCAGCATCCGAGGACGTTTGGAAGATTTGGCTTTCTTACTTCATCGCTTTGTCGTTTTTAGCTATTGGATCCTGCCCTTTTGCACACAACCTCAGGCAAGATACCTTGCCATATTTACTGTTTATATTTAGTCTACATTTTTTTAGTTATTGCATATCTCTATTTATTTATTTCTAGTTCTTCTAGTTGTACCATTATTACAGTTCCTGATTTACTACCTGTTCAGTGATAATAGTTTTGCTTTAATTTTTATCTTTTGACTGTATATGGACCTAGAGTTAAGGGCCTACCATCTGTAGTATATTTCATAAACCTTGACGCAGTTGTACCCTGAGATATGAGTGAGAGGAGTAGCATGTAGAGGTACTTACGTATTGGTTGATCACCCGTGCGCATGCGTTAGGTCTAACTGCTAATAGAGGAATATTAGGAGACTTAGTAGTTAGTAGAGGTACATGATCGCGGATGCGACTTAAATAGATGCATCAGGTGATGAGAACATTTCCTTGTCGATTGGGCTTCTATTACATATTTCCTTGTAACCCGGAAGCTCCACTGCAGATACGGGTATGCTTACCCCCTCAGGTTGGCCACTGACGTTTTCGAACGTTATGCTCTTGGTCAGTGGTGCCCAAGAGGGGACTATACAAGATCCTATTTATAGCCAGGGCTCATGCAACTAAAGGTTTGTTCTTAACTACATGAACACATTAGAATGGTTAGGTAACCCTAGTCAATGCCATGTCACCCGCGTACCATTAGTAGCTTGGGACAATGTCGCATCACGAAATTGTGTGCTACCCCTTGTCCTTGTTTGGTTGTAGGGGTAGTCCACTATTTCGATGATGAGATATTGGGCCTTGTTACGATTGAGACTATTTACTTTACTTGTGGATTGTGACATATTATATATTCAGTTTATTATGGCATGTTCTTCCTGTGTCTTGTTACGTCCCTCTGAGAACCTGGTGATCTCTCTAGGCGTGCGCTTTGTAATTTTTTGCAGGTATTCTAGCCAAGGCCGTAATCTTCTCCATTCTTTCGAAGATGATTGCTCTTGGTTCGTCATGCTATTTTATCCATCCCTTCCTTGTATATTTTCTCTCATTTTAAATGATTGGTAGTAGATTTGTCTCTAACCAACTACATGTATAAATGATAAATTTTATAGTTGATTTATATTATTATTCTTTTATTTTGTGGATAAGATTTAGTTATCATGATTTACTGTATTTCACAGCTTATGTATGCGTACGAGGTTTCCATATATTGGAGTATACATCATATGTGTGCAGCTGGCATATCTACATACTTAGTCCTAAGTATTTTAGGACTGGAATATTACACAGGACGAGAAGGAACGGGGATGAAAAATTAAGTTAACAATCAAGATGGTGAAATGGAAAGACGAATCAGGAGGTCAAGGATGACATGTGTTTGATTGAGATTCCTATAATAATAACACCCCACAAGTCAGAAAAATTTACATGCATGGTCCACCACTAAAACCTTGTCACTCCCCAGTACCATAATACATGAACGGACATGGCCAGCTACCCCATATGAGGTAAGAAGACGTCATATGACGATTATGGCTATTAAGAGACTAAAAGATGCATGCTACAATCAAGTCTCACATGATCTCACAGATCATCTAAATCTTAATCAACCAAAGCAAGAAGTAGTAGATAATGATCATATGAGACAAAGCAGTAAGGCGTCCCCGACGCTTCATCAAAATAATTCATGAGTCTAGTTACACAAAATGATGAGCTAGTACCGAGAGTTGATAGTACATAACCATAGTCAACTGCAGTCTGATTTAATTATAATTATGTAAGGGAACTAAATATCTAGAAGAATCGGCTAAACACGTGTCGGTAGCTAAATGTCGTGTACAAAATAGAAGATAGCAGAGTAGTAGAGAAAAAACACACTCATGGCCTCCGACGTCCATGTCCCTAGTATGCACCATGGTTCGGATAGACGGCTGGATCCTTAGGCTCTGCTATGAAATATAGCCAAACAAAACTAGCGGGGTCAGGCCTCGAATAGCAAGTACCATAAGGGAGTACAAATGAATGAGATTAAACCCAAATATACATAACAAGGTCGAAACATAATCATAGATATATATCCTATCATCGAGGAAATACGACATCACTACACCAAATAAGGACAAGAGATGCTATATCGTGCTGTGATAAAATTATGTCCTATGTTCATGATAAGGTTATAGATTTTTGTGTCGCAACTTTGGTTCATAGTCTGCGGTAGCACAATGGCCCAACCCAACAACCAAATAAGGACATGGGTTGGACCACGCACCACGAAAGTCCATGTTCCTCGGCTACTAATAGATGGAACAGATAACAAGTAAGTAAGTTTACAGACGGCCAATCAATCCTACAGCTTTCTATAGTTTGTCTAGGTTATCCTAGTAATGCCTATATATAGGAATCCTCATATTATGCCTTATCCAAGCATGTCTAGCCAAACCAAATATATAGCAATGAACAATAAAGAGTAAAAGTAAGTAAGCATTGGTCCTTTGCCAGGCTACCGGGCTGAATAGTAGTCAGATATTGTACTCCACTATGGTGGATGATATACAGTATCTGTGGTGGCCAACCTATACGCCAAGACAAGGCCTGGAGTGACTTGTCATGCACGATATCAAGATTCCATTCCCATCCAATGCTTCTACAAATTCAAGTTGCTTAGTTTAACCCAATATTGGTTTTGGAATCACATGCCATAATCACATATTCATCCTCCTAGATGTCGTACCTTAGTACATTTACCCTACGTATGAATCCATATCGGCTCATAGAGTCCCAAATCTAGATTCATCCTTAGTGTATTGCATCAAGCAACAATTATTATACCATGTCAATGTTACTGACCATTTACCATGCATGAATGTGCTGGGATCAGGAATGTACTGACATATAACAGGCATGATCATGTAGTACAGAGAGTCGTACCTTAATGCACTCATATATATTGTACCTCAGTACACACTTAGAATAGTACCAGCAAGTGTTCAGGTAATCGAGCCAGGATCATAGTCAAACAATTAATGATAGTCTTTCTACGCATAAAATTTAATCTCTATGCATTTCTGCGCAAAACAGGAACTTCTACACAATTTTGGGCACAAAAGAGGGTCTTTAGACAATTTGTGTGAACAAACATGGGCCTCGGTACAATTTTGTACACAAACAGGGGTCTCAACGTAATTCTGCACACAAACGGAGTCCCTGTATAATTCTGCACACAAACAGGGGTCTCATGTGGAAAAATACGCTCAAGAAGAGATTTTGTGCAAAAATATGCACATGAGAGGACCTTCGCGTAAAAATACGCCTAGGATTGAGTCTGCCACAAATTTTGCGCAAAGAGGGTCCTTTGTGTAAAAATACTCATAGAGAGGGTCCTTTGCGTAACAATACGCACAGGGAAAGAATCTACTCCAAAATATGCGCAGAGAGGGTCCTTTGCATAAAAATAAGCACAGGATGATGTTCTTCTTCCTGTAGATGACATGAAGAAGTTGAAAACTTGTTTTGGCCATAAAAACTTCAATACAACTCCAAATCTAACCATTCAAAGGTTAAAATTGCATAGAATAAAATTTTATACATAATGGAACACTATTTTCAGAAATACTAAGTTTTAATAGATCAAATCCTCGAAAAACCCTAATAACCTATAATAGAAACTTATATCTGCTCTCAACCGTTCATCAAAATCAAAAATGCCAAGAAATAAAGTTGTAAAGAAATCATAAGAATAAAAATGAGCAATGTGGTCTCTCTATTTGTGCAAGATGTATTTGCCCAGGGTTGGTGGGGAAAATAAATAAGAGAATGAGGAGAGAGAGAAGAGAAGAGAATATATATAGGATAGGGGCTGGTAGCTCCACTAAAACCTAACCCTAATCCAATGTCTAACCCAAGCCAAGTCTAAATGTCATACCACATGATCAAAAGCAATTAAAATAAAATAAATAATCATGTACATGAATAATGTAGAAAAAATAAGTATACCGGGAGTGACATCTCTATCCTTCTTAGAAAAATTTTATCCTCAAAATTTATGCCAAGATAAGATAGAGAAATCAGGACAAGCAATATACTAAATACAAGCCTAACTACACATACAATCACATCAAGCAACCAGGCAATAAGAGAACAATTATCTACTACATGGTGCTAACCTTGTACAAAAATTAAGATGCGAAGGCATAAGAACTGAATATACCTTCAGAGTCGAATAAGTGCGAATATCGAGATCTAATCTCATTTTCGTGCTCCTATTTCGACTCTTCCAGGGAGTGACGGCCCCAAGCGATACGGACAAGCTTGATAATCCGATTCTTGAGCACTTTCTCTCCTTAAACCAAAATAGATACGGGTTGTTCCTCGTAAGTCAAATCGTTACTGACGACTAGCACAGAATGATCGAGGACGTGGCTCGGATTCGGAACATACCTACGTAACTAAGATACATGAAAGACATCATGTATATCATGTAGCAAAGGCAGAAGGGCAAGATGTTATGCAACATCGCCCACCCGTGCAAGAATATCAAAAGGGCCAACGTAACATGGACTAAGCTTTCCTCGGGCTCCAATTCTAATGACTCCCCGAGTAGGCAAAATATTCAGAAATACTTGGTCACTGATACTAAATTCTAGGGGTCTTCGATGCTGATCTACCCAATGACGATGCCTAGCTTGCACAACCCGTAGCCGCTCTCTGATTAGCTTGGTTATCTCCACTATCTACATTATTATTTTTGGTCCCAATAATTTTTGCTCATCCATACCATCCCATGCTAGAGGAGATTTACACTTTCTTCCATCTAATGCTTCAAACGGAGCCATCTGAATACTCGCTTGATAGCTATTGTTGTAAGAAAACTCTACCAAATAAAGATGATCCTCCCAAGATATGCCAAAATCTAAGGTACATGCTCGTAACATATCTTCCAAGGTCTGAATAGTTCTCTCTGATTGCCCGTTTGTCTGTGGATGGCAAGCGGTACTGAACCTTAATCTAGTACCCAAACTCCGATGCAAATATTGCCAAAAATGAGAGGTGGATCGGTGTCTCGATCTGATACAATGCTCACTAGAACACCATGCTGCCTCACTATCTGCTTCATATTCATGTTTGCCAACTGTTTGGTAGACTGCCACACTCTGAAAAAAAGAAAATGAGCTATCTTCGTGAGCCGATCCACTATCACCCAAACTGTATTTCGACCACTCGAAGATCTAGGTAAATCGGTTACGAAATCTATCATAATGTGCTCCCACATCCACTCCGGGATAGAAAGTGGGTGCAGCAATCATGCTGGCTTCTTCTTCTCTGCCTTCACTTGCTAATATATATCAAACAACGGGAAACGAATCTTGCTATCTCCCTCTTTATGCCATTCTACCAAAAGTGCTGCTTTATGTTCCGATACATTTTCGTCCCTCTAGGATGTATGGAAATAAGGATAACTATGAACCTCTGCCTTAACTTCCTGTAGAAGGTCTCCGTTCGGCATATAAAGATGACTTCCAAATCTAAGTGTATCATCCTCATGGATTACTAACTCCTTTCTGAGACCTGACTCATATTCTGATCGAAGTTTCTGGATCTACGGTCCCTTGCCTGAGCTGCTCTGATCCGTTCCACTAATAAAGATCAAATCTACAAACTGGCCAGAACTCATATGTCCTGTGGTAGAATCACCTCGATTCCTATTTCTTAAATATCTTCCAAGATGTGCCTCAGCGATGCCAAGACGAATGCACTACCCCTTCTACTCAAGACAATTGCTACCACATTCGCCTTGCCGAGATAATACTGGAGATCCATGTCAAAGTCCTTCAACAACTCTAGCCATCTCTGATGCCTTATGTTCAGGTCCCTTTGGATGAACACATACTTCAAGCTCTTATGATAAGTGTAAATATCTACTCGATCCCCATACAAGTAGTGCCTCCACAGCTGAATCGCGAACACTACTACTGGTAACTCTAAATTGTGAGTCGGGTAGTTCTTCTCATGATCCTGAAACTGTCGAGACACATATGCTATTATCCTTCTATGCTGTATCAACACACATCCGAGTCCCTTCTCGGATGCGTCACAATGCAATGTAATCCTTATAATCCTACTGAAAGTGTCAGAATCATTGCTGAGATCAATCTCTTCTTTAGTTCCTCAAATGATGTCCGACAATCTACTGACCAAACAAATTCTACCTCCTAACACGTCGAACGCATTGGGGGTACTGAGGTTCTGGCAAAGTCCGTCACTAACCTTCGGTAGTAACCTGCCAATCCCAGGAAACTACATACATCTACTACCATCCTTAGAATTGGCCAATTCTCTACGGCCTCAATCTTCTTATGATCCACTGATACTCCTGTTCTAGAGATAATGTGCCCAAGAAATAAGACGCGATCCAACCAAAACTTGTATTACTAAGCTTCACAAAAAGCTGGTGCTCTCTTAAGGACTGCAAAACTATCCGAAGATGCTCCTCATGCTCAGCTTCATAGTTGGAATATACGAGGATGTCGTCTATGAACACCGCCACAAACTTATCCAAATAAGGCATGAAGATGCGTCTCATTAAATCCATAAATACTGCTAGGACATTAGTTAATCCAAATAGCATTACCAGAAACTCATAATGCCCATATCGTGATCTAAATGCTATCTTGGGTTTGTCCTGCTCCCAGACCCTCCCTTGATGATACCCAGACCGAAGATCAATCTTAGAGAAGATGCTGGCTTTACTTAACTAATCAAACAAATTATCGATCCTTGGTAGTGGGTACTTATTCTTCACAGTTACTGCATTCTACTGTCTTTAGTCAATGCACATCCACGTCGATCCATCTTCCTTGGGTACCAAAATCAATACGCTCCCAGGGTGATTCACTATCTCGAATAAACTTTTTCACCTTCAGTTCCTCCACCTGCTGGTATAACTTATCCAATTCTGACGGTGACATTCTGTGAACTCTGCTATATATAGGCTTCGTCCTTGAAATCAACTCGATACGTAACTCCACATCCCTAACTGGTGGTGTCCCTGGAATCTTATCTGAAAAGACGTCAAGAAACTCTCTGACCACTCTTGGAATCTGCTCCTCCTCTGCAATAGCTGCTACAATTACACCCTTGGAATGATCCTCCAATGATCGAACAAGGACAAACTCCTCCATGCCCAGGATACTAAATAATATTCTACTCCTCGACAATATATCATCGTATGACTATCGCTCAACCAGTCCATGCCCAGGATGATATCAAAGTTACCCATAGGGAATTCTATCAACCTAGCAAGTAATAAATGCCCACACACTACTACTAGACACGTTAAGCACACTCTGCTAACTCCTACGAGCCTATTACCTATGAGTATATTCATTCTCTCTAGCAATGTCTCGAACTCTAGCCCAATATGTGTTGCAAATCGTGCATTACCTGTAACCACATCATCCGATGCGAGTGTCTCCTCCAGAGAAATAATAAAAGCCTGACCTTGGCCTTGCTGGGCTCCGTGCTGCAGCCTTCCCTAACCACACTGCTACTGCAGCCTCTGCGGGCCTCCTTGGTCCTGAACTTGACAAAACATCTGGGCCTACATCCGCAACGGACATTGGGCTAGTGGCCACACTGCTAGTGCTGGCCCTCAGTTTGGTGCTGCCCCAGAAGCTGACAATGCTGGAAATTGCTAAACTGGCCCTACCATCTGCGGGCAAGTAGCCACCCGATGATCTGGGCTACCAAAACTCAAACACAATCTCTTTGCTATGTAACACACGTCTCGGGTGTGCCCTTCATTACCGTAATACGTACATCCTACTGGCACCCCTTGGTGCTGCTGCTACTGGTGCCTCGACTGCTACAGCCGAACTGGAGCTGTTATCGTTGTCACTGCTGTAGAAGCATAGAAAAGAATAAAGAAAGATCCATGCGGCCAGAGAGCCCCATGTGGCTCAGAGAGTTCATGCGGCTCGAGTATTCATGCGGCTCGAGCGTCTATGCGGCTCAAACAAGCTCTATGTGGCTCAAAGAGGAGCCACGTGGCTTGCAAACAGCTCTCCCCATTGTCTATTACTGCATTAAATGCCTTGACGGCTGACAGCTCTGACAAGTTGACAGTTTTGACACAAAGATATCATTATGACTCCCTCATAATGACGGACTCCTTAGGAAACGAAGAAAATCTCTGACACGATCCCCTGAGAGTCAGAAACTGTCAAGCGACCTTGACACGTGGACAGACGTATGCGGCTCACGAAGACTAGCCCCATGCGGCTCACGAAGATTAGCCCCATGCGGCTCACAAAGACTAGCTCCATGCGGCTCACGAAGAATAGCCCCATACGGCTCACGAAGATTAGCCCCATGCGGCTCACAAAGACTAGCTCCATGCGGCTCACGAAGACCATCCCCATGCGACTCACGAGGACTATCTCCATGCGGTTCACTCATGCGGTCATCCACACTCAAGCGGCTCAAATGTTCAGGCGGCCACTCTCAAGCAGCTTGGACACGTGGCCAGCCTTTTGCGGCTCAATGTGGAACAACCTTCCTACGGCTCAGATTTCTACAATATCTCGACACATGGCATGATAGCGCGGCACATGGCATCAGATTGATCGAAATCTCTCAACAAATCCTAATAACATATTGGGATCAAATCAGATCATTTACAAATAAGCAAATTAAAGACACGTGTCGAGAAATCTGAGGTTGGCATGACAAATCAGGAGGATTTATGTCAATCAGCATTAATTACCCACAAAAGATTTGATACAATCATATTTATTGCTCAAATCTCGATGAACGGCCCAGATCCAGTGATCCTTAGCCGCCGACTTTCAAGAATGGGCAATCATTGTAAACCCTAATGAGGCCCCCCACTCTTATAAATAGCAGGGTACTATTCCCTTGCAAAGACACACACAGACATATACGGAGAGAGAAATAGAGACATACACAGAGACAGAGAGAGATATACAGAGAGAGACATAGAGAGCCAGAGAGCCTGAAGAGAGAGAGCATTTCTTCATCAACGCCCAGCAGTTCTTCTACAGAGCCAAGGCTGCACCCGATCGTCCAAGGAGTAAGGCAGAGCTGCCGTCGCTTTCTCGAGCCTCTACCGTCACCCTCCAGAATCTAAAATAAACAATTGTACTTAGATTGTTGTACCTAGGTTTTCATCCCTAGGCTTTCTTTGTACAAGCGAGTTTGTATTGTGAAGTAAAAGTCCAGTCCTCCGATAATTATTCTGTTCTTTTATATTTCATGGCAAACACGATGGCAACTCTGCTGGGGACAAACTTCTCCACGGCTGAAGAGTTGGTGATGCAATCGGATGCAGCCAAACTTGGCTCTATGCAACAGAAGATGGTCATCCGCTTCGACCAACAGGCGTTTGAAGAAATGCTCTCTGAAGGAAGCGCTGGCCCGGTCGAGAAGCGAACCCGCACAAAGAAAGCTCGCTGCGAGTGGAGACCAAAATCATTTGCTCCTCCACAAGCTCTGGACGGGGTACTCTCTGCTACCCAAGACGGCGAAGGCGACTCTCATATGGCTCCACTTCGAGCCATAGAGAACTCTGCTGTCCCCAAGTCCAGCAGAGGAAAGCACTACGATGCTGGACTTGCAGGGACAAAGAGTGATTCTACGTACCCCAAGAAGAAGCCGAACGCTCATGCGGCCAAGTCTGCCAACAGCATGCAGGATGCTCATGCGGTTGAGTCTGCCAGCCGCATGAAGGAGGTCTATACGGCCAGATCATCCAGCCGCATGAAGAAAACTCATGCGGCCGAGTCTCCCTGCCGCATGAAGAAAACCTATGCGGCTACGCCTGCCAGCCGCATGAAGGTTATTAATGACAGCCGTATGACGCCTACTCCACGTGGCTCTGTCTTCGACCGCCTCTCCTATGGTCCTGATCTCTTATGCTTCCAAGAAGATATGTCTGACTCTCTCCAGCATCACTTAGACTCTTCCTACTATGTGCCCTTACGCACTAGAGCGAAGAAGTCTAGGGCAGCGCGAGCTTGGCAAGCTCGATCCGCTGATCCGACCTCTGACCATCCGAGCGTCCCGCATACCATTATGCGGGCCTCAGATGGGAAGTTGTACAGAACCACTCGAGTCCAGCCCCCGACGGCAGACGGACAGAGAGGTTCGCAAAAGTCTCCCAAAATCCAGGGAGCGAACATGGTCAATCCAGCTCCATCTGACTTGCATGAGGCCATCCTCCACAAACGCAAGGAAAGAGAGGGCGCATCGGGGTGCAAGGAGTCCTCACACGGACGTCACTGTACCCAAGTCATCATCAACTACTGTTGCAACAACGCGACGATACGAGAAGACCGGCAGTCCATCTTTCAAAGACTGCAACAGCCGTCTTCGGAAGACGAGGCACTTTCCGACGTCTTCTGCAACTCTGCTCAGAAAATCCTCGCCGATGGGAGAGACAAGAAGATGAATGTTCCCAGCCCAAAGATTTCAACCACTATGACTAAGAGACTGTCGTCTAAGCGGGTGCCCACCACCGAAGTTTTTTAAGGTACCCGTTCTAAGACGAAATCTGTTACAGTGGGAGATTCGTCGTCTATATCACTGGGGGTTGTTGGGACTGGGGGTAGCACTCCTCCAAACCTCCACGACAATCCGATGTTCTAAGAAGACGAGCCGGGGGAAACAACTCTCCCATCAGATGCAGTAAACCCCGATGTCCCCGAGGACGTCCACAACTCCCAAGACGAGGCGAACTCGAAAACTAGGGGTACTGTTCCTTCTGAGTCCGAACCAGAGGAGAACATTCCCACATATCCCGATGACTTCTCGCTACAGGGGTATGACTCGGAGGGCGCTTCCTCCACCGCTCCGTCCATCTCTTCTCACGTAAGGACGGTATTCATGACGGACAGTAACCAAGGTGGTTTCAGTGATCGCCAACGCATCGATACTCTGGAGGCCATACTGCTTGCCTTGGTCAAGTTTGTGGACAAGATCAAAACGGCCCTTCCAACTCTACAAGGAGGGACACCTGGCCAAACAAGTGCGGGTCCCGCGGTCAATGCGGACTCGAATTTAGCGGCACCGAATTCGGACAACAACCCTCCTGATGTAACGGCCCCCACTGCTGTGGATGAGGCCCGAGAAGCGAGAAGAGAGGTCCAGGAGCTCCGAGCCATGTTTCACGCTCAAGAAAACCCTCTAGACCTCAGAATGTGGCAACCACACCCTGCTGAATGGAGGGATGTCCCCTTCCCACCAAGATATAAGCCGTTCAACATCAGCCCGTATGATGGCAAGACCTCCGCAAGTGGATACATCACTTACTTCGAGGTCACCACCGACCATCTGCCCCATGACGATGCCATCCTCACACGATTATTCATTGGGGCATTGGAAGGAGTCATCTTCGACTGGTATCGCAACCTGCCAGATAACTGCATCCACTCCTTCGCCGGATTCAAGCGTATGTTCTTGAAGAGATTCTACGAAGTAGGGCAGGACATCATAATGTCCACCCTCATGGACGTCGTCCAAGGAGAAAAAGAGCTGACAAGGAACTATATTGAGCGGTTTCGCCAAACCGCAGTGAAGCTGCCCTCTGGAAACCCGGATTCCTCTTTGATTGAAATTTGCCAAAAGAGATTGCTCCCAACAATCAGTCTCTGGATGGTCAAAAGTCAATTCAAGGACTGGAAGACGTTTATCATCAGAAGGGGAGGATAAGGGCAGGCGTCCCAACGCCAACACCAACAATGGGGGTAGCTCCACCAACAATCGAGACAACAAGGGCAAGCAGGCTATGGTGGCCGATACAGCCTAGAAACCTGAGTCAAAACGGCAGACAAACAATGGCCGTAAATCACTTACTCCTTCGAAGACGGCCACGTCAAGCCCATCTTGGATATGCTAATACAAGGAGACAGAATTCAGCTTCCTCCACCAAGACGGGAACCTCGGCCGGCAGAAATGGAGAACCCAAAGTACTGCCATTACCATCGCTACGTCCACCATGCTACGTACGACTGCTACCAACTAAAACGGTACATCCAAAATCTCGTCGATTCGAACGCTCTGGCCATCGATTTCGAGGAGGTAACCGTGGCGGCCAACATGGTGTCCGTACAATTTGGCAGCTTCCCTCCAATAGAAACTCAAGACGGTGTGGTCTCCATCCCTTTGGCAACAATGGAGATTGCTAATCTTTTACCTCCCGAGATTAGGCTGCTGGTCTAGTGCCCCTCACCACATCACGAGGGAAGGTCATGTGGGTCCATCCAGACTTGGTATCTGAAGTGACTCAGTCCACACCACCCTCCATTGGCAAGAAAAAGAACGAAAATGTCAGCTCCTGCAGCACAATTTTGGTGGATATCGAGGAAGCTGCAGCTGTCGTCACTCGATCTGGTGCTCAATCCCAGCCTACACCAGATAACCCGACTGAAGAACATCAGCCGGCTACTGCTGACGCTCTGGGACCTTCTCATCCTCCAACGACCGACAAGCCTAGGCCGAAGGAGACTCGCTTTGACAAATCCCTCCGAAAAGAGACACCACAGGGGCTGGAGAGGCCCTATAACTTCGACATCTTGGCACAATTGGCCAATACACCGGCCAAGTTGTCATTATACGATCTTCTGAGACTCTCAAAAGATGTTCGTGTGGCGTTGAGCGATGCACTCCAAAATACCGACGCGTACCTGGCTCAGGTCAACCTCACGGGAGAGAACCCACCTGTAGATCTCCAAGACAGGGCTTGCACAGGAGCGATGCCCAACATTGTCTTCATTCCACAGGATATGCTTATCAAAACCAACCTGCATGATCGCCCGTTATACTACACTGGATACATCGGCGACGTAAAGGTGGATCGGATGCACATTGATCTTGGGTCTTCTATAAGCATCATCCCGAAGGGTCTGTTACATCATCTCCGCATCCCTATGCATCGCCTGACGCCTACAAGCACCGCCATCAGTGGTTTCAATTCGGGCAGGAGCTACCCAATTGGAAAGATTCGTCTGAAGTGTCAAATTGGCGATCTCCAGTCGGAAGTCACCTGTTACGTCATAGATGCAGACACTTCTTACAACATCCTCCTGGGGCGCCTTTGGATATACGATTATATGATCGTGCCTTCCACGCTGCACCAGTTCTTCAAATATGTTGACAAATACGACTTCATGAGGACAGAATTTGCTGATATCGATCCCTTCAAAGGGGTCGAATCCTACTACTCAGACTCCTGTCTATACGAAAAGTCGAAGAGGCACCTTGGTGAAGGAGATGTGCAAGCCCGTACCGAGACAGCCACAGGATCAGAAGAACCTCTAACGATCCACCTCCAAGCTCGTAAACCTGGCAAGTCCGTACCCCTTACCGCCACTCTGCGTAAGGACGCAATCAGCCTCTCGGCGCAAGAAGAACATATGATAAACCGGCTGCCAAGGTCTGGCCAAGTGCCAAGACCCACAACGGAGCCACTGACAGTCAGGCTGCTGAGAGTCGGCCAGCCGCAAACGGAGAAGCTCAATCCCTCCGACAAGCCAATGACGATACGCCTTCCCAAGAAAAGTCGTCACCCCGATGCAAGGTCTGCGACTTCTAGCGAACCAACCACTCCCCGCCCAGCATCAAGTACCAAACTGGGGGTCGCTAGTCTGCCAACAACTCCACGCTCTGCTCCACCAGCTGAACCTCTGACGATCAAGCTGCCCAGGTCGTCCTCTCAGTCTTCGTTTATACAGGGGGTAGCCGAAGAGGAACCGGAGCTAGCCAAGTTGTGGCTGCCCACACTGATGTTCCCTCCGCAGATGATGTAATCCTCCTAGAAAAGATACCTTACTTCATCAATAAAGGGCTATCTTTGAACTACCTCGAGCCCAGTAAGCTGTGTACAATGTATGCTATAGAACACGACATAGGCACTCACCTACACATACAGGTGACAAATGTGTACACCGCAATCCAGCTTACTCCAGTGGAAGACGCTTACCGCATAATCGAGGGAGGGGATCATCCAATCATCTTCGGCCGGAAGAACGATCCGCAGCCCTTCACCGTTGAAGAAGCCGACCTTGAATCAGATGCCGGAAGACTGCCTCTGTATCTTTATAGCCCCCAATCCAAATATCTCATACAAAAATAGGGGTATGATCTGGAGACTACGCCAGGCTTGAACTACGACACTAGGGCAACGATTACCTTTGAAGCCACCGGTCCCGGCTGGCAAACCACGGGACTACTATAGCAAGACTCGATGTGGATTAGGGTATGTTACACCCACAACGACCCCTGAAAGTTTAGACGAAGAATGTGACTGGCATTCACATTCAACCGGGTCACCAACTTCTGACTCGGATACCAGCATCGGAGACATATTCTGACAGGTCCTGTCAGTCAACATGGCATTCGCCGACGCTTACGAAGAAGATAAAGACATTCTGGAAATCCTCGAGTTAGAGCCGTGGGCCCAACAGTTGGATGCACAATGGGAAGAGCGGTTCGAACAGAGAGAACCTCCTACTGAAGATGAGGTTATACAGGTCGACCTCGCCAGCGAATCTTCTCCAAAACCAATCTTCGTCAGTAAAAGCCTAACAGACGAAGAGTGAGAATCGCTATTGGAACTTGTCAAAGAATATATTGATGTGTTCGCCTGAAGCTATAAAGACATGCCAGGACTAGACCCCGAGGTTGCTCTTCACAAACTCAATATTCTGCCAGATGCAAAGCCAGTTAAGCAACAATAGCGACGCTTCCGCCCAGGCATCATGGATGCGATCGAAGCCGAAGTCAACAAACTAATGGCCAGCAGCTTTATTCGTGAGGAACAACACCCGGATTGGGTCGCCAACATAGTACCCATCCTCAAGAAGAATGGAAAGATTCGAATCTTCATCGACTTCCGCAATCTGAACGAGGCATGTCCCTGTAGAAGCATAAAAAATATTAGAATAATGATCCATGCGGCTCTGAGTAAGAAGCTTATGCGGTCCACCCTGGAGCGGCCCTATGCGGTTCAAAGAAGACTCTTAATCGCATGCGGCTCGGGAGCGTATGCGGTTCAGCAAGGCATATGCGGCTCGATGGACGCCATGTGTGATCTTTCCCTACAGCTGGTCGTTTGAGGAGTGCCCTCATTTATTGTTCCAGCACGATTCACTGTGGCGGCCCTGACATAAAGTTTCATAATGGCCTTGCCATAATGACTGACTCCTCGGGAAAAGAAGAAAATCTCTGACCAAATCCGTCAGAAGTCCCAGATTGCCACGTGGCAATCAGTCATATGCGGCTCCCTGAGAACCCGTTCCATGCGGTTCGATACAACGCTAGCTCATACGGCTCCCTGGAAACACATTCCCTGCGGCCCAATACAACACCAGCTCATGTGGCTCACAAAGATTACGCATATACGGCTCGATGAAGCATCGTCCTATGCGGCTTACAAAGAGTATCTCTCTGCGGTTCGAGGATAGTCAATCCTATGCGGCTCTGACAGGACTCACAATTAAGACACGTGGCATGGGATCAATAAGAGATTTAACCAAATCTCAACAAATATATTTGACATCATCGTCATAATTACTGAGATCAGGGCATATCATTTATCATCAAGCTAATGGGACACGTGGCGAGCAATCAGACATTGGCATAATCAATCACGAGGATTTAAAGCAGCTAGCATTAATTGCTCATGAGATACGATGCTATCCGCGTTAATGGCCGAGATTCACTGTAATCAGGATCAAGGGTTCAGATAGAATGAAGGAGCACCGACATTTCAAACAGATAATCATTAACAAACCCTAATGATCACCCCTCCACTCTTATAAATAGCCAGCATCATTCCCTTGAGAAAAAAAAAGAGAGAAGAGAGGTCGACAACAAAAGAATAAAAAAAATAAGAAGAGAGAGATCTACACAGAGAGAGCTCCCCCTTTCTTCTTGATAATCACAGAGAGAGAGAAGCCAGGAGAGCAATCCGAGGAGAGCAAGAAGAGCGTTTCTTCATCAACGTCGAGCAGATCTTCCCCGAGCCAAGGCTACATACTGATCGTCCAAGGAGTAAGGCAGAGCGACCGTCGCTTTCCCGAGCCTCTATCGTCACCCCCAGAATCAAAAATAAACAATCGTACTTAGTCTGCTGTACCTAGGTTTTCGTCCCTAGGCTTTCTTTGTATGAGCGAGTTTGTATTGTGAGTCTAAGTTCAGTCCTCCGATAATTGTTCTGTTCTTTTACAATCAATGGCAAACACGATGGCGACTCTGCTGGGGACTAACTTCTCCACGGCTGAGGAGTTGGTGACGCAATCAGATACAGCCAAACTTGGCTCCACACAAAAGAAGATGGTCGTCCGCTTCGACCAACAGGCGTTCGAAGAGATGCTCTCTGAAGGCAGCGCTGGCCCGGCCCAGAAGCGCACCCTCACCACGAAGGCCCGCAAAGAATGGAGACCGAAGTCATTTGCTCCTCCTCAAGCCCTCGATGGGATGCCCTCTGCTGCTCAAGACGGCGAAAAGGATTCTCCTGCGGTCCCACTTCAGATTGTAGATAACTCGGCTGTCCCCAAGTCCGGCAGAAGAAAATATTATGATGCTGGACTTGCAGGGACAAAGAGGGACTCTACGCGGACCGAACCGCAGAAGAGCATTAGCCGCAAGGAGAAAGCCCATGCGGCTACAACCGCCAACCGCATGAAGAAAACTCATGCGGCTACTTCTGTCAGCCGCATAACTTATGCGACTACAGTTCCCGATAGCATGGATGAGACTCATGCGGCCAGAAAAGTCAATCGTTTGTAGAAAACCCATGCGGCCACAGATGCCAACCGCATGCGGCCAGCCTGCACGGTCGTGACCCCTAGCCGCATAAGAACTCGTCCGACAACAGGAGACAACCGCATGCAGACAGCCTATACGGTTCCCGCTTCCAGCCGCATAGCATCTGCCCCATGCTCCTCTCGATCAGTTTTCGACCGTCTCTCGTACGGTCTGAACCCTGATGACTCTCTGGATGATAAGCCAGACTCTGTGATGTCCAACTTGGACTCTTCCTATTATGCATCCACAAGTGCTAGAAAAAAGAAGTCTAGGGCAGCGCGGGCTCATCAAGCCCAGACAGCTGCCCCAACCTCTGACTATCAGGGCGTCCCGCTGATTATCACACGGGCCTCTGATGGAAAGTTGTACAGAACCGCTCAAGTCCAATCCCCGACGGTGAACGGACAGAGTGGTCCCTCTGACCTGCGGGAGGCGATCCTCCACAAGCGCAAGGAAAAAGAAGGGGCCTCGACGTGCAAAGAATCCTCACATGGACGTCACTGCACCCAGATCATCGTCAAATGCTGCTGCAACAACGCAGCAGTGACGGAAGATCGTCCGTCCGTCTTCCACAGACTACAGCACCCGAACTCAGAAGATGAGGCACCTCCTGTTGTCTCCTGCAATTCCGCTCAGAAGGTCCCCGCCGAGGGGAGAGGGAAGAAGACAAGCATCTCCAGTCCAAAGATATCAGCCACTACAGCTAAGAAGTTGTCGGCTAAACGGTTACCCTCCACCGGAGTATACCAACACACCCGTTCGAAGACAAAATCTGCTGCAACAGGAGGCTCATCATCCCCGACCCTGAGGGTCGTAGGAGCTGGGGGTAGTACTCCTCCGAACGTCCACAATAATCCAATGTTTCAAGGAGACGAACCCCGAGAAACAACCCTCCCATCGGGTACAACAGATGCTGATGTCCCCGAGGACATCCATGATTCTCTAGACGAAGCAAGCTCCGAAGCTGGGGGTAGTGTTTCTTCCGAGTCCGAACCTGAAGAGATCATCCCCACATATCCAGATGATTTCTCGACACATGGGTACGACTCGGAGGGTACATCCTCCACCACTCCCTCCGTCACTCCTCATGTGAAGACGGTATTCATGACAGACAGCAATCAAGGCAGTTCCAGCGATCGCCAGCGCATCGACACGTTGGAGGCCATATTGCATGCCTTGGTCAAGTCTGTAGATGAGATCAAAGCGGCACTTCCTACTCTGCAGGGAGTGACACCTGGCCAGACAAGCACGGGTCCCGCAATCAACGTAGATTCAAATTCAGCGGCGCCAAACCAGGGCAATAATCCTCCCGAGATAACGGCCCCTATCGCGACAGATGAGGCCCGAGAAGTAAGAAGAGAGGTTCAGGAGCTCCGAGCAATATTCCACGCCCGAGAAAACTCTCAAGACCTCAGAATACGGCAACCATATCCTGCTGAATGGAGGGATGTTCCCTTTCTGCCAAGATATAAGCCGTTCAATATCAACCCATATGATGGCAAGACTTCAGCAAGTCGATACATCACTTACTTTGAGGTCACTACCGACCATCTGCCCCATGATGACGCTATCCTCACGCGGCTATTCATTGGGGCATTGGAAGGAGTCGCCTTCGATTGGTACCGTAACCTGCCAGACAATTGCATCCACTCCTTCGCTGGCTTCAAACGCTTGTTCTTGGAGAGGTTCTATGAGGTAGGACAGGACATGACGATGTCTACCCTCATGGACGTCGTTCAAAGAGAGAAAGAACTGACAAGAAACTACATTGAGCGGTTTCGTCAAACCGCAATGAAGTTACCATCTGGCAACCCGGACTCTTCTTTGATTGAAATTTGCCAAAAGAGACTGCTTCCAACAATTAGTCTCTGGATGGGCGAAAGTCAGTTCAAGGACTGGAAGGCTTTTATTATCAGTGCTACAAGTGCTGAAAAACGATTGAAGAAGGCTCGCCAACTGGGGTTGCATATCTCGGAGGGAGAGAACAAGAGCAAGCGTCCCAACACCAGCAACGACAATGGAGGTAGCCCCTCCAACAACCGGGACAACAAAGGCAAGCAGGCTACGGTGACCGATACAGCCCAGAAGCCCGAGCCACAACCAGCGGACAAACAATGGCCTCAAATCACTTATTCCTTTGAAGATGGCCACGTCAAGCCTATCTTGGACATGCTTATACAAGGAGATAGGATTCAGCTTCCTCCACCAAGATGGGAGCCTCGACCGGCTGATCTGGAGAACCCAAAGTTCTGCCATTACCATCGCTACGTCCACCATGCTACACACGACTGCTACCAACTGAAACGGTATATCCAAAACCTCATCGATTCGAACGCCCTGGCCATCGATTTCGAAGAGGTAACCGTGGCAGCCAACATGGTGTCCGTACAATTCGGCAGCTTCCCTCCAACAGAGACTCAGGACGGGGTTATACCCATCCCTCTGGCAACAATGGAGATTGCTAATCTGTCGCCTGCTCGCGATCAAGCCGCTGGTCTAATACCCCTTACCACATCACGAGGGGAAATCATGTGGGTCCATCCGGACCTAGTCTACGAGGTAACTCAGCCCTCTCCACCTTCTAAAAGGAAAAGTGAAAAAGTCAGATCCTGCTGTACTGCCTCGACGGAAGAAGAGGAAGTCTCGGCCGTCACTACTCGATCCAGAACACAAGCCCAACCGGTGACCGAAAGTGCGACTGATGATCATCCGCCCACTACCAATGATGCTCCGGGACCGGCTCAGCCTTCGATGACCGACAAGCCTAGGCCGAAGGAGACTCGCTTCGACAAGTCCCTCCGAAAGGAGACACCTCAGGGGCTGGAGAGGCCCTACAACTTCGACATCTTAGCGCAATTAGCTAATACCCCGGCCAAATTGTCCTTATATGAACTCCTCAGGCTCTCAAAGGATGTCCGCACGGCTTTAAGTGAGGCGCTCCAAAATGCCGACGCATACTTGGCTCAGGTCAACCTCACGGGAGATAACCAACCTGCAGAGCTCCAAGATAGTGCGTGTACGGGAGCAATGCCCAATATCGTCTTCTCTCCGCAGGATATGCTCATCAAAACTAACCTGTATGATCGCCCGCTATACTACACTGGATACATCGGCGACGTAAAGGTGGACCGAATGCACATTGATCCTGGGTCCTCTATAAGCATCATTCCGAAGGGTCGGCTACATCATCTTCGCATTCCGATGCATCGCCTGACACCTACAAGCACCGCCATTAGCGGTTTCAATTCGGGCAGGAGCTACCCAATAGGGAAGATCCGTTTGAAGTGTCAGATCGGCGATCTCCAATCAGAAGTCACCTGTTATGTCATAGATGTCGACACTTCTTACAATATCCTTCTGGGGCGGCCTTGGATACACGATTACATGATCGTGCCTTCCACGCTACACCAGTGCTTCAAATATGTCGATAAGCACGGCTTCGTGAGGACAGAGTTTGCCGATATCTATCCCTTTAAGGGGGTCGAATCTTATTACTCAGACTCCTGTCTGTACGAAAAATCAAAGAAGCATCTGGTCGAAGAAGATGTGCAAGCTCACAACAAGACGGCTACAGGATCAGAAGAACCTCTAACGATCCACCTTCAGGCTCGCAAACCGGGCAATTCCGTACCCCTTACGGCCACTCTGCGTAAGGACGCAATCAGTCTCTCCGCACAAGAAGAACAAATGAGAATCCGGCTGCCAAGGTCCGGCCAAGCGCCGAGACCCATAACAGGGCCACTTACCATCAGACTACCGAGAGTCGGTCAGCTCCAAACGGAGAAGCCCAATCCCTCCGACAGACCGCTCACAATACCCCTTCCCAAGAAGATTCTTCACCCCGATGCGAGGTCTGACACTTCTAGCGAATTAGCCACCCCTCGCCTCACATCAAGTACCAAACTGGGGGTTGCTAGTTTACCAACAACTCCACGATCTGCTCCGCCAGTTGAGCCTCTGAAGATCAAGCTGACTAGATCGTCCTCTCAGTCTTCATTTATACAGGGGGTGGCCGAAGAAGAACCAGAATTGGCCAAGTATGTGGCTGCCTACTCCGATACCCCTTCCGCAGATGATGTAATCCCTCTAGAAAAGATACCTTACTTCATCAATAAAGGATTATCTTTGAACTACACCGAGCTCAATAAGCTATGTACAATGTATGCTATGGAACACGGTATATGCACTCACCTACATACACAGGTGACAAACGTGTACACCGCCATCCGACTTACTCCAGTAGAAGACACTTACCGAATAGTCAAGGGAGGGGACCACCCGATCATCTTCGGCCGGACGAACAACCCACATCCCCCCGCTATGGAAGAAGTCGACTTCGGGTCAGATGCCGGAAGACTGCCTCTGTATCTCTATAGCCCTCAATCCAAATATCTCATGCAGAAACAGGGGTATGATCTAGAGACAACGCCAGGACTGAACTACGGCACTGGACGACGATTACCTTTGAAGACGCCAGCCCCGGCGGGCAAACCACGGAACTACTATAACAAAACCCGATGCGGTTTAGGGTATGTAACGCCTACTACGACCCCTGAAAGCTCAGATGAAGAATGCGACTGGCAGTCACATTCAACTGGATCACCGACTTCCGACTCAGATACCAGCATCGGAGATGTGTTCAGACAAGTCATGTCGGTCAACATGGCATTCACCGACGCTTACGAAGAAGACGAAGACATCCCCGAAATCCTTGAGCTAGAACCATGGGCCCAGCAATTAGACGTACAATGTGAAAAGCAGTTCGAACTGAGAGAACCTCCTACCGAAGATGAGGTCATACAAGTAGATCTCGGCAGCGAATCTTCTCCAAAACCGATCTTTATCAGTAAAAGCCTAACTGACGAAGAACGAGAATCACTGTTAGTACTCGTCAGAGAATACATTGATGTGTTCGCCTGGAGCTATGAAGACATGCCGGGGTTAAATCCTGACATCGCTCTCCACAAACTCAATATACGGCCAGATGCAAAGCCAGTCAAGCAGCAACAACGACGCTTCCGCCCAGGTGTCATGGACGCGATCGAAACTGAAGTCAACAAGTTAATAGCCAGCAGCTTCATTCGTGAAGAGCAACATCCTGATTGGGTCGCCAATATAGTACCCGTCCTCAAGAAGAATGGGAAGATTCGAATCTGTATCGACTTTCGCAACCTGAACGAGGCATGCCCCAAAGATGAATTTCCCCTTTCCATCACAGACATCATGATCGACAACACATGCGGCTTTGAACGTATGTCATTCATGGATGGATTCTCGGGGTATAATCAAATCAAGATGTCTCCCGACGACGAAAAGCACACATCATTCCGAACGCCGATTGGTACATACTTCTACACAGTCATGCCATTCGGTCTGAAGAATACTGGCGCTACATATCAGCGGGCCATGAGTATCATTTTCCGAGAACATTTACGCAAAACAGTAGAATGCTATGTCGACGACATCGCCGTCAAGAGTCACCATAAGGAAGATCATCTGCAAGACCTGAGAATGGTATTCGACCTGATGAGAGCCCACAACCTGAAGATGAACCCTACGAAATCATTCTTGGGCGTATCCAGCGGAAAATTCTTAGGCTTCATCATCACGGCACGGGGCATCCATGTAGACCCTGAGAAGACGAAGGCAATCATGGAGATGGGTCCCCCGAAAAATCTCCGCGAACTCAGAGGCCTCCAAGGGAGGCTAGCTTACATCAGGAGGTTCATTTCCAACCTCTCCGGGCGATGCCGACCGTTCACACACCTCATGAAGAAGGGAGTCTCATTCGTATGGGACGAGGAATGCCAGCGTGCTTTCGACGACATCAAAGAATATTTGTCGAATCCCCCAGTCTTGGTGGCCCCGGTCCCCGAAAAACCATTCCTACTCTACGTACGAGCAATGGAACACTCCCTTGGTGCCCTGCTAGCACAAAATAACGATGCAGGCCACGAGCAGGCCATATATTATCTCAGCCGGATGATGATCGGGCCAGAACATCGATACACCGCCGTAGAGAAGGAGTGTCTCGTCCTGGTATTCGCTATTCAAAAGACGCGGCACTATGTCACAGGACAAACCATACATGTGATCTCGCGAGTCAACCCCCTCAGAGTCCTTATAACTAAACCAGGGGCCCTCAGCTCTCGCCTCGCCACATGGGCAATATTACTGTCCCCCTATCATATGATCTTCGTCCCGCAAAAGGCTGTTAAGGGTCAAGCCCTAGCAGACTTTTTGGCAGCCCACCCAGGATCGGAGTCATCCAGAATCTATGAAGAGATCCCAAACGAGGTCGCCAATTCGAATACAGCCACCCACGATAACATATGGCGAATGTTCTTCGATGGCGCCTCAAGGACCGGACCCAAGGAAAACATCGTCGTCGGGGTCGGAGTGGTATTAATTTCTCCTACTGGGCTGGTGATCAATCGTGCCTACTCCCTCACAGAACCCTGCTCCAACAATGTGGCCGAATATAACGCTCTGGTCATTGGCCTCCAACTTGCAAAAGAGCTGGGGGTAGAATACCTTGAAGCATACGGCGACTCCCAACTAATCGTCAATCAGATCAGGAGCTCATACGAGGTTCGCCCCTACCATCAAATTGCGATCAACATTATTTCATCATTCGAGGGGTTCTTCATCGAGCACGTCCCCAGACTCCAAAATATCGAAGCCGATGCCCTAGCAGGCCTTGCCGCTTCCTTAGCAGTACCGAACCAAGCTCATCATTCGGTTGACGTAATAGGTCACGAACTGGTCTGTCCCAAGAACAACGTTCAAGCCATGGCAAGTTATTCCGCCCAGACGGTCGACGACACACCGGACTGGAGACAGCCGTTCATCGACTTCGTCGTATACGACATCCTCCCAGAGAATCCAAAGGAAGCTACCTCTATCAGACGGCGTTCTCTCAGATTCTTCTACGATACAGAGACGAAAATGTTGTATCGCCGCTCCTACGACGGATTATTGCTCTGGTGCTTGTCGAACGCGGAAGCTACAGAAGCTGTACGAGAAGCTCACGACGGTGTCTGTGGGGCCCATCAACCCGGCCCTAAGCTACAGGACCGCCTTTGCCGGATGGGCTACTACTGGCCCACGATGGTGGCAGATGCGATAGATTATGCCAGAAAATACAAGGCCTGCCAAGTCCACGCGGATTTCATTCACCAACCATCCGAGTTTCTGTATCCAACGGTGGCATCCTGGCCATTCAAAGCATGGGGGATGGATATCATTGGTCCAATCACCCCACCTTCCTCCCGAGGACATCGCTTCATACTTGCGATCACTGATTATTTCTCCAAATGGGCGGAAGCTGTCCCACTCGCAGAAGTTAAAACTTCAAACGTGATCAGCTTCCTTAAGCATCACGTTATCTACCGCTTCGGACTACCACGAAGAATCATCCATGATAATGGTCCACAGTTTATAAGCCATGCATTCTACCGATTCTGCGATAAGCACCGCATTCAGAATGTCGCTTCGACACCATACAACCCGACAGCAAACGGGTTGGCAGAGGCATTCAACAAAACAATCATCAAGCTCCTCAAGAAGTTCGTCTCCTCCAACAAACGCGACTGGAACGAGAAGCTCGGCGAGTGCTTATGGGCTTATCGCACCACGGTTCGAACAGCCACCGGGAATACACCATTCTCTCTGGTGTACGGGAGCGAAGCAGTCCTCCCTTTGGAGACTCAGATCCCCTCACTCTGCGTCGCCCTCACTTATCAATTAACGACGGATGATAACTACCGACGACGACTACAAGAGTTGGAGGCTTTAGATGAAAAGCGCCTCCTAGCTCAGCAAAGGATCGAGCTATACCAAGCACGCATCTCCGGAGCCTTCAACAAAAAAGTTAAAATCAGAACATTCCAAGTGGATGATCTTGTTCTGGCAGTCCGGAGGCCGATGGTCATGACTCACAAGACCACTGGTAAGTTCCAGCCAAAATAGGAAGGTCCATTTGTCATCGAGACCGTGTTCTCCAACGGCGCCTACCGCCTCGCTAAGCAGAACGGAGATTTGCTCATGTTGCCCGTCAACGGCAAGTTCCTGAAGAAATATTATATTTGAACATCATTCTCCAGATTATCGAGTCATGTACTCCTTTAGTACCACTGAACTCTCATCCATCATTCTCCAGATTATCGAGTCATGTACCCCTTTAGTACCACTGAACTCTCATCCACCATTCTCCAGATTATCGAGTCATGTACCCCTTTAGTACCACTGAACTCTCATCCACCCTATTTCAGATTATCGAGCCATGCACCCGCTGGTGCCGCTGAACTCTCACTCCCTCAATAGTCCAAATTACAAAGTTATGTACCAGCTGGTGCCTCTGAACTTACATTCCGGTCACTCTTTCAGATAGTAAGTCAAGTATGATTATACCTCTGAACTTTCTTCCTGGCAGAGATCCTCCCTCAGGATTCACTACCCGCACTCCCAGTGCACAAAAAGGGTAGTCGATCCACCAATTTTCGAAACGACCATGTCCTCATGACCTCTAAGTCGTCTTCACTTCTACCAAAAACAAACCGCCCCCTCGCATAGAACTTCCATGTTCTCCTACCTCTGAGTCGTTCTATGTACCCAATCTTCATTGAGCCCACTCCTGCCATGTCCTCACTACCTCTGAGTGGGAAGGCTGCGTCGAAGAAATCGTCATATTTGCTATGTCCACATTACCTCTGAGCAAGTATGTCGATCCTCTTTTAACCTATTATCTGTACCCACAACCGGAGTACGACAAGGATAATAGGTCCACAAACGTCCTCTGTTGACCACAAATGTCCTCTGTTGACCACAAATGTCCTCTGTTGACCACAAATGTCCTCTGTTGACCACAAATAGCTTCCGTAAAGTCTCTCCTGCCATGTTCTCATTACCGCTGAGCAGGAAGATTTCACGATAAAACCTTCATGTTTGCCATATCATCATAACCTCTGAGCAAATGTGATCGGTCCCCTTTCACCCCATTATTCGCATCCTGAGCTAGGGTACGCCAAGGGTAATAGGTCCACAAATATTCATTCGCTAAGCTTCTTAGCATAAATCCACTATCTTACCATGCCCCGGGAGCCCAGCTGCTCTACGGTATTCCTTCCCCCAGTACCGAGAACATCCATGACCATTTTGCCGTGGCTGTCCCGGACATCCTATCTAAACTGTTATCCGTACCTTAAACCAAGGTACGCCTAGGATAACAGGTCCACAAATAAATCCCCCAGCAAGTCCAAATTCCATAAACACCGCAAGTGCAAGAAAGAAAAGATGAGTTGAAACATGCTCATTTATTCAAAAATCAAAAAGCTACATCAGCAGGGATCACACCCCCTTGCAAAAAATTAAAAAGAAAAAAAAAGAGAAAGAGAGAAGAAGAAGAAGACAGAAAGCCGATCACTGCTCTGGAACACATAACGTCGTAAGACGGTCCTTTATCAAGGCAACCGACCGCTCAAGCTTCTGTCTGGCTCGGCGCTCTGCTTCCTGATTCAACACCGCCGCATCCTCCAGATGAGCATGGGCTCGCCAGTTATCCTCAAACTTCTTGAAGGCCCGCTCCAGGTTGACAGAGGATCGGGAAATCCTCTCGGCCTCTCGAGCAATCAACTCTTGTTCTGCACGAGCAGCCTCCCGCTCTGACTCTAAGAAGGCCAACTCCTTCTGGAGTGCGAGAATCCGCTCCTTCGTATCAGCTACTCCACGAGAGGCAGATTCTTCCCGGGCTCTACAAGCCTGACTCCGACGACCTAGTCGGTCATAAGAGACGGAGAACTTGTCAAGGTCCTCCTGCACACCCGGTCTGGCAGCTTCCCGAGCGAGCTTAATCCTGTCCCTAGCAGCGACCAGGAAGCTCCGCTCCCATTCAGTCGTGGCGGGCAAGCCAACCTGCCGCACTGCCAGCAGTTGGGTCACAAGCTGATCAGCCTCTGTCAACTTAGGCTCCAGGAGCGCTGCTAACCCCAGCCCGCCAGGAAGACCCTTCAGAGTGTCAGTTTGGCCCCGAGCTCCCCGTAGAGACAGAGAAAAAGGGACCCCCCGTTCCACGGCAGCGTTTACACCCCTCCCTAAGTGGCGATAGAAGCTGTCGACCACATCCTGCGTCACCTCGTTCAGAGCCTCCGAGGAAACCGGGGTCAACGGGAGTGTGGCTGGTAGCACGGAAGAAGACGCGACGGAATCTGCCGCTCCTGCCACAAGAGAAACCAACTCCGCACGGAAGGACGCTTGAACATCTGTCAATTCCTCTTCAGCGGCCCACAGAATTTGGATGCTCGGCAGGGTCGAGAAGTCAATCTCCGGAGCCGTATAAGCAGCCGAAGACGAGGCCGGGGCCAGCACCAACTCCCTTCCCATCTGCCCAGAGCTGGCAGGATGTCCCTCAACATGCGATGACGAAGGAAAGGAAACGCTCCTTTCCCCCTGATCACGGTGGACCGGGCCTTCTCCAAGAACATCAGCGGCAGGAGATAAAGGGTCAGGACCTGCACGGCCAAGGCAACCATGAATCGACTTGACCCGAAGGATATGCTGATATAGCAAATAAGCCCCCTCGGTGGTCAATATGTGGCTCAGCTTACCAGTGGAGGAATGTGGAGGCTGAGGTTCGCCTACAGCCATCACAACCTCTTCACCAACAGCCTCCGAGTCAGGAATAAAAGACTCATCCGCCCTTGCATCCTCGGAAGGGGATGCACCGAGGATGGCGTCATCTCGCTGAAGTCCGGAAATCTCGGAGACAGGCCCAAGGAAACTTTCGTCACCCCGGGCTGGGGCCTCAGCAGCTTGGGAGTCCTTAGCCGCCGCTGAGAGAGCCCCCACAGAGAGGACCGCGGCACACATGTCGCTAATCAAAGCGGCAAGGGCCGGATCAACTACTGAGGCAGCAGATGGTTCAGGAGAGCCTGGTTCGTCAGACGCCTACAAAGAAAAATGATCAAGTCATATCCCCAAAAGGAAATAAAGCTACAACAAAGATATAACTCCGACTTGGACTTACCTCCGGAACATCGTCTACACCCTCATCCTTCTCCGTAATAAGCAGCCTACGGGGACCGACAGCCGCTCTCTTTACAGAAAAAGTTACCTCTCCGCCGGTAGGCTCATGCCTGCCTCGCTTACGCGAAGGACCAGGCATGGCGGGCGATAGATCTACCCATACCTCCTCCGACGCAGACGGTAATGGGCCCACTGCCTCGTCAAATACGGTCGACGGTTGTTCCGTCGCCATCTCAGCCGCCATAACGGGAGGCTGACCCGCCATTATCCCATCACCCGAAGAAAAGGAGTCTTCGTCGTCCCGCTTATTATCTTCCTCAATTGTGTCGAAGGATTCGGAATCGGGCGAAGGAACCCTATTCGTCCTTTTCTTCTTTGCTCTCGACGTCATAGCCTTCTCTGCTAGGCGAGTGCCCACAATGAAGCTAGTCCTCAAGTCAAAATCGAGGGGAGGAGGATTCGCCGTGACATGATACAGGGCTGCCATATGCAGGATTTCATCCATCACATTTGCGGCAGGGACCAAGAAGCTAGTCCGAGTATGACAGGTGTCATAGTAGCTCCATGCTCTGATACCATCAAGAATGTTGCCTTCAAATCCCAGGTGAGAACTGGGGAGCCCGAGGAATAGCTGACTATACCCAAATTGACGGGTAAACCTACTAGGCATGTAGGGCTCCAAATACACAGTGGTGCGATTCCGGTAAACTAGATGCGTCGGGCGATTGTTGCACAGCCAGAAACGCATCTTTTCAGGCAAGAAATGAGGAGGTCCGACCCTATCAACATGAACACTCCTCACCTCTTGATCAGTGAAACGAGGAACGGATACGAAGAAATTGTACCCATCCACCCTCGCCAGCATCCTCCGATACGCCGGCATGGTACTACATTCCCAAGGCTGGTGGTGATACTTGAAAAGAAACGCGTCATCACCTGTAACGCCATCTCCCGTCCCGAGTCTCATCAAGGATTGATAATGCAGCAATAGCCATCCCAGCTAGTAATGGTAAGGCAATTCTACACGTTCAAAATCCATTGCCACGTCACGAGCAATGACCTTGGACGAGAAGGCGCGAAGACCATGTTGAATACTGCACACCATGGCAGGAAGGAGGGCCAGCCTGACCCCAAAGGCCAACTTCACGGCAGGAAGAATGAAGTGGCGACTGATCCTCTCAATAGAGCCTGCCCCTCCTGAGACCACGCAATTACGCAGCCACACCATTAAAAATCCGACCAAGAGTGCCTTCTCTGACAACCGTCGAGTACCATAACGAAAGTAGCTAAAGGAGTCAATCTGGCTCCTGAACCTGTCACTTTGAGACTTCGACCTTCTGGCAGTCGACATCAAGACCTCCACTTCTTTAGGAGTTAAACGATCTCGAGAAGTAACCCGGCCAACCGCGCTAAATTTGAAAAGGTATGCAACCCAAGATTTAGTATGGGGAGAGTCCCCCTCCGAGCTATCATTTTTCTGGATAGTCGTCCGGTGACAGGTGCTATGATGGCATAATAATTCTTGATACACGGTGACGAAACCGGGGAATCGCTGATCCAAATCTTGGAGCTCCTCATTCGTCGGCGTATACACTTCGAAGGGTTCATCCCCCAGGGGAGCTTGGAGACAGCATACATCTCGTGAAGAGCGAGCCCTAATTCTCCAACAGGGGTAAAAAAGGTCCCCGTTCGATGATTGTGCATCTCCAAAAGGGCCATGAACAGTGGCTTTTTAACGGGCAACCCGTGGCTGGTACCCCGTATAGCTTCATAAAGGTTGACTCCCCGCAAAAACTCTTCATACTTTTGCAGGATCCATGAGGACAGATTAGCCCACGGAGGAATGGGGTGTACCCAGCTCGGCAGGACCAACCTACCAATAAGATAGGACCCTTTGCGAGCAAGCTGACTCAGGAAGGTATCAGCCTGGAAGAATGAAAAGTTAGGACCAGGGGTGTTGATGAAGGTACCTGGAACTAACCCTATCACGGACCGACTGGCCGGATCTTTGACTGCACGCACTGACCCAGTGGCTCTGTTATAACGGATATTACTAACAAACATCCCCGCTCTGGTTGGTGTGAGGGTGTCCGGCATCTGCCTATCCAGAACGATCATATTGAACCACTCAAAAGGGAAATGGCGCTTCATAATAGGGATGTGAATCGGCATCCCGTCCAGGTCAAAATCCTAACTCTCCGAAACATCCAACACTCGGGAGTTTTCTACAACCAACGCATCCCCAAAGAGGAAGACCGGTTTCAGATACTTCCCGTCAGACTGCCCAGAGCTTATCATATCAACAAGGAACTGAAAGGATTGAACCCTGATAGCATTTAGTCGCTCCAAAGGTTCATCAACAAGTAGCTGTTCGGACACTTGACGAACTAAGTCATCCTGATGAACGCCCGAGGCAAACTGACGCGAGCCTACCATAAGTTCCCCAGCAGGATTCACGGGCAGAGTCACTAAAGAAAGGCAAAAGAAACAAGGTCAAAATGATAGCTGAAACGACAAAAACACATGATGCTTATGCGGCTCAGCATAGGTGCGGCTCGGTTTATACAAGTCAGTTCAAATGAGTCTATACGGCTCAGTTTGAAAAAGCCCATGCGGTCCAGTACGAATAAACTCATGCGGTGCCGTTCGAAGGAAACTCATGCGACTCAGTACGGAGGAACTTATGCGGTCCGAAAGGAGTATGTTCGGCTCGAAAACGTTTATGCGGCCTTGCAAGGATGAGCTTATGCAGTCCAGCGAGGATGAGCTTATGCGGCCCTATTAAAGAAGTAGTTACGCAACCACTTCCATGCGGCTCAAACCTGGGTCATACCCCATGCGGCCCAGGCATGAGTCGGACACACAGTGTGCTTTGGAATATAGGCTTGCGCATAAAATATGCGGCGTAGCCATGACAGTTCATATTAAGGGACCCTTACCAGCGATAGGCGGGTGGACGTCGGGGTGAAAAGCGGGTACGTCAGTCAACGGAGGAGCCGCCATGTTCGCCGCCGCAGTCGATGAAGACGCGACTTTCTTGCCCTTCGCTGCCGCAGAAGATAAGGCGGCCTTCGATGCTGCAGTCTTCTTGGGAGCCATTGTCGGTTGCTAAAAGACGAAGAGCAAAGACGGCAAATAGAGAATCAGAGCAAAGAGAGAAGGTAAAGAAAAGCCCCAAGAGGCTTAAAGACTCCTATTTATAGGCAAAAGAGACTCACGAAACGAACAGACGTCTCGGAGTATGCCTCGGATTACGCGCCGCCCCCAAAGAATAAAGGCAAAACGCTTCGGTCAAGGCAAAACCGACTCTTGGGATCCTCCCCCAAAAGGCGGTGTTAAATCAAATCAAAGGCACTTAATGAAGATTTGCACACGTGTTCAAGACACGTGGCAACAAGTTTATGCGGCCAGATGAATTTATGCGGCTAAGGCACTTATGCGGCTAGGAAGCTCAAGCAGACAGAAAAATCCTATGCGGCATGAACGGGGCCATGCTTCTTGTTCAAAGTATTCCAATTTTTACAAAATTGAAAACTTTGAAGGGGGTCCTGTAGAAGCATGGAAAATATTAGAATAATGATCCATGCGGCTCTGAGTAAGAAGCTTATGCGGCCCACCCAGGAGCGGCCCTATGCGGTTCAAAGAAGACTCTCAATCGCATGCGGTTCGGGAGCGTATGCGGTTCAGCAAGGCATATGCGGCTCGATGGACGCCATGTGTGATCTTTCCCTACAGCTGGTCGTTTGAGGAGTGGCCTCATTTATTGTTCCAGTACGATTCACTGTGGCGGCCCTGACATAAAGTTTCATAATGGCCTTGCCATAATGACTGACTCCTCGAGAAAAGAAGAAAATCTCTGACCAAATCCGTCAGAAGTCCCAGATTGCCACGTGGCAATCAGTCATATACGGCTTCCTGAGAACCCGTTCCATGCGGTTCGATACAACGCTAGCTCATGCGGCTCCCTGGGAACACATTCCCTACGGCCCAATACAACACCAGCTCATGCGGATCACAAAGATTACGCATATGCGGCTCGATGAAGTATCGTCCTATGCGGCTTATAAAGAGTATCTCTCTGCGGTTCGAGGATAGTCAATCCTATGTGGCTCTGACATAACTCACAATTAAGACACGTGGCATGGGATCAATAAGAGATTTAACCGAATCTCAACAAATATATTTGACATCATCGTCATAATTACTAAGATCAGGGCATATCATTTATCATCAAGCTAATGGGACACGTGGCGAGCAATCAGACATTGGCATAATCAATCACGAGGATTTAAAGCAGCTAGCATTAATTGTTCATGAGATACGATGCTATCCGCGTTAATGGCCGAGATTCACTGTAATCAGGATCAAGGGTTCAGATAGAATGAAGGAGCGCCGACATTTCAAACAGATAATTATTAGCAAACCCTAATGATCACCCCCCCCCACTCTTATAAATAGCCAGCATCATTCCCTTGAGAAAAAAAGAGAGAGGAGAGGTCGGCAACAAAAGAATAAAAAAAATAAGAAGAGAGAGATCTACACAGAGAGAGCTCTCCCTTTCTTCTTGATAATTACAGAGAGAGAGAAGCCAGGAGAGCAATCCGAGGAGAGCAAGAAGAGCGTTTCTTCATCAACGTCGAGCAGATCTTCCCCGAGCCAAGGCTACATACTGATCGTCCAAGGAGTAAGGCAGAGCGGCCGTCGCTTTCCCGAGCCTCTATCGTCACCTCCCAGAATCAAAAATAAACAATCGTACTTAGTCTGCTGTACCTAGGTTTTCGTCCCTAGGCTTTCTTTGTACGAGCGAGTTTGTATTGTGAGTCTAAGTTCAGTCCTCCGATAATTGTTCTGTTCTTTTACAATCAATGGCAAACAGTCCCAAAGATAAATTCCCCCTCGCTATCACAGACATCATGATCGACAACACATGCAGTTTCGAACGTATGTCATTCATGGATGGCTTCTCGGGGTATAACCAAATCAAGATGTCTCCTGACGACGAAAAACACACACATTTTGAACACCGATTGGCACATACTGCTACACAATCATGCATTTCGGTTTAAAGAATGCTGGCACCACATATCAAAGAGCCAAGAGTGTCATCTTCAGAGACCACTTATGCAAGACGGTGGAGTGCTATGTTGATGACATCGCCGTCAAGAGTCGATGTAAGGGAGACCACCTGCAGGATCTGAGGACGGTATTCGACCTGATACGAGCGCACAATTTGAAAATGAATCCTACAAAATATTTTTTAGGCATATCCAGCGAAAAGTTCTTGGGTTTCATTATCACCGCCCAGGGTATTCATGTAGACCATGAGAAGACGAAGGCAATTATGGAGATGGGTCCCTCGAAAAATCTCTGCGAACTCAGAGGCCTTCAAGGGAGGCTAGCTTACATCAGGAGGTTCATCTCTAACCTCTCCGGGCGATGTCGACCATTCACCCATCTCATGAAGAAAGGCATCTCATTCGTATGGGACGAAGAATATCAGCGTGCCTTCGACAGCATCAAAGAATATTTGTCGAACCCTCCAGTACTGGTAGCCCCGGTTGCTGGAAAACTATTACTGCTCTACGTACGAGCAATGGAACATTCCCTCGGGGCTCTGCTGGCACAAAACAATGATGCAGGCCACGAACAAGCTATATATTACCTCAGTCAAATGATGATTGGGCCAGAGCACCGATACACCGCCGTGGAGAAGGAATGTCTCGCCCTGGTGTTCGCCATTCAGAAGATACGGCACTATGTCACAGGACAAACCATACATGTGATCTCACGAGTAAACCCACTCAGAGTTTTCATGACTAAATAAGGGGCACTCAGCTCTCGCCTCGCTACATGGACAATATTGCTGTCCCCTTATCATATAATCTTCGTCCCACAAAAGGCTGTTAAAGGTCAAGCCCTGGCAGACTTTTTAGCAGCCCACCTGTAACACCCAGTTTTCCAAATGAGGGTATTTTGGTCATTTTCAAAATTTTAGAATTTAATTTGAATTATTATTATTATTTATAATTAATGTGATTTTTTTAGTTATTTTAGAATAATTGATTTTGGTGGTTTAGTGACTTTGACTTATGTGACCTTGTAGACTAACCTAGTGGCTAACCTAGGTCATGACTAAGTGTTTAGGATTTGAAAACCTAGGTTGACTTAAGTTAGTAAGGTTTGACTCATTGGTATTAATTTGGGGAAAATAGGAGCTAGTTTGATTAAGGAATGGCTTGTGAAGTCACAAGTCATTTTATGACTAATAGGCTTAATGGCCCATAGCCCACACCCATTGAACCAAGCCCTAACCCTAGGAATCCTGGCCGACCCACTATGGTCAGCCCCCCCCCCTATTTATATCTCTTAAAATTAGGGTTGCCTCTTTAGGAAACTTTGCCATTTGGAAGAGGTGAGTCCCCATCTTTGTAAATCCTTAGAAAATCCATTTCTTCTCCAAATTCCTTCAAACAAATTGCAATAGGACCTAAATCTATTGTTCTTGCTGTTGGTATTGAGTTTTTACAGGAAGGAATCAATTTGAAGAACTTTTGGTGGTTTGAGGAATCATTTCATTGGAGCTTTTTGAGAGCTTGTTCACCTATAGGTATAATCCTTTCCTTTGCTCATAAATTCTATTAAAAATTATTTTAGGAATGCCCTAGCCCTAACCTAACAGTAGGATAGGCTAACCCTAAGTTTTGGACCCATTACGTGTCCGTATCGGACACGTATCAGTGGATAGTTAAGACGTTCGACGAAATGTCTCAAAGGACACTTCGTTCGAGTTTTTGGAATCTATTTGAATAGGAAATTAGTCCTAGGTATTGCTTAGGGGTTTCCAGTGTCGTGTGGTGATTTGCGTGTCGCGTCGAGTCGTAGGGGATACGGGAACACGCGGGTGCGGGTGCGTGCGTGCGGCACTGTAGCTCCCCTGCTACTCGGGGGCTACTGCACGCAGGATACGCCACCTCGACACGAGAAAATGGACACGAAGCATGGGGCACTGTCTGACACGAGGCTTGTAAAGTTTCACGAGCTCTCGTGTCGTGTCGGACATGTATTTTCGTGTGCACGGGGATACACTGTGTGCGTGCGTGTTCTATGATTTTATTCTCTTGTTTAAATCGTTCTTAATGTTTTTAAATAATTTTTTAATGATTAATTAGATTCTAAATATCATGTTTAAACTCTGTTATATTAGGTTGCACATTAGGAATGGTTTAATGTGGAGTTGTGGCTCGATTTTTGGTTAACTGTGGATTCCTGATACATGCTCTGATACATACATTTCCAGTTATTCCAAACCACTTATTCCCTGTTGTTATGTTGTTTTTCAACTAATGATGATACCCACACATTACAATCCATGTTAACTAAGTGTATGGCATTCAAGTTTGGCTTTGGGATTTTGGTATTCGAGTTGGGTTCAAACTGTTATGAACTGATGACTAACACATTGCTTCCAGTTTTTCCCAACTGTTGATCTTGGTTTAATTGCTATTATCATTGACTAATTCTTCCTATATGTTTGTTGTGTATATTAATGAACATTTAAATTCATGTAGGCTTTTGGAATGTGTAGAATGGGATTTTAGTATTCAAGTTGAATCTTAACTGTTATGATTTTAAACTGAATTGGTTTTCCTGTTTTGGTGAACTGAGATTGTAGGAAAGAAACTTGATGCTTATTCCTCTTAACTGTTATGATACTCTGTTATTGCTTCCCACTATTTCCAGTTTACCTATAACCTGAATTTGGGATGGTGTTCCCAGTTAACTGAAACCTGATATTGTTCCTTTTTAACTAATGTGATTCACTGAGGATGATTCCAGTTTTTCCTATTTTATTGAACTGTTGATTAACTGTTAAGAATCTGAGATTTGTCCCTTAGTTTAGCTCAGGGAATAGAGTGTTAAGTATTGGGTTAGACTGAATTCCTTTTCATTATTTACCATGATTGTTCATCTTAGAAACTTGATACTTGTTCCTTCTTAACTATTATGGTACACTGTTTGTTTGCTTCTACAGTTTTTTCCAGTTTCCTTCCTTGACTGATGTGATTCCCTGCCAATGTACACAACCTGAGTTCACCTTCATTTGAATTTCAAACTAAGAATAGGCTGTTTTAACTAAGGGTGGTTTGATATATGTGAAAACTTGAGTTTGAATGATTCAATTGCTAAACTGGAACTGAGATGGATGGTTTCCAGTTATGTGTATCATTTTCAGATTTTTGCTATTAGTGTAGTTCACTGTTTCTCATATTGTTCACTGTTTCATGATGCTAGCACCATCACTCCCTAGTCACACACACACACACATATACTGGTACACTCTATGATTTTCCTCTCTCTATACATGTATCCTATATATATATTATAGTGTTGTACTTTGTATAGAATAGTTATATATAGGAATGTGTGTAAATGTATTACATATATGTGGTTGTATGGGGTAATGTATAGATAGCCAATATGGGTATATTCTAACTAGATTATAATGTATACCAATATGTGTTTGTCTAGCTATAGAGAATAACATGTGTGAGATGTGTCTAGTAGGCTATAGGCTAGATATATGACATGTAGAGATGTGTATTGGTAGGCTTGACATGGTATAACCTAGAATAGTCTTGTTAGAACCTAGAATGACTTGCTAAACCTAGATTAGCCTAGTTTGACTTAGGTTGACTTGGTTGACCTAGTTTGACTTCTAGGGTTGACCAGAGTTGACCAAGAGTTGACTTTGGTCTAGATTGACCTAGATTCATGTAGAACGCATTATAGTGCATCTTATTACCATTCTGGACTTGTTGTGACTTGTGCTGTTCTAATAGGAGCCAGACACCACTCCTCGGACAGTATATATTCTCCAGATTCTTAGGATACAGGCAAGTACATTCTCTGATCATTTCATATCTTATTTAGGATTATATTTCCGGCTTTAGATTACTTTACATGATGCTGACACGTTGGAAACACGGATTAGTACTATATGGATCTGGTTGTGCGATGTTATTCCCCTTAGCGGATACATCGGGTATTCGTGTTCGTATACTTTATCGGGAACATCGTGTACTCTTTGTATGTGTTACATTCGTGTATGAAACGTGTGAATCGTGTATAATCATGTATTCACATGACTTTCGTGTACAATAACATAACGTAGCTGGATCCTTGTGTATTGATTGGGGCGGGGGAGTAGAAGTGGTTATGTATTCAACCCAGTAGATTACTCGTGTACAACCTCTGTAGATTACTCGTGTATAATATCATACCATCTACATAACCATCTTGTGCTCTGAATCACTAGCACTGTTAGTTCTCTATATATTGTACTTACAGTCTCTCTCTTTTAATCATATTATTTCTTCAGATCTTGTATCTTACTCTCTAGCATGTTTATATTTCCTAACTGGTTATGATTTTGTTGAGATGTACTGTACTCGCTCCTGTCCTGACTGGACCTGTTGAAAATTTTACAGTGAATGGTGAGGCTCTGGTGTCTATCCCTCTTGGTGCAGCATTAGACATCACTAGTGACTTGGACCTGCTAGCAGTTGATGATACTTCTCTAGATTAGGGTTGTCTTTACTTTCTGGATCACTGTATTTAGATTCTGGGATATTTCTGGAATATGTATTTATTTTAGTCACTTAGAATTCTGGATTTGTATCTCTGTGATGTTACATTCCTGGATATTATCTATCTTTATCTTTCTATCTCATTCCTGTTCTACCTTAGTTGTGATTGAGTTATATTCTGTTATGTCACCCCATTCGGGGAGTATAACTGTGTATTACATTAACTGTTAGATGTTGTGACCTAGGACAGCGTTCTACCGCCGACACTGCGGCGTAGGCTGGACGTACCCACGTCTCGTGCCCTTACTCTAGGGTGCGGGTCGTGACACATTTTCAGTGGTGGCCCATGCAGGTCGAGTTATGTAGTGGTATTCGAACTAGAGTATCACAACAGCCTGCAGTAGGATTAGGATATGCTTGAGGGTACTCAATCACAGTTAGGATTCCTTGAGAGATTCCTGGGATGACCCTTGAAAATCTTATTTAAACTTCAATTTGAAATCCTCTCCCTTGTTTTGTTCGCTCTCACTCCTTGATTATTGAATTTGATTTTGTTGGATCGTTGTTGATTTTGATTTTCTATCGAGATGAATTTTATGGCCTGAGTTACGGTACCTTATGATAACATATGTTGACGGAATAACGGGGATAATAAACGTCTACTTGGTTATGGAACCTAGAGTTAATCGCAGCTATATTAGCTGGCATGGCGGAAACATAGAGACCGACTTCGGATGTACGTATCTTGGTTATGAGATTTGGAATTTCTTGCAGCTATACTAGTCGGCATAGCGAGAATTCCAGACGACATGATTATAGAGGTGCATGCCCCTGTTATGGACTCTACCGTTTATCGCAGCCTTGCTTACTAGCGTGGCGAGGATTCTGAGTATCATGATTTTGGACAGACGCATATGATTATCAGATTGTATCTTGGAAAGGTTCTTAAATATATCGTCTCTATCTTCATTCCAGTTATTATAAATTGTTTCCATCATCATTTAACTTAGGAGTAGGAGTGTGAGTAGGAGTAGCTTAGCTGTTATTATGAACCTTGTGTAACTTTTGCTATAAATTCTTTCTAATACAATGAATCAATGATTTTGCTAGACTTTGACTTAGATTTGATATTGTAACTCTGGTTTCAAAATAGTTCCTTCTTTTAAACAGATTGGCAGAACAGATTTTATTATTATTTTCTTCTTGCCATTAATTCTTGTATTACCCTAATATATATATATATATAGTGGACACAGATACTTGCCTGACACGTATGCATACTACACTTGTTTACCAACCTATCTAAATACATGTTAATATGATTAATGTTAAGTTCTCAAATCCTAGTATTCTAATATAGTGCAGTATCAGTGACTAGTTCTCTGTTACTCCATATTAAATTCGTAATTTAAATTTAAATTTAAATTTCATGTTATTAGTTTTGCTTACATCACTATACATGTATGTTATATACAGGGTTTCATTTCTTAAAGAAATTGGTTGAGTTTGTGTTTGAATTTGTCAAATCTGAGACTGTGTGCATAATAAACCCTTAACCTTGGATTCTAAGTGTTTAGTTCAAATTGCAGTTTTAAATTGTAAAGTTTTGAGCCGTATACATGGTTGTGTGCAGGTATATAATGTTAGGTTCGTACTCTTACATGTTAAGTTGTGGTTAGGGTACACATTGAGTTGGTTTTGATGTTCGAATTTCTCCAAAATCTTAAAAACTGAATACATGTTAACATTTTTTTTACATTGCTTTCAATATGTGTAGTTCAATTTCAGACCTAATATGTAATGTTGAGCTAGCTGAATGATGAACCCTTCATTTCAAGTCTTAATCCATGTACACATGACACTCTACACTAATGTACACAACTGCCATGAAAACCTAACCTTTTATCTCTATGTTATGTTCATATAGCTATATAGATATATATATAATTCTGTAAACATGTTATAATGTATGTAGATGCATAATTAAATCTTTACCTCTCTATACATATAGATATACATATATACATGGTTAGCCATGCATGTTTTGAGTAAATAGCTTGTGCCTTGTAGACTGCCTAACCAATATGCCATGAATAGTGTAACTTGATAGCTATAGTTGAGACCCAAATCCTCCTATAACACCTTCATGTATATGCCACAAACCATATGACCCTTACAAATGCTAGCTTTTCCCTCTCTAACACTCTCTCCTTCTATATATATTGTGATTGGATTCAATGCTTTTGACTTTCGTTCCTTAAACTTGTGGTTCTGGTTTTCTTAAAATAATACCTCTTTATAAATGATTAGTAGTTAACTTATTTTTTTTATTTTTGAAAAAAAATTACCGGTTTTCAGATAGAATGGTAGACTGCTGTACAGCCTTAATGATTGTTGTGTTTTATCCTTTCCAGTATGGCACCCATGACCCGAGCCTGTCGCCTGAGAGCAGCTGCAGCTACTGACAGTGTGCTTACACCTCCTATTGCTCAGGAGGTAGTGACCCCTCAGGCTGACCCAAGGGTAGTGGCACCTCCCGCCATCGAGGAGGTGTTAGCATCCTCACCAGAGAGTTACCCTCCACCACCTGTTACTCAGGAGAGAGTGGCAGTCTCATCTGAGACCAAGAGTCCTTCCCCGTTTCCTCCTCTGCCTCCAAGAGCAGTACCCCATACCATACCCTTGGCAGGTTTGCTTCCTGACGAAGCTCAGATATCCAGACTTCTCCGGGATGTGTTGGAGACACAGAGAGTTCAGGCTGAGATCCTGAAGGAGCAGGGCCGTGGAATCCAATTGCTGTGGGATTTGGTACATTCAGGAGGAGAGCCTAGTTCTAAGAGGCCGAGGAGCAGTGTATTTCCAGAGCCCCGAAAGCACCCAGACTATCAGCCTAGACCAGCCTACCCAGTCCAGACTCCTGTTCAGCAGAGGCCAGCTGAGAGAGTGCCTACCTGCACCTTCTGTAAGAAGCCTGGACATGTATGGGACATCTGTAGGAAGAGAAGAGGAGTGTGCCTGTTATGTGGGTCAGCTGCACACAGGCTGCGAGACTGTCCTGCTACACTTATCCCACCCAAGACTCCGCCTTCGGGAGGGAGTTCCAGCCACCAGACCTAGTTGGAGGTGAGTCTTAGCCAGTCTTGAGAATTGATGCACCCTACCATATTGTTGTATGTTTTAATACCCTATGATTGTTTTGGTCTAGTGTGACTAGTATACCTAGATGAGACTTTTATTACCACCGTATGCCATGATCCTGTATGTCGTCCTTTTAAATTTTATGATTGATTAAGTTTTGAGACTTTGATTGTAGGGGTTTGACCTAGAAGGGGTACGATCATCTTAATTTCGAGGACGAAATTTTTCTAAGGTGGGTAGGATTGTAACACCCAGTTTTCCAAATGAGGGTATTTTGGTCATTTTCAAAATTTTAGAATTTAATTTGAATTATTATATTATTTATAATTAATGTGATTTTTTTAGTTATTTTAGAATAATTGATTTTGGTGGTTTAGTGACTTTGACTTATGTGACCTTGTAGACTAACCTAGTGGCTAACCTAGGTCATGACTAAGTGTTTAGGATTTGAAAACCTAGGTTGACTTAAGTTAGTAAGGTTTGACTCATTGGTATTAATTTGGGGAAAATAGGAGCTAGTTTGATTAAAGAATGGCTTGTGAAGTCACAAGTCATTTTATGACTAATAGGCTTAATGGCCCATAGCCCACACCCATTGAACCAAGCCCTAACCCTAGGAATCCTGGCCGGCCTACTATGGTCAGCCCCCCTATTTATATCCTCTTAAAATTAGGGTTGCCTCTTTAGGAAACTTTGCCATTTGGAAGAGGTGAGTCCCCATCTTTGTAAATCCTTAGAAAATCCATTTCTTCTCCAAATTCCTTCAAACAAATTGAAATAGGACCTAAATCCATTGTTCTTGCTGTTGGTATTGAGTTTTTACAGGGAGGAATCAATTTGGAGAACTTTTGGTGGTTTGAGGAATCATTTCATTGGGGCTTTTTGAGAGCTTGTTCACCTATAGGTATAATCCTTTCCTTTGCTCATAAATTCTGTTAAAAATCATTTTAGGAATGCCCTAGCCCTAACCTAACAGTAGGATAGGCTAACCCTAGGTTTTGGACCCATTACGTGTCCGTATCGGACATGTATCAGTGGATAGTTAAGGTGTTCGACGAAATGTCTCAAAGGACACTTCGTTCGAGTTTTTGGAATCTATTTGAATAGGAAATTAGTCCTAGGTATTGGTTAGGGGTTTTCAGTGTCGTGTGGTGATTTGCGTGTTGTGTCGAGTCGTGGGGGACACAGGAACACGCGGGTGCGGGTGCGTATTCACGGCACTGTAGCTCCCCTGCTCATCGAGGGCTACTGTGCGTAGGATATGCCACCTCGACACGAGAAAATGGACACGAAGCATGGGGCACTGTCTGACACGAGGCTCGTAAAGTTTCACGAGCTCTCGTGTCGTGTCGGACACGTATTTTCGTGTGCACGGGGACACACTGTGTGCGTGCGTGTTCTGTGATTTTATTCTCGTGTTTAAATCGTTCTTAATGTTTTTATATGATGTTTTAATGATTAATTAGATTCTAAATATCATGTTTAAACTCTGTTATATTAGGTTGCACATTAGGAATGGTTTAATGTGGAGTTGTGGCTCAATTTTTGGTTAACTGTGCATTCCTGATACATGCTCTGATACATACATTTCCAGTTATTCCAAACCACTAATTCCCTGTTGTTATGTTGTTTTTCAACTAATGATGATACCCACACATTACAATCCATGTTAACTAAGTGTATGGCATTCAAGTTTGGCTTTAGGATTTTGGTATTCGAGTTGGGTTCAAACTGTTATGAACTGATGACTGACACATTGCTTCCAATTTTTCCCAACTGTTGATCTTGGTTTAATTGCTATTATCATTGACTAATTCTTCCTACATGTTTGTTGTGTATATTAATGAACATTTAAATTTATGTAGGCTTTTGGAATGTGTAGAATGGGATTTTAGTATTCAAGTTGAATCTTAACTATTATGATTTTAAACTGAATTGGTTTTCCTATTTTGGTGAACTGAGATTGTAGGAAAGAAACTTGATGCTTATTCCTCTTAACTGTTATGATACTCTGTTATTGCTTCCCACAATTTCCAGTTTACCTATAACCTGAGTTTGGGATGGTGTTCCCAGTTAACTGAAACCTAATATTGTTCCTTTTTAACTAATGTGATTCACTGAGGATGATTCCAGTTTTTCCTATTTTATTGAACTGTTAAGAATCTGAGGTTTGTCCCTTAGTTTAGCTCAGGGAATAGAGTGTTAAGTATTGGGTTAGACTGAATTCCTTTTCATTATTTACCATGATTGTTCATCTTAGAAACTTGATACTTGTTCCTTCTTAACTATTATGGTACACTGTTTGTTTTCTTTCACAGTTTTTTCCAGTTTCCTTCCTTGACTGATGTGATTCCCTGCCAATGTACACAACCTGAGTTCTCCTTCATTTGAATTTCAAACTGAGAATAGGCTGTTTTAACTAAGGGTGGTTTGATATATGTGAAAACTTGAGTTTGAATGATTCAATTGCTAAACTGGAACTAAGATGGATGGTTTCCAGTTATGTGTATCATTTCCAGATTTTTGCTATTAGTGTAGTTCACTGTTTCTCACATTGTTCACTGTTTCATGATGTTAGCACCATCACTCCCTAGTCACACACACACACACACACATACACTGGTACACTCTATGATTTCCCTCTCTCTATACATGTATCCTATATATATATTATAGTGTTGTACTTTGTATAGAATAGTTATATATAGGAATGTGTGTAAATATATTACATATATGTGGTTGTATGGGGTAATGTATAGATAGCCAATATGGGTATATTCTAACTAGATTATATTGTATAACAATATGTGTTTGTCTAGCTATAGAGAATAACATGTGTGAGATGTGTCTAGTAGGCTATAGGCTAGATATATGACATGTAGAGATGTGTATTGGTAGGCTTGACATGGTATAACCTAGAATAGTCTTGTTAGAACCTAGAATGACTTGCTAAACCTAGATTAGCCTAGTTTGACTTAGGTTGACTTGGTTGACCTAGTTTGACTTCTAGGGTTGACCAGAGTTGACCAAGAGTTGACTTTGGTCAAGATTGACCTAGATTCATGTAGAACGCATTGTAGTGCATCTTATTACCATTCTGGACTTGTTGTGACTTGTGCTGTTCTAATAGGAGCCAGACACCACTCCTCGGACAGTATATATTCTCCAGATTCTCAGGATACAGGCGAGTACATTCTCTGATCATTTCATATCTTGTTTAGGATTATATTTCCTGCTTTAGATTGCTTTACATGATGCTGACACATTGAAAACATGGATTAGTACTATATGGATCTGGTTGTGCGATGTTATCCCCCTTAGCGGATACATCGAATATTCGTGATCGTGTACTTTATCCGGAACATCATGTACTCTTTGTATTTGTTACATTCGTGTACGAAACTTGTGAATCGTGTATAATCATGTATTCACATGACCTTCTTGTACAATAACATAACGTAGCTGGATCCTTGTGTATTGATTGGGGCGGGGGAGTAGAAGTGGTTATGTATTCAACCCAGTAGATTACTCGTGTACAACCTCTGTAGATTACTCGTGTATAACATCGTGCCGTCTACATAACCATCTTGTGCTCTGAATCACTAGCACTGTTAGTTCTCTATATATTGTAGCTATTTACTTACAGTCTCTCTCTTTTTATCATATTATTTCTTCAGATCCTGTATCTTACTCTCTAGCATGTTTATATTTCCTAACCGGTTATGATTTTGTTGAGATGTACTGTACTCGCTCCTGTCCTGACTGGACCTGTTGAAAATTTTACAGTGAATGATGAGGCTCTGGTGTCTATCCCTCTTGGTGCAGCATTAGACATCACTAGTGACTTGGACCTGCTAGCAGTTGATGATACTTCTCTAGATTAGGGTTGTCTTTACTTTCTGGATCACTGTATTTAGATTCTGGGATATTTCTGAGATATATATTTATTTTAGTCACTTAGAATTCTAGATTTGTATTTCTATGATGTTACATTCCTGGATATTATCTATCTTTATCTTTCTATCTCATTCATGTTCTACCTTAGTTGTGATTGAGTTATATTCTGTTATGTCATCCCATTCGGGGAGTTTAACTGTGTATTACCTTAACTGTTAGATGTTGTGACCTAGGACAGCGTTCTACCGCCGATACTGCGACGTAGGCTGGACGTACCCACGTCTCGTGCCCTTACTCTAGGGTGCGGGTCGTGACACCACCCGGGCTAGGAGTCATCCAGAATATATGAGGAAATCCCAGATGAGGTCGCCGACTCGCATGCAACCTCTCACGATGGTATATGGCGAATGTTCTTCGACGGCGCCTCAAGGACCGGACCTAAAGGCAACATCGTCGTCGGAGTCGGGGTGGTCCTGGTTTCTCCTTCCGGATTGGTGATCAACCGCGCCTACTCTCTCACGGAACCCTGCTCTAACAATGTGGCCGAATACAACGCTTTGGTCATTGGCCTCCAACTTGCAAGAGAGCTGGGGGTAGAATATCTTGAAGCATACGACGATTCACAGTTAATCGTCAATCAGATCCGGGGTTCATACGAGGTTCGCCATGAAGACATGATCCCCTATCACCAAATAGCGATCAACATCATCTCGTCATTTGAGGGGTTCTTTATCGAACATATTTCCAGACTCCGAAATATCGAAGCCGATGCCCTAGCTGGCCTTACCGCTTCCCTAGCAGTTCCAAACTATGCTCGCCAGTCCGTGGATGTGATAGGCCACGAACTGGTCTGTCCCAAGAATAATGTTCAATTCGTGGCGAGTTATTCTGCTCAGACGATCGACGAAGTGCCAGACTGGAGACAACCATTCATTGACTTCGTAGTCTACGACATCCTGCCCGAGAACCCAAAAGAGGCCACCTCTATCCGAAGGCGTTCTTTCAGATTCTTCTACGATACAGAGACGAAAATGCTGTATCGCCGATCCTATGATGGATTATTGCTTCGATGTCTGTCAAACGCAGAAGCCAAAGAAGCTGTACGTGAAGCTCACGACGGTGTCTACGGGGCCCATCAGCCTGGCCCTAAATTGCAAGACCGTCTTCGCTGAATGGGCTACTACTGGCCCACGATGGTAGCAGATGCGATGGACTATGCGAGAAAGTACAAAGCCTGCCAAGTCCACGCAAACTTCATCTACCAACCATCCGAATTTCTACATCCGACAGTGGCATCCTGGCCGTTCGAAGCATGGGGGATGGATATCATTGGTCCAATCACTCCACCTTCCTCCCGATGACATCGCTTCATACTCGCAATTACAGATTACTTCTCCAAATGGGCGGAAGCTATCCCACTTGCAGAAGTGAAGACTTCAAACGTGATCCGTTTCCTTAAGCATCATGTCATCTATCGCTTTGGACTGCCCCGAAGGATCATCCACGATAATGGTCCGCAGTTTGCAAGCCACGCCTTCTATCGGTTCTGCGATAAGCACCGCATCCAGAATATTGCTTCGACGCCCAACAATCCAGCGGCGAACGGGTTGGCAGAAGCATTCAACAAAACAATCATCAAACTTCTCAAGAAGTTCGTATCATCCAACAAACGCGACTGGAACGAGAAGCTTGGTGAATGCTTATGGGCGTACCGTACCACAGTCCGAACGGCTACAGGGAACACACCATTCTCCCTGGCATACGAGAGTGAGGCAGTTCTCCCAATGGAGACTCAAATACCCTCACTCCGCGTCGCTCTCACTTATCAATTAATGACAGACGATAACTACCGCCGCCAGCTACAAGAGTTAGAGGCCTTTGATGAAAAGTGCTCCTGGCTCAGCAACGAATCGAGCTATACCAAGCACGCATCTCTGGAGCCTTCAACAAGAAGGTCAAAATCAGAACATTCTAAGTGGACGATCTCATTCTGGCTGTCCGGAGGCCGATGGTCATGACTCACAAGACCGCCGACAAGTTCCAGCCAAAATAGGAAGGTCTATTTATCATCGAGGCTGTATTCTCCAACGGTGCTTACCGCCTCACAAAGCAAAATGGAGACTTGCTCATGTTGCCCGTCAACGGCAAGTTCCTGAAGAAATATTATGTCTAAACGACATATTCCAGATTACATAGTCATGTACCCGCTGGTGCCGCTGAACTCACATCCACAACATTCCAGATTATCGAGTCATGTACCCGCTGGTGCCGCTGAACTCACATCCACAACATTCCAGATTATCGAGTTATGTACCCGCTAGTGCCGTTGAACTCACATCCACAACATTCCAGATTATCGAGTTATGTACCCGCTGGTGCCGCTGAACTCACATCCACACTATTCCAGATTATCGAGTCATGTACCCGCTGGTGCCGCTGAACTCACACTTTCACAATATTCTAAATTATCGAGTCATGTACCCGCTGGTGCCTCTGAACTCACATTTCGGTCACTCTTTCAGATAGTAAGTCATGTATGATCATACCTCTGAACTTTTTTCCTGGAAGAGATCCTCCTTCATGATCCATAACCCGCACTCCCAGTGCACAAAAAGGGTAACCGATCCACAAATTTCCAAAACGGCCATGTCCTCATTACCTCTGAGTCGTTTCACTTCCGCCAAAAACAAATCACCCCTTACATAGAACTTCCATGTCCTCATTACCTCTGAGTCGTTCTATGTACCCTTCTTCATTGAGCCCACTCCTGCCATATTCTCATTACCTCTGAGTAGGAAGACTCCACGGTAAAACCCTCATACTTGCCATGTCCTCATTACCTCTGAGTAAGTATGTTGGTTCCCCTTCATCCTATTATCCGTATCCTAAGCCAGGGTATGCCAAGGATAATAGGCCCACAAATGTCCTTTGCTAAATCTCTTAGTACAGGCCCACCATTCCTCATCATGCCCCGGGAGCCCAGCTGCTCCATGGCATTCTATCTTCCGATACCCCGAACACCCACGACCACCTTACCGTGGGACTGTTCTAGGTATCCCCAATCAAACTTGTTACCCATACCTAAAACCAAGGTATGCCAGGGGTAACAAGTCCACAAACAAGTCCCCCATGCGGGGCACACATCACCACAATACCACAGGTATAACAAGCAAGACAAATGAAGAGTAGAATGGAAAGTACTCTTTATTTGAAAGTCGAAAAAAGCATTACATGTTTTGGGGACCATGTCCCTCTCAAAAATAAAAGAAAAGCGAACAAAAACAAAAGAGGAAAAGGCCGTCTATAGCTCGGCACTACACAACTCCAAAAGGCGGTTTCTCACCAAGGACGTACCCCGCTCAAGCCTCTGTCTAGCTCGACTCTCAGCCTCTTGGGACAACCACTCCCCATTATCCAGGTCCATGAGGGCCCGACAGTCGTCGTCCAACCTCTTCAGAGCCACTTCCAAGTCAGCCGAAGCTTGATTGACTTCGTCAGCTTCCTGGATAATTAGCCCCCGGACGATACGGGCAGCCTCAAGTTCAGACTCAAAGAAAGTTAACTTCTTTTGGAGCTCAAGGATCTGCTCCCGCGTGTCAGTGATCCCGCGGGAGGCAGTCGCTTCCCGAGCCGTAACGTCTTTACTCTTATGGCTCAATTGGTCATATCGATCAGACAGAGTACGGAGATCCTTCAATATGATCGGCCTGGTTTTATCCTGAGCAGCCTTCGCCTTCTCCATAGCAGTTGTGAGGGAACCGCGCTCCCGATCTATAGAAGCAGACAGGTCAGCCTGCCGTAACACCTGAAGCTGGACCACCAACTGATCAGTCTCCAGCAATTTCGCCTCCAGAAGTGCAGCCACCCCTGCCCCACTTGGAAGGGCCCTAAGGATATCAATTTAACCTTGGGCGTATTGTCGGGCCAAGACGAAAGAGGTCCCTCTCTCCATAGAAGCTTCTATCCCCCTCTTCAAGTGACGATAAAGGCTGTCGACCACGTCCTGTAACGCTTCGTCCAGGACCTCTGTAGAGGACGGTGTCAAAGGAAGCGTGGCCGACAACATCGGAGAAGTTGTGTTAGAACTTGCCACCAGGGGGACAACTTCCGAGCAGAACGATGCACGAATAGCGGCTAACTCTTCCTCTGCCACCCGAAGAGCCTGAACACTTGGCAGGGTGGAGAGGTCGACTCTCGGGGCCGCCCGAGCAGAGGAAGACACAAGGACCATCGTCCCCGGCCTCGGTTGTCACATCACCGGACTTGCCGAACTTGAGCCCACAGAAGGCCCATCAAGACAAGCCGGAAGGAAAGAAGGTACGCTCCTCTCCACCAGTGCTCTTTCGGTAGAGTCCATTTCAACAATATCCATCTTCGGCACTGAAGAGGCAGGACCTGCATGTCCATGACAATGATCAATCGACGTAACCCGAAGGATGTGATGATAGAGCAGATAGGCCTTCTCGCAAGTTAGGATACGGCTTATCTTACCAGGAGAGGAGCATGGAGGCTGCAGCTTGTTTGCAGCTGGCAGGGTCTCCTCACCCGCGATCTCCAAATTAAATTTGGCCGGTTCCTCTGACCCGGCCACCTCGGAGGAAGAGACAACTCAATCAGCATCATCTGGACGGAATTCAGCAATTTCAGGGGTAGGCTCACTGGAGCCACCGTCATCCCGAGTTACGACCTCGGCAAATCGAGAGTCCTCTTCTTCTGACGCCTACAAGAAGAAAGGAAGATGATTAGAATCAGAGCTAGAAGAAAGGAAGGACCGGTAGTAACTTATTTACCTCTGACGCGGGGTCAACTCCTTTGCCTCTTTCCTTTATAGTTAGCCCGCGGTGTCGGGCCACAGCCAGTTTTCGAGAGCGAGAAATGCCGCCGACAGGAGAAAGTTGCCTGCTACGCTTTCGTGCAGGACCGGGTGCAACGGATGGCTGATCTACCACCATCTCATCCGACAAAACAGGCGGCTGATCCGCCCCTACCTCTGCCACCGGAAGGGAAGAGTCATCTCCATCATGCTCGTCGCCTTCGTCATCTGTAACAGCGGAGTCCGAATCCGACACTTCAACTCTGTTCTTCATCTTCCTTGTCTTGGCCCCCTGCGAACCCTCATCCAGGCCAGTACCAACGATGAAACTGGTACCCGGGTTAAAGCCGACAGGAGGCTTGTTCGCCATGACATAGGACAGAGCCGCCATATACAAGATCTCTACTGACGCCTTGATAGCAGGAACTGAGAAAACGGTACGGATATGGAATGTGTCATAGTAATGCCAGGCTCTGATGCCGTCAAGAAGGCTGCCTTCAAAACCCAGACAAGAGCTGGGGCTGTCTAGAAAAAGCTGGCTATATCCAAATTGCCGGGCAAACCTGCTAGGCAGATAAGGCTCTAAGAAGACAGTGTTATGGTTGCGATACTCCAGATGAGCGGGGCGGATGTTACGCAGCCACAGGAGCATCTGGCCGTCCAGAAGTTGAGGGGGCCCAATACCGTCGAGATGGACAGCCGCTATCTCCTCGTCAGTAAAACGAGGGACAGATACGAAAATGTTGTACATGTCTGCCCTCGCCAATGCCATCCGGCAAGCGCGTATGGCTTCAAATTCCCAAGACTCGTTACGATAGCGGAAGATAAAAGCATCGTCATCAGTTACGCCGTCTTCAGAGCCCGATCTCATCAAAGACAGGTAATGCATCAACAGCCACCCTATCAAATAATGATAGGACAGCTCAGTCTGTTCAAAATCTTTCATCACATCGTGAGCAATAACCTTGGATGTGAAAGTATGAAGGCCACGGTGTATGCTACACACCATGGCCGGGAGGAGAGCTAGCCGGACTCGCAAAACTAACTTCACAGCCGGAAGGATGAAATTGCGACTGATCCCCTCGATGGAACCTGCTCCGCCCGAGACTACACAGTTTCGCAGCCATATCATTAAGAATCCCGCCAGGAGCACCTTCTCCGACAACTCGTAGGTGTCCTGATAAAAATAACCGAAAGAGTCGGTCTGACTTCCGAACCTGTCACTAGAGGTAGCCACCCTCTTAGCTAACGATACTATGGCTTTCACCGCCTCCCGGGACTGAGGACGGCGGGGAGTAACTTGACCTGAGGTACCCGTCGTGAAGAGAGAGCACACCCAGTCCTTGGTATGAGGGGCATTCCCTTTCGAGCTGTTCTCCTTTTTGGCTATTTGATGACATGTGCTATAATGGCACAATATCTCTTGAAAAGAGCCACGAAGCCTGGATACCGCCTTTCCAACTCTTCGAACTCCTCGTTCGTGGGAGTATACGCCTCAAAAGCTTCGTCCCCCCAAGGAAGCTTGGATATCGCATGCATTTCGTGGAGCGCAAGCCCCATTTCCCCTACGGGCGTATAGAAGGTCCCCGTACGGCGATTATACATCTCCAGCAGAGATATAAACAATCTCTTGTTTAGAGGCAAGCCATGGTTGGTGCCCTGAATAGCATGGTAAAGACCAATCTCAAACAGAAAGGCCTCATACTTTCGCAAAATCTATATAGACAGGTTGGTCCACAAGGGAATGGGATATCCAGCTAGGGAGCATCAACCTGTTGGCCCATTCCATGGTCACATCCGATTTCGATAATCAACTTATACTTTAGTCCATACACAAAATATAGAAAATGCTGCTAACTATTTCAGGATACATGAAATCTTATTCAACGGACGATGTACTACATAAATCCAAGCGTCAAAGTCATCAAAAATTCTGAAGACTCTTTTCTACTTTTATTCTGTATTTTTACACTTTATTGAGTCTAGGAATTTCCTTGTAAAATCAAGTATGGTATTACTGGCTTAGGGTTAAAATTATTCTCCTTCTCTAAACCTATTTTTACCCTTCATATTTTCGATTACAAATATTTCAAAAATGTATTTCGAAAATATTCCTTTTCAAATGATTTTACAAATTACCAAAAACATGTTTGTAAACTGTTTTTACAAAAGAATTTTATTATATCTCCTGACAGAACTCCAAGCCGAGTTCGGCCCGAGTTCGGCCCGAACTCTGACCGAGTTCGGTCAGTTTGTATTCAAACTTCAGTTGCCTCCAAATCTGCGAGCAACGTCTATTTTGCGAGATATTTGCATCCGAACTCTGTCCGAGTTCTGCCCGAGTTCGGTTGGTGAAAACACCTATAAATAGAGAAGAACTTTTCATTTCAAAACATCAATTCATTCTTCACTCTCTTCTCTATTCATCTCAAGTGTTTTCTAGTGATCTAAAAATTTCAAATCTCACCTATACTTCTCTTAGCCAAAAGCCAGTACTATCAGATTTGATTTAGAAGTCTTTTGGTTATTCAGAGTTGTAAAGAGGTCGTCAAGTTTCAACAACAAATTCTCGTTGTGGAGCTGGTCGTGCGCTCGTCACCAAGCACGGTGTGTATTGGAGTTGGTCGTGCACTCGTCAACAAGCACGGTGGTGTAAGAGTTGCAAGCACTCAGTTAAAGCTTGTGCCTTTAGTGGATTAACATCGAGCAAGAGTACTCGAGACTGGATTAGTCCTCTCAGAGGGATACCAGTATACATCGCTGTGTTACTGAGTTTGATTCTCCTATCTTTATTTACTGCTCTTACATCATTGCCATAGTTTAATTTTTAATTGGTGATTTTATTTCCGCTGCACACACGCACTCTATTCACCCCCCCTCTAGAAGTGCTCAACGATCCTACAATTGGTATCAAAGCAGGTTATATTCTTATATAACATATCCTAGAGAGTATATATATGGCAGCCGTGAAATCTATATTCAACGGTGAAGGGCAATCCACAAATAGACCTCCCCTATTTGATGGAACAAACTATACATACTGGAAAACACGTATGACTTTCTTTTTAAAATCTCTAGATTTTGATTTATGGTCAATAGTCATTGATGGGTATAAGAAACCACCACCTACAGTGGTTGAAGGTATTCTTATGGAAAAGACGCATGACAAGTACACCGATGCTGAAAAAGCAAAGACTAGTCTTGATGCTCGAGCCATCAATGCACTATTCTGTGCAATTGACAAAACCGAGTTCAATAGAGTTTCTACCTGCAAGACGTCTCATGAAATTTGGAAACTCCTTGAGGTAACCCATGAAGGGACTTCCCAAGTCAAGGAATCCAAAATCAGTAGACTGACTCAGGAATATGAATCTTTTAAAATGAAACCTGGTGAGTCAATTACACAGATGTTTACTCGTTTCCTTGATATAACTAATCCCCTTCAATCTCTTGGTAAAGATTACAGCAACCATGAGAAAATCAGGAAAGTGCTGAGGGCTCTAACAAAGAACTGGAATCCAAAAGCCACAGCAATCATTGAAGGAAACGATCTCACCACGATGACTCTAGAAACACTGATGGGCAAATTGATGACTCATGAGCTCGACTTGCAAGACTTTGAAGAGGCCACACCAAAAGAAAAGACTATCGCCTTCAAAGCTCAAGCAAGAAAATCAACATGCAATGACTCAGATGAAGAATCATCAAGTGGTGATGAACGTGCCTTACTTGTGAAGAACTTCAAGAAATATCTAAAGTTCACAAGCAGAAAGAAGAAAGACATCCAAGAAAGCAATGAAGACGAGACTATATGCTTCGGATGCAAAAAATCAGGGCACATGAAGAAGGACTGTCCAGCTACCAAAAAGAGCAGTCCATATGATCGGTCAAGATCAAACAGAAGATCCACATCTGGCCGAAAGTATGCCAACACAAGCATCTGGCACGAGAGTGATGCCAGTGACTCAGAAGAAGAAGACAGACCTTGCAGCAATGCAAATGTTTGTCTTATGGCATTCGAAAAGGTATCATCTAATCCTCTGTTTGATGATTTTACTTTTGATGAACTAGAGACTGCCTTTAGCGATTTACTTGAAGATCACAAAACTGTGCTCGACAAGTATAAGCAATCTCGAAAAGAGATTAAGGCACACACAGCCGAGATAGCTAGATTGTCTAATTTACTTGAAGACATTAAAGAGACATCTACTACCGGTAACACGGAAGAGATAGCCAAACTTAAAGTAGACTATCAAGAGGCTATCCTCAACATTGAAAAGAAAGAAAAAGACTATGTCAAAATACACAAACTTTATGACATAGAGAAAAAGTTGCACCTAGTAACTGAACAAAGACTCCTTGATATGACTGCAAGATACGAAGAGTCTGTAGCGATTTCTAAAAAGTTAGAAATCAAGTTGGGCAAACAGGCAATACCTGTGACACAGCCCAAGATTAGTCCTAATGCAAAGCATACACCAAAAAGGACTAAAAACAAGAAAGCACAAAGGAAACACGAACACTGTTATGCTTTCACTTATAGGTTTTCCAAACAGAACAAGCCTGCAAACACAGTTTATTCCACTAAACTGACTTGCACATACTGTGGTACACACGGTCATATATCACAATATTGTATGGCAAGAAAGCTTGTTGATAACCATACTCTAGTTTGGCAACCTAAGGCTAATCTGAGTGGACCCTTCAGAAAATGGGTACCAAAGGATTCATCTACTTGTCTTGTAGGTGGACCCACAACCCTCTCATGCTAGAAGCAAGTGGATTCTCGATAGCGGATGTTCGCGACACATGACTGGTGATGCATCTTTATTCGCTACGCTATCGATGAAGAAAGAAGGATACGTCTCCTTCGGAAATAACTTGAGAGGTGATATTATAGGTAATGGTACTGTAGGTATGGCTCCTTATCCAATAATAAAAGATGTTTGTCTAGTAACCGAATTGAAGCATAACCTATTAAGCATAAGTCATTTGGCAGATAATGGTTATGGTATCAATTTTGTGAAAGATAAATGTACTATATATGATATGTCATCTGGTGATCCCATATATAAAGGGATTAGAGAAGACAATATATATGTTTTCTTTTTGGAGAATACTAATAATACAGGAAGGTGTCTAGTAGCCAATCAAAATGAAAGCTGGCTATGGCACATGAGACTAGGACATGCAAACATGGATACTATCTCACGTCTGAACACAAAGAAGTTGGTAAAAGGACTCCCAGAAATCCCTTTCAAGAGAGACATGGTATGTGCTGACTGTGAAAAGAACAAAGCACATAGATCTTCTTTTAAATCCATCAACGCTGTAAGTACTTCGAGACCTTTGCAGTTGATTCATATGGATTTATTTGGTCCTAGTAGAGTCGCTAGTCTTGGCGGTAAACTCTATGCTTTTGTCATTGTTGATGATTTCTCTCGTTTTACATGGGTTTACTTTTTATCAAACAAAAGTGATGCAATTTTTGAATTTCAGATATTTTGTAAAAAGGTTCAAAACGAAAAAGGCTTCATGATTACTCGTATCCGAAGTGATCATGGTGGCGAATTCGAAAATACTGATTTCAAAAAGTTTTGTGATGATAGTGGATACTACCACGAATTTTCTTGTCCTAGAACTCCCCAACAGAATGGTGTTGTGGAGCGGAAGAACCGTACTCTAAGCGAAATGGCTAGAGTCATGCTTAATCAGCTTAATCTTCCTAAATATTTTTGGGCAGAAGCTGTTAGTACAGCCTGTCATATTTTAAATAGGGTGTTAATTCGACCTATATCGAAGAAAATACCATATGAGCTTTGGTTTGGAAGAATTCCAAACATATCTTATTTTAAAGTTTTTGGTTGTCGCTGTTTCATCCTGAACACCAAAGATAACTTGGGTAAGTTCGACTCGAAAGCAGATGACGGGATATTTCTCGGATATGCTGCTAAGAGTAAAGGATATAGAATTTTTAATAAAAGATCTTTGATTGTTGAAGAAAGTATTAATGTTACCTTTGATGAGTTGAATAGTCATAGATCTAGCGACAGTGATGATGAAGATGCACCTACAAAGAAGAGTTCTGAAAAAGATCCTACCAAAGAGGCAAGAACTGATAAAAGTTCCGAAGATGCAGGAACTGAGAAGAGCCTTGTGAAAGGTATAGCCCAAAGATTCGAATCATTAAGATTCAAACCGGATCATCCAGAAACTCTCATAATAGGTGATGTATCCAAAGGTGTGAGTACTCGTTCATCTCTTAGAGATTCTGAAGTAGCAGCTAATGTAGCATTTATTTCTCAAATAGAACCTAAGAATATTGATGAGGCTTTTTCTGATGAATTTTGGATTTCTGCTATGCAAGAGGAACTTAATCAATTTGAGAGAAACCAAGTTTGGGAACTCGTTCCTAAACCTATTGGTCAATCGATAATTGGTACCAAATTGGTGTTCCGAAATAAACTTAGTGAAGGTGGTCAAGTTCTACGCAACAAAGCACGTCTAGTTGCACAAGGTTATAATCAAGAAGAAGGAATTGATTATGATGAGACCTATGCTCCTGTTGCTAGACTAGAAGCCATTCGCATGTTTTGCGCTTTTGCTTGTTTTAATGATTTCAAACTTTTTCAAATGGACGTGAAAAGCGCATTTCTAAATGGATTTTTGAAAGAAGAAGTTTTTGTGAAACAACCCCCTGGTTTTGAAGATTTTCAAAAACCTGATCACGTCTTCAAGCTTAAGAAAGCACTTTATGGACTCAAACAAGCACCTCGTGCTTGGTATGAACGCCTAAGCGCCTTCTTACTTGATAATGGTTTTTCAAAAGGCAAGATTGATACTACTCTTTTTATTAAATCTATGAATAATGATATACTTCTAGTGCAAATTTATGTAGATGACATCATCTTTGGTTCTACTAATGAACAACTATGTCAAGAATTTGCCAAGTGTATGCAGAGTGAATTTGAAATGAGCATGATGGGAGAGCTGAACTTCTTCCTAGGATTGCAAATCAAACAACACTCAAACGGAACATTCATCAACCAAGCCAAGTACACGAAGGACATACTAAAGAAGTACGACTTCGAGAATGTGAAGCCAATTGGGACTCCTATGGCTACATCTACAAAGCTTGATGCTGATGAAAGTGGCAAACCTGTTGATCAGCGTAAGTATCGAGGTATGATTGGTAGTTTATTATATTTAACTGCTAGTCGTCCTGATATTATGTTTAGTGTTTGCATATGTGTACGATATCAGGCAAACCCTAAGGAATCACATCTTAGTGCCGTTAAGCGTATCTTCCGATACCTTAAAGGAACTTCTACAGTTGGCTTATGGTATCCCAAAACCAAATCCTTTGACCTCATAGGTTACTCGGATACGGATTTTGCTGGATGCAAAGTGGACCGTAAAAGTACCAGTGGTACATGTTATTTCTTGGGAAAGGCCCTGGTCTCTTGGTTTAGCAAGAAACAAAATTCAGTAGCATTATCAACAACTGAGGCTGAGTATATCGCCGCAGGACGTTGTTGTGCTCAAATTTTGTGGATGAAGCAAACCTTAGAGGACTACAATCTGCACTATACAAATGTTCCTATATATTGTGATAACACTAGTGCAATTAATTTAACTAAGAACCCTATCTGTCATTCACGCACAAAGCACATAGAAGTTAGACATCATTTTTTACGTGATCATCAACAACACGGGGATATTTGCTTAGAATTTATTGATACTGAACATCAACTAGCAGATATTTTTATTAAACCATTGGCTGAAGACCGTTTTAACATCTTGAGGCGTGAGCTCGGCATTCTTGAATTCTCGGATTCTTAAAACATATGGTAATTAAATACTGTATTTATGACTTGATAATTTATTATCTAATGAAAATTATTTTTGGGGACAAACTTACAAAGGATATGTCTGTCACCACGGCTACGGTCGAAGCGAAGCGGTACTTAAGAGTTCCCCGGTGAACCACCGTTAGCTGGGACAATCCCTACAGTTAACCTAAAAATAACAGCAATTAGTTAATAAACCAGTCAAACATCATTTATTACAATCTTTACTTACCTGACTGCTTTAACTATCTCGGAAATGCAAGTGGCCGAACTCGGCCCGAACTCTGACCGAGTTCGGACCGAATTCGGACCGAGTTCGGTCGGCGCTGTGATGGCTCCAGAACCGAACAGCCGGCCCTAGCACCTATAAATCCCATCCTTTCTTCCACTATTTCTCCACACCAAAACGTGAAATAGTTCCACCTCCTTCCAGAAGACTTTCCTCCTCCTTCTTTGCAAGGCATCGACAATCTTCCTCCATCTCCTCATGGCTCCGAAGCGTCAACGAGGAAATTCTTCTCAGGGTGCTTCCTCCTCATCCGACTACACTCCGGCTAGTCTCTTCAGTCCAGCCAAACCTAGAGATCCCGAGGAATTTGATGGCACTCTGTTTCCCGACAGAGACTTCTCAAATCTCTGGTTTGATTCCTTTTCTTTACGTCGTATTTGTACTGGAGCCTTTGTCAACTTTACAACCTTCTTTGAATATGCTCCTGTTTTTGATCAACTTGGATTTTGCGACTTTTTCGAAGTCCAAGATAGTATTTTCGACAATGCTGTCCGTATGTTCTACTGTAATTTGCAAGTACAACAAAATAGAAATTTCTATTCCTGCGTCGCTGGACAGGAACTAGAATTTAGTGCCACCGATATCAGTGAATATTTTCACGTTCCTGATCTTGGTGATGCTCTTGTTGACATCCACCATATTCAGTTCCCTGTCGATGTCACTTTAGCTTCTTTTAGGGAATTGATTTGTCACCCTACTCCTCCTCCTCGGAGAATATTTTCTAGACATCTTAATCAGAATTTTTACGAACTTCATCGTATGATTTTCTCGGCCCTTCTTCCGAAGAAAGGCTCTACCGATGAGGTCACATTTTTGGAACTCTCTGCTATGTATCACATTCATTTTGGAATTCCTTTCTCCATTCCAAAAACCATGATGTCTTGGATGCTCAACTGCAAGAATGCAGGTAGGAACCTTGTTTTTCCTATGCACCTTGCGAGTATTTTTCGCCGTTTCGAGATTGATCTTGAAACGTGTGCTATTTCTTCTCCACCTGTTGAGTTGACTCGCTCTCGTCGGTTTCCTCAACCTCCCGGTGCTGCTCCTGCTGACCCAGTAGCTGATGCTGAGGCCCCTCCAGCAGATGCTCCTCCTGCTCCGGCCCCTGCCCCTGGACTCGATCAGGCTTTCTACCAGCGGTTTGATGATTTCGTTGCCGTATCCACGCAACGTTATCAAGACTCCGAGTTCCGGCATATTTCTCAGGCCCAGGTGCTGAGAAACAGCATTGCCGATCTCCATTACAGCCTGGTGCATGATCCAGTTCATCCACTCACTATCCTTCCACATCCTGCTTTCCCTGGTCCTCGTTTTACTGATGAAACTACTTTTTAGTACTTCGACCCGACCACTGCCTATTTCCCTCATGATCCTCCCGGTGCAGACGATGCAGAGATGTGATGTGGATTCAGCCATAGGATAGTGGATTTAGTTTTGTTTAGTTTTTATGCTGTTCATGTAGTACTTTTTACTTTCATGTCTAAACTCTTTCAGTTAGCCATTTATCAGTTGTACTAGTTGACTTTCTAGTGGAAAATTTATGATATTTCAGTTTATTGCATTTCACTTATCTATGCTGTGATTACTATTTTTTCTTTCACTTTGTCTTGTCTTTTCTATTGTTGGCTTCATGATTTACGGGGGAGCCGATTCATTTTACTACTTGACAAAGGGGGAGAAAATGAGTATACAAAAATATCACAAAATGCAAATGCAAGGCTAGAACAAATTTTTTTTCAGGTATTTTGATATGTTGTTTTATTTTTTATAAATATATTTTGGTATAGACTCAAGTTTGTCAATTATCAAAATGGGGGAGATTGTTGGCCCATTCCATGGTCACACCCGATTTCGATAATCAACTTATACTTTAGTCCATACACAAAATATAGAAAATGCTGCTAACTATTTCAGGATACATGAAATCTTATTCAACGGACGATGTACTACATAAATCCAAGCGTCAAAGTCATCAAAAATTCTGAAGACTCTTTTCTACTTTTATTCTGTATTTTTATACTTTATTGAGTCTAGGAATTTCCTTGTAAAATCAAGTATGGTATTACTGGCTTAGGGTTAAAATTATTCTCCTTCTCTAAACCTATTTTTACCCTTCATATTTTCGATTACAAATATTTCAAAAATGTATTTCGAAAATATTCCTTTTCAAATAATTTTACAAATTACCAAAAACATGTTTGTAAACTGTTTTTACAAAAGAATTTTATTATATCTCCTGACAGAACTCCAAGCCGAGTTCGGCCCGAGTTCGGCCCGAACTCTGACCGAGTTCGGTCAGTTTGTATTCAAACTTCAGTTGCCTCCAAATCTGCGAGCAACGTCTATTTTGCGAGATATTTGCATCCGAACTCTGTCCGAGTTCTGCCCGAGTTCGGTTGGTAAAAACACCTATAAATAGAGAAGAACTTTTCATTTCAAAACATCAATTCATTCTTCACTCTCTTCTCTATTCATCTCAAGTGTTTTCTAGTGATCTAAAAATTTCAAATCTCACCTATACTTCTCTTAGCCAAAAGCCAGTACTATCAGATTTGATTTAGAAGTCTTTTGGTTATTCAGAGTTGTAAAGAGGTCGTCAAGTTTCAACAACAAATTCTCGTTGTGGAGCTGGTCGTACGCTCGTCACCAAGCACGGTGTGTGTTGGAGTTGGTCGTGCACTCGTCAACAAGCACGGTGGTGTAAGAGTTGCAAGCACTCAGTTAAAGCTTGTGCCTTTAGTGGATTAACATCGGGCAAGAGTACTCGAGACTGGATTAGTCCTCTCAGAGGGATACCAGTATACATCGCTGTGTTACTGAGTTTGATTCTCCTATCTTTATTTACTGCTCTTACATCATTGCCATAGTTTAATTTTTAATTGGTGATTTTATTTCCGCTGCACACACGCACTCTATTCACCCCCCCTCTAGAAGTGCTCAACGATCCTACACAACCGACCGATGGGATAGGAGCCCTTATGAGCAAGTTGGTTCATAAAAGTGTCGGCTGTAGAAAATGTGAAATTGGGACCCGGCACATTCAAGAACGTACCCGGGGCCAATCCCATTACAGAACGGCTGGTGTGCACCTTGCCCGCACATACCGACTTCAGGCTGTTGTTATAATGGATGTCTTCCAGAAACATCCCACTTCGGGTAGGAGTTAAAGAATCTTCCATCTTCCGGTCCAGTGGGAGCATATTGAACCAGGATAAAGGGAGGTGATGCTCCATCTGGGGGATGCGGATCGCCATCCCGTTAGAAACAAAACTCCAGTTCTCTGACACCTCAAGAATCTGACTATTCCTCACAGTCAAGGCGTCTCCAAAGAAGAATGCGGGCTTCAAGTATTCCCCTTCTAATTTCCTCGAGTTCATCATAGCATTCAAAAAATAGAAAGGCTGATTCTTGAGGGCATTCGATCTCGTCGGAGGTTCGTCACTCGGAAACTAGTCCGCCATATACTGGACTATATGGTCGTACCTATAGCCCAGAGTAGCTTGGGCGCTGCCTACCAGGAGCTCTCCAGCAGCATTAACCGGCAAATTCACTGAGAAGAAGACAGAAAAAGATAAGTTAGAAAGATGGACAAAAAGGAACTAATGGGTGCTTTCGAGCTTATGCGGCTCCAACTTAACAAAGCCTCATGCGGCTCAGGAGAACACGTATGCGGCTCCAACTTATTGAAGCCTCATGCGGCTCTGGAGAACACTTATGCGGCTCCAACTTACGGAAGCCTCATGCGGCTCAAGCTCAGAAGAACATTCATGCGGCTCCACTTAGCGAAGGGTCATGCGGCAGTGCTTTCATAGGGCCCGCAGGGATCGGATAAGTTCGTGCGGACCACGTGACAGACAAATGTGTGCGGAATTTATGTGGCTCAGTGTAGCTTATGCGGTTTCGTTGGCGAAGCGAGTATGCGGCCACAGTAGCTATTCTTATGCGGCTCGCGGCTCGACCGTAGGACGAACATGCGACTCACATGAAGATAAAGGCTCGTGCATAAAGCACGCGACGTAGCCATAGCAGTTAGGGTTCTTTAAAACCACATAAAGTCCTTACCAGCAATAGAAGGAAGGACGTCAGGGTGAGCTGCGGGCACGACGGCCGGCGGAGGAGGAGCGCGGTTGAAGTAGAGGCAGTCTTCTTCGACGAAGATGCCACCTTCTTGCCCTTCGTCTCAACGGTCTTCTTGGGAGCCATTGGCAATTAAAGAAGAAGATGACAATAGAATAGGAAAAATTCGAAGTGAAGGAGAAAGTAAAGGAGTTTTCTCTCTCAAACCCCTCCTATTTATAGGAGGACAAGAGAGAGAGGGAACACGTAAATTGATAACCGCCTCGGAAAAGACGAAACCGACTCCTCGGATTTCGTCCCCTCTCTCATAAAGGAGATTCACCCAGGGCATAAAATCCAAAGATTTAATGAGCCGACCCTTGGGATCTCCCCTAAAGGCGGCACTAAAATGAATTTGAGGCAATTAATGATGCGCACACGTGGCAAGGAGCTATGCGGCCCGAAATCCCTGCGGCTGATTGACTCAATGCGGCAGAGTCATCCATGCGGCCGAGACATCCATGCGGCTGAGACATCATATGCGGCCAGGAGAATTTATACAAGGCCATGCTTCTTATTCAAATTATTTCAATTTTACAAATTGAAAACTTTGAAGGGGGTCTTGTAGAAGCATGGAAAAGAATAAAGAAAGATCCATGCGGCCAGAGAGCCCCATGTGGCTCAGAGAGTTCATGCGGCTCGAGTATTCATGCGGTTCGAGTGTCTATGCGGCTCAAACAATCTCTATACGGCTCAAAGAGGAGCCACGTGGCTTGCAAACAGCTCTCCCCCTTGTCCATTTCTGTATTAAATGCCTTGACGGCTGACAGCTCTGACAAGGTGACAGTTCTGACACAAAGATATCATTATGACTTCCTCATAATGACGGACTCCTTGGGAAGCGAAGAAAATCTCTGACACGATCCCCCGAGAGTCAGAAACTGTCATGCGGCCTTGACACGTGGACAGTCGTATGCGGCTCAGGAAGACTAGCCCCATGCGGCTCACGAAGATTAGCCCCATGCGGCTCACAAAGACTAGCTCCATGCGGCTCACGAAGACTAGCCCCATGCGGCTCATGAAGATTAGCCCCATACGGCTCACAAAGACTAGCTCCATGCGGCTCACGAAGACCATCCCCATGCGGCTCACGAGGACTATCTTCATGCGGTTCACTCATGCGGTCATCCACACTCATGCGGCTCAAATGTTCAGGGGGCCACTCTCAAGCAGCCTGGACATGTGGCCAGCCTTATGCGGCTCAATGAGGAACAACCTTCCTGCGGCTCAAATTTCTACAATGGCTCGACACGTGGCATGATAGCGCGGCACATGGCATCAGATTGATCGAAATCTCTCAACAAATCCCAATGAAATATTGGGATCAAATCAGATCATTTACAAATAAGCAAATTAAAGACACGTGTCGAGAAATTCGAGATTGGCATGACAAATCAGGAGGATTTATGTCAATCAGCATTAATTACCCACAAAAGATTTGATGCAATCATATTTATTGCTCAAATCTCGATGAACGGCCCAGATCCAGTAATCTTTAGCCGCCAACTTTCAAGAATGGGCAATCATTGTAAACCCTAATGAGGCCCCCCACTCTTATAAATAGCAGGGTGCCATTCCCTTACAAAGACACACACAGACATATACGGAGAGAGAAATAGAGACATACACAGAGACAAAGAGAGATATACAGAGAGAGACATAGAGAGCTAGAGAGCCTGAAGAGAGAGCATTTCTTCATCAACGCCCAGCAGTTCTTCTACAGAGCCAAGGCTGCACCCGATCGACCAAGGAGTAAGGCAGAGCTGCCGTCGCTTTCCCGAGCCTCTACCGTCACCCTCCAGAATCTAAAATAAACAATTGTACTTAGATTGCTATACCTAGGTTTTCGTCCCTAGACTTTCTTTGTACAAGCGAGTTTGTATTGTGAAGTAAAAGTCCAGTCCTCCGATAATTGTTCTGTTCTTTTATATTTCATGGCAAATAACTGCCACCTCCAAGGTGCTTCTGACTAATAAATAAGAATGTTGAATACTGGTGTCGACGTTCGAAGTACTGCTCCTCCTCCTCCACTCTGGGCATAAGACCTCTTCTAGGCTCCAGTTCTAGATACCAACCTCTGTTGGGTAAGCTCGTGCCTCTGAGCTGCCGTCAAAACTGTATCAAAAGTCTACTAGTCATGCCCCTCTACAAGCTGAAAAATCTTCAAATAGAGTTCCTGTTGGAACCTCATGGCCCTCTCTGGCTCAGTAGCAACTATGTTGGAGCAAATCGACTTAATTTGCAAAACTCTGCTGCATATCCATCTACTGTCCTACCAGCCTGCTTGAGACTGATAAACCTCTGTTTGAGTTCATACAATGCCACCATACCAAAATATTTGGCTATAAATATGTTTCTGAAGCTATCCCAAGGAACATGATGTCTTATGCTAACTTCTGTAGATGCCCACCAGTTACGGGCAAGGTCTTGAAGCAACAACCTGACCTGGTCAACTTGCTCCTCTGGCGGAACCTTAGCTGCTGACAAAATAGCCTCAATATCCTGAAGCCAAGCATCCTCTGTAATGGCATTATCTGTGCCATCAAAGTACCTCGAGTTGAGCCGAATGAAAAATCTTGCTGACTCATCCGAATCAGTCCTCACACTCCTCCCCAGGGCTGTCTGCAAACCTTGGTTCAGCAATATATTATGTTCCTGCTATCGAGTCTTTTGATGTTGCTGAACTACCATTTGATGCTGCAGTGTTACATGGGCCACCACTAAAACCTTGTCGTCCCCCAATACCAAAATACAGGAACAGACATGGCCAGCTATCCTGTATGAGGTACGAAGACGTCATATGATGATTACGGCTGTCAAGTGACTAGAGGGTGCATGCTAGAATCAAGTCTCCTATGTTGACCCAAACTGGATCACAGTCAAACAAATATTGACAAATTGACAGTATGATACTTGTCATAAGTCAAAATGACACATTAATACAGAACTCAGTGCTAGACGGACGTCGTCTCTCTCCTGTAGCGTACTCGTTTTCAGAGTCTGTACTATTTTACATTTATTGAGTCTAGCAAAATGTAAAGTGAGTAGCACTGGGTATTTTTGGCTTAACTCTTATCCCCAAACAAACCCAAAGCTCCACCAAGCCAAACTTAGCCCACAAAGGCCCAACTGAACTTTTTGTTAGCATGGAGACAGAGTTCGGGCCGAACTCTGCCTCCACACAGAGTTTGGGCCGAACTCTGTCCCCTAATTTCTAGGACCCTAATTTTAGGGTTTGATGTATGCTACTTATCCAACGGCCAAAAATTTGAATTCATGACATAGAATTCTGGCCGAATTCTTCCTATCCCAACTAGTATAAATAGGCCTTAAATTCTCTCATTTTCATTCATCTAATTATCTCTTCTTCTCTTCTCTATAAGCCTCATACAAGCCTTATCCTTCCCATCCACTAGCCACAAGCTTCCTAAGCCTAAAAGTGCTCAGTGCTATTCAGTTAGGAGTTTGTGCAAGAGTCAAGAAAGTCGCTTGGAAAATTCCAAGCATCGCCACAGCGATCTTTGTAAGAAGTTGACGTACTCTTCTGAAGAAAAGACACGGGATATAACTACTATTTCACAAATAGTGGATTTAATCCTGAGCTAGAGTTCTCAGGCCTGGACTAGTCCTCCACGAGGGAAACCAGGTTAAAACGACTGTGTTTGCGTATGCTCTCATGATCTTTTTATTTTCGTATTTACTACTCTGATTATTTACTGTTGGTGAAAAGAGTTAATTTTTATTTCGTAATTATTGTTATAAACTCTATTCACCCCCTCCAGAGTTGCTTATTTGTTCTTCAATTGGTATCAGAGCTCTATTTTCTTAACAAGGACTAACATCCTAGAGCTGATCCATGGCAACTACACAACCTATATTTTCCAACCATGGTGAGGGACAGTCCACTCACAGGCCACCCCTATTTGATGGAACCAACTATACCTATTGGAAAACTAGGATGAGTTTCTATCTCAAGTCTTTAGACTTTGACCTGTGGACCATTGTCACCGATGGTTACAAAAAGCCCGCCAGAATAATTATCGAGGGAGATCTCATCGAAAAACCCAACGACAAATATTCTGACAAGGAAAAGAAACAGGCGAGTCTAGATGCTAGAGCTATTAATGCTCTTTTCTGTGCAATAGACAGAAATGAATTTAACAGGGTCTCAATATGCACCACCTCGTACAAAGTATGGAAGCTTCTAGAAGTGACGCATGAAGGAACCACTCAAGTCAAAGAATCTAAGATTAGTCGTCTGACTCAAGAATACGAGGCATTCAAGATGAAGCCGAACGAGACGATCACTCAAAAAGTTCACAAGGTTCCTTGACGTCATCAATCCTCTTTCATCTCTTAGCAAACAATACTCCAATCTTGAGAAGATCCGCAAGTTACTTAGGGGGCTACCGAAGATCTGGAACCCTAAGGTAACAGCAATTATAGAAGGCAATGATCTCACCAAAATGTCTATGGAAACTTTGATGGGAAAGCTGATGGCCCACGAGTCCAACCTCAAAGACTTCGATGAACCTGCTCCAAAGATAAAAGAGATTGCCCTAAAAGCTCATCGTCGAAGGGCTGATCCTGAAGAGACTGACGACAAAAATTCTGAAGGTAATGATCAAGCTCTTCTAGTCCATAACTTCAAGAAGTTCCTTCGTTTCAATCGAAAAAAGAAGAAACAACAAGAAGACGACGAGGAAGAACCAACGTGCTACGGCTGCAAAAAGACTGGACATGTTCGAAAGGATTGTCCCTTTGCAAAGAAAGGTAACAGATATGAGAAGCCCTACAAGAAGCCCTCTTCGCAAAAGTATGCGAGCACTATTATTTGGCACAAAAGTGAAGCCAGTGATTCTGAAGAAGAAGACGACTCTCCTCGAGATACTGCTAATGTCTGCCTAATAGCAACATCCGAGAAGGTAACTAGCGAAACTCTTGATGACTTTACATTTGATGAACTTGGCGATGCCTTTAATGACTTACTAAATGATCACAGGAAAGTCATTAGTAAATATAAGCATGCCAAGGAGAAAATCAAAGGCTATGAAATAGAGATTCAAAATCTTTCTACTTTACTTAATAATGTTAGAGACACTCCACCCACGGAAGTCACTGATGAGGTGTCCAATCTTAAATTAAGCTTACATGATGCCGAAATACTTATTGAGAAGCAAATACGTGAAATCTCAGCACTCAACAAAGAGCTTGCTGAAGAAAAGAACAAACACAAGATCTTTATTGCTAAGATTGATGGTCTGAATGCTAAGTGCAATGAACTGAATGTTGTCTCTAAGAAATTAGAGATCAGATTGGGGAAACAGGTTGCTCAACCTCAAACCCAATCACAGAGTCACAAAACACACACAAAATACCAGTCCACTCATAATAGTAAAATATGTCACCCACATGCAGCATATAACCATGCTTATATGTACACGTACTCCAATGCAGTACGTAAACTACGTGCACGTAGATATCACTCTTAACCTACTCATAATTATTATCCTGCTACTGCACATAGACATAACTATTATCCTGCTGCTACACATAATTACTATCATGCTGTTTCATATAACTATCACCACTGTATATAGACATCACTATCAACCTGCTCCTAACACAAATAGGCATGCAACTTGCACATACTGTGGGTTACATTGTCATATCTTACCACAGTGTAGAATTAGGAAATTAGTTGATATTAATCTATATGCATGGGTACCGAAGACTAACATTTCAGGACCCACAAGAACTTGGGTACCAAAGGTCACATCTACTCGTGATGTAGGTGGACCTTCCTTCCTCAACTAAAAGCAAGTGGATTCTCGATAGTGGATGCTCGCGACATATGACGGAAGATACAAATCTTTTTGCATCACTATCGATGAAGAGGGAAGGATATGTATCCTTCAGTAACAATTTAAAGGGCTACATCATAGGTAATAGTACTATTGGTTATCCTCCTTTTCTGTACTAAAGAATGTCTGCCTAGTGACCGAGTTAAAGCAACCTGCTCAGCATAAGTCATCTTGCTGATCATGGATATGATATTAACTTTGGAAAGAATAAATGATACATTTATGATAGGTCAACGGAAGACATTGCTTTTGAAGGTATAAGAGAAGATAACATTTATATTTTCTATCTATCTAGAAATACTAACAGTACAGGAATATGCCTCTACGCCCACAAGGATGAAAGACTTTTGTGGCACCAGCATCTTGGTCATGCCAATATGGATACTATGTCCAGGTTATCGACAAAGAAGCTAGTAAGAGGTCTGCCCGATATCACATTCAAGAAGGACACGGTATGTGCCGAATGTGAACTGAATAAGGCAACCAATATCTTCATTTAAATCCATAAACACTGTAAGTACTACTAGACCCTTGCAATTACTACACATGAACATATTTGGTCCCAGTAGAGTAGCCAGTCTTGGTGGAAAACTCTATATATTTGTTATTGTAGATGATTTTTTAAGATTTACTTGGGTTTTCTTTCTTACAAACAAAAGCAATACTATTTTAGTTTTTAAAATCTCTGCCAAAAAGGTCCAAAACGAAAAAGGCTACATGATTACTCGAATCCGAAGTGATGATGGAGGCGAATTCAAAAATTCTGATTTTGAAAAGTTTTACGAAACAAATGGTTTTGATTATGAGTTTTCTTGTCCTAAAACTTCTCAGCAAAATGGTGTTGTGGAGCGGAAGAATAGGACTCTTGGCGATATGGCTAGAGTCATGTTGAATAAATTTTTTACTTCCGAAATATTTTTGGTCAGAAGCTGTCAGTACAGCTTGTCATGTTTTAAATAGGGTGCTTATTCGACCTATTTCGAAAAAAACACCCTATGAGCTTTGGTTTGGTAGGACTCCAAATGTCTCTTATTTTAGAGTGTTCGGTTGTTTATGTTTTACCTTAAATACCAAAGACAACTTAGGCAAGTTTGATGCCAAAGCTGACCACGGTCTTTTTCTTAGCTATGTTGCCAATAGTAAGGGATATAGAGTGTTCAACAAATGCTCAATAATTGTAGAAGAATCTACTAATGTGACTTTTGATGAGGAAAATAGTACAACAGATATCCCCGACGATGACGTTGAACCATCAACTTCCACACCGATGAATACCACCCCTGAAACTAATTCTCGAGAGGGCTTACCGAAGAAGTTCGAGTTCAAGCCATCACACCCAGAAAACTTGGTAATAGGTGAGGTATCACGCGGAGTAAGTACTCGATCATCTTTAAAAGATTCTATTGCTAGCACCGCTTTCATTTCATAAATTGAGCCTAAAATGTTTTAGAAGCTTTTAATGATGAATTTTTGATTTCCGCTATGCAAGAAGAACTCAACCAATTCGAAAGAAGCTAGGTCTGGGAACTTGTTCCTAAACCAGCTAACCATTCGATTATTGGAACTAAATAGGTTTTTTGTAACAAAGTAAATGAAGATGGTTCAGTCACTCGCAACAAAGCTCGTCTATTAGGTCAAGGATACAACCAAGAGAAAGGTATCGACTATGATGAGACGTATGCTCCAGTTGCAAGACTTGAATCCATTCAGATGCTCTGTGCCTTTGTAAACTTTCAGAATTTTAAACTTTTTCAAATGGATGTCAAAAGTGCTTTTCTGAATGGTTTTATTAAGGAGGAAGTTTTTGTAAAATAACCCCCTAGTTTTGAAAATTATAAATTTCCTGACCACGTTTTCAAGCTCAAGAAAGCGCTCTATGGCCTCAAACAAGCCCCCAGAGCTTGGTATGAATGCCTAAGCAATTTCTTAATAGATAAAGGTTTTTCAAAAGGGAAAATTGATACTACACTTTTTATCAAAACTTTTCAAGACACCATTCTTTTAGTTCAAATTTATGTTGATGATATCATATTTGGGTCTACTAATGAAAATCTATGCCATAATTTTGCTAAGTGTATGCAGAACGAATTTAAGATGAGCATGATGAGGGAGCTCAATTACTTCCTTGGACTGCAAGTCAAACAAACTTTGCAAGGAACATTCATCAGCCAGTCAAAATATACAATGGATATGCTGAAGAAGTTTGATCTTGACAACGTCAAACCAATCAGCACTCCCATGGCTACTACGACCAAGCTGGAACCTGATGAAAGTGGCAAACCTATTGACCAATGTAAGTATCGAGGTATGATTGGTAGTCTACTTTACCTAACTGCTAGTCGTCCCGATATCATGTTTAGTGTTTGTCTATGTGCCCGCTATCAAGCGAGTCCTAAGGAATCACACATGTTTGTCGTTAAGCGTATCTTTCGATACCTTAAGGGTACTATTACAGTGGGCTTGTGGTATCCCAAGTCCACATCTTTTGACCTTATTGGTTATTCGAATTTGATTTTGCGGGATGCAAAGTCGACCGTAAAAGTACGAGTGGTACGTGTCATTTATTAGGCAAGGCTCTAGTCTCATGGTTTAGCAAGAAGCAGAATTCTGTCGTACTATCCACAATAGAAGTCGAATATATCGCAGCTGGTCATTGTTGTGCACAAATTCTATGGATTAAGCAAACCCTTGCAGACTATAACCTATCTTTTATGTATATTCCTATATTCTGTGATAACACTAGCGCTATCAACCTTACTAAGAACCCTATATGTCATCACGCACGAAACACATTGAAATTTGTCACCACTTTTTACGTGATCATCAACAAAACGGCACTATAAATTTAGAATTTATTGACGCTGATCATCAGCTGGCAGATTTCTTTACAAAACCACTATCCGAAGAGCGATTCAACTTTCTTTGTCGTGAATTAGGAATTTTGGATGAAACGGTTATTCATTAAATTGGCCTGCGTAAATATCGATTATGTCATATATCTTTATGGTGACTTTGCTATGGGTACAAGCCGAAAGGGTCCTTCTGACAACAAGGCGTAAAAGCCTAAGCGACACGGTGCACTAGTCTTCGGACTACCGCTAGCTGAGATTCGGCCCCTACAGCTACCCTATGGCAGTTTTATCGTAATGATCGTTGTCATACATCCTTGTTTATTATATGGTTCAATTTCATTTTTAGCATAGTAAATTCAAAATTTTCTTAATTCAATTCCATTTATTACATTCTGGTTTCTTTCATAATCACACTTTAGATTTTCATAAATCTTTTGCAAATTTTTCCATCTTTTACACTCCATCATTTTTTCTCCAACACTTGGTAAATTTTTCCCCTGTTTTGAGTTCTGGCCTCAGCACCCAGAACTCGGGCCGAACTCTGCCTCACACAGAGTTCGAGCCGAGTTCGGTCTTCTATTTCCAGAACCTCCGACTGTTCTCAGCCATCCATCTCTTTTTGATCCTACGGTCTAGGATCAACCCGATCATAAGACCCTACATTCATATTTTCAGGAATTTCTTCTCTCTCTTCTCCATTGCCACCTCTAAACCCACTCCAACTTCATCCTCTCCAAACCCTAACCCTAGAATTCTCAATCTAGTATGGTTTTCTTCCCAAAACTCAAGGAGCATAGCATTTGTATCCTTTTCTTCCATATTCTACTACTATCTTGAGGTATAACTCTCTACTTTCTCCATCTCAAATTTCAAATTTCTATCATTATCAATGGCACCTAGGTTGTTCAATAGAGGATAGAGGGCTAGAACCGAGGGTACTTCCTCATCAAATCCTCCTCCTCAAGATGTTTAACACATTCATCCACTTTTCAATCTACCACCACCTAATGACCCCAACACTTTTAATGATTAAAGTTTTGTTTCATTGGAAGCTTCTATTGAATGGTTCAATGACTTTCGCTCAAGGAGTGTGTATGCGGGTCATCCCATCAATTTTACAATATTTTTTAGATATGACTCTTTGTTTCATGATCTTTGTCTCGATGAGTTAGTTTCTATATCTTCACTTATAAAGTTGAATGCTATGCAAATATTTTACTGTAATCTCATATTTGACGACACACAAATCTATTCTCGTGTCGCCGGAATCGACACCTCTTTTAATGATTTCAAACTTGCAGAATATCTCGAGATTCCGGAACCCAACTCTTGGGAAAAGCTTGTTGATGCACGCAAGTTTCAATTTCTCGATGGGTCTTCCCTTGAGAGTTTTAAGGATGATTTGTGTACTCCAAATAAACGTCCACGCAAGTTACTTGCTAAATTTCTCAACCCATATTTCTATAAACTTTATCATATCATTTTCTCTACGATCATGCCCAAAGCAGGATCGATTGATGAAGTTTCTTATTTTGAGATCTCTGCACTCTATCATCTTCACTTCCATGTCCCGTTCAACCTACAGTGCACTATGATGGACAGTATGATTAGTGCACGGAAGAGGCCTAAATCATTGGTCTATGCTCTTTATTTGCCAATGGTTTTTCGTGCGTTCCATGTTCCTCTTGATGAGTGCCAGTTCCTTCCAGTCCCTGCCTTTCTGTCTAAGGTAAGGCGGCTTCTAGCAGCTGTCGAGTCTCCTGCTGAGTTCGAGCATTTTGGGTCTGATGCTCAGGCTGATGCATCTGCTCTTGGGCAACCTACGCCCGAGCCACCTGCTACTTTCGAGTCTATCCAGACCATGCTTCACAATTGTTTCATATTTGAGGACGACCGCTGGACCCAGCTCGACTATCGTACCACTTTGTATGTGAGTGCCATCAGTAACTCATTGGATAACATCTAGTACACCATGTCTCGGCATCCTACTATGCCCCTTCCTATGGAGCGGGATCCATCTCGCACCGATTACCGTATCGACGACCCCTGGGTCATGCGATATCTGGATCCGAATGCAGCTTTTATGGATCCTTGTCGTTCAGATACTGATCCATCTGACACCGCTGGACCATGTCGTGCTCCATGATGGATGTGGTTCCGTACCTGCTGCTGCTACTGCTGATGATCTTATTTAGTTTTATGCATTATGGACTTATGCTTATGTAGTTTCATTTTTTTGTATGAGTACATTTTTAGTTTCTGTGGATCTTTAGCTTTTATCTGCAGTTATCATATTATTACTATTGTATGCTTGCTAGTCAATCCTATATACAATCTTCTGCCTGTCTGTGTTGTGTTCATTTTGATAAATGCCAAAAAGGGGTAGAACTATTTGATATTCATATTTTTATCATATTGTGTGCTATCTATATTTTGGAGGAGTTAATGTATATCAGGATAAGGCATTTTGGTCTACGGGGAAGCTATGTTTATGGGGGAGCTACTATTACGGGAGAGCTACTGCATTCTATGCATGTCTACTCCTTTCATCTTGTCTTTTGTCCAGGTATGAACATTGAATATACAAATATTATTTCTGTCAATTATCAATATGGGGGAGATTGTTGACCCAAACTGGATCACAGTCAAACAAATATTGACAAATTGACAGTATAATACTTGTCATAAGTCAAAATAACACATCAATACAGAACTCAGTGCTAGACGGACGTCGTCTCTCTCCTGTAGTGTACTCGTTTTCAGAGTCTGTACTATTTGACATTTATTGAGTCTAGCAAAATGTAAAGTGAGTAGCACTGGGTATTTTTGGCTTAACTCTTATCCCCAAACAAACCTAAAGCTCTACCAAGCCAAACTTAGCCCACAAAGGCCCAACTGAACTTTTTGTCAGTATGGAGACAGAGTTCGGGCCGAACTCTGCCTCCACATAGAGTTTGGGCCGAACTCTGTCCCCTAATTTCTAGGACCCTAATTTTAGGGTTTGATGTATGCTACTTATCCAACGGCCAAAAATTTGAATTCATGACATAGAATTCCGGCCGAATTCTTCCTATCCCAACTAGTATAAATAGGCCTTGAATTCTCTCATTTTCATTCATCTAATTATCTCTTCTTCTCTTCTCTATAAGCCTCATACAAGCCTTATCCTTCCCATCTACTAGCCACAAGCTTTCTAAGCCTAAAAGTGCTCAGTGCTATTCTGTTAGGAGTTTGTGCAAGAGTCAAGAAAGTCGCTTGGAAAATTCCAAGCATCACTACAGCGATCTTTGTAAGAAGTTGACGTGCTCTTCTGAAGAAAAGGCACGGGATGTAACTATTATTTCACAAATAGTGGATTTAATCCTGAGCTAGAGTTCTCAGGCCTGGACTAGTCCTCCACGAGGGAAACCAGATTAAAACGACTGTGTTTGCGTATGCTCTCTTGATCTTTTTATTTTCGCATTTACTACTCTGATTATTTACTGTTGGTGAAAATAGTTAATTTTTATTTGGTAATTATTGTTATAAACTCTATTCACCCCGCTCTATGGTTGCCTATCTGTTCTTCATCCTATAGTCTCACAGAGCATCTATGTCTCAATCAATCAAAGCAAGAAGCAGTAAATAATGATCATATAAGACAAAACAGTAAGGCATCCCCGACGCTTCATCAAAATAATTCATGAGTCTAGCTACAAAAAATATTGAGCTAGTGCCGGAGTCAATACTATATAACCATAGTTAGCTGCATCTGATTTAATTACAATTATATAAGGGAACTAAATATCTAGAAAAACTAGCTAAACAGGTGTCGGTGGCTAAATGCCAAGTACAAAATAGAAGATAGCAGAGTGATGGAGAAAAAATCCACTCATGGCCTCCAATGCACATGCCCCTAGTGTGCACCACAGTTCGGGTAGACGACTGGATCCTTAGGCTCTACTAAGAAATATAGCAAAACAAAACCAGCGAGATCAAGCCCCGAATAGGAAGTACCATAAGGGATCACAAATGAATGAGATAAAACCCAAATATACATAATAAGGCCAGAACATAATCATAGGCATATATCCCATCATCGAGGCAATACGATATTACTATACCAAACAAGGACAAGAGATGTCGTATCGCGTCGTAACAAAATTACGTCCTATGTTCATGATCAGGTTATAGACTTTTGTGTTGCAACTTTGGTTCATAGCCTGTCGTAGCACAATTTCCCAACCAAACAAGAAAATTGGTTGGACCACGCACCACGAAAGTCCATGTTCTTCGACTACTAATAGATGAAAGAGATCACAAGCGAGTCAGTTTATATGCAGCCAATCAATTCTACGGCTTTCTATAGTTTGTCTGGGTTATCCCAGTAATGCTTATATATATGAATCCTTAGATTGTGCCTTATCCAAGCAGGTCTAGCCAAACCAAATATATATAAGTGAAGAGTAAAGAGTAACTAGTAATTAGTAAGCGTCGGTCCCTTGCTAGGCCACCGGGCTAAAGAAAGTCAATAAAGGTTCCAACCTTCCTATAGGGAGAGGCTGGCTCAGTTTAGTACAGTAGTCATATACTATACTCCACTATGGTGGATGATATACAGTACCTATGGTGGACAACCTGCATGCCAAGACAAGGCCTGGGGTAACTTATCATGCACGATCTCGAGATTCTATTTCCATCCAATGCTTCTACCAATTCAAGTTGCTTAGTTTAACCTAATATTGGTTTTGGAATCACATGTCGTGATCATATGTTCATCCTCTTAGATGTCGTACCTTAGTACGTGTACCCTAAGTATGAATCCATATCGACTCGTAGAGTCCCAAATCTAGATTCGTCCTTAGTGTAATATATCAAGCAACAATTATTACACCACGTTAATGTTACTGACTATTTACGATGAATGTGCTAGGATCAAAAATGTACTGACATATAACAGGCAGGATCATGTAGTACAAAGAGTCGCACTTCAGTGCACTCATATAGATTCTACCTCAGTACACACTTAGAATTGTACCAACACATGTTCAGGTAATCGAGTCAGAAACATGGTCAAACAATCAAAGATAGTCTTTCTACGCACAAAATATAATCTCTATGCAGTTCTGCACAAAATAGGGACTTCTACACAATTTTGGACACAAAAGAGTGTCTCTAGACAATTTGTGTGAACAAACAGGGGCCTCGGTACAATTTTGTACACAAAAGGGGTCTCAGCTTAATTTTGCACACAAACAGGTGTCCCTGTGTAATTCTACACACAAACAGGGGTCTCATATGCAAAAATATCTTCAAGAAGAAAATTTGTGCAAAAATACACTCAGGGGAGAACCTTCGCGTAAAAATATGCGTAGGAATGAGTCTGCCACAAATTTTGCGCAAAGAAGGTCCTTTGCATTAAAATATGTGCAGGGAAAGAATCTATCGCAAAATATGCACAAAGAGGGTCCTTTGTGTAAAAATATGCACACGAAAAGGATTTGCCGCAAAATATGCGTAGAGAGGGTCCTTTGCGTAAAAATATGCACAGGATGTTGCTCTTCTTCCTGAAGACGACATGAAGAACCTGAAAACTTGTTTTGGCCCTAAAATCTTTAATACAACTCCAAATCTAACGATTCAAAGGTCAAAATTGTATAAAATAAAATTTTCTACAACATGGAACCATTATTTTTCAGAAATACTAAGTTTAAATAGATCAAATCCTCGAAAAAACCTAAAAACTATACTAGAAACTTAGATCTGCTCTCAACCGTTCATCAAAACCAAAAATGCCAAGAACTAAAGTTATAGAGAATATAATGATACACAATATAGGCCAAAATTATGTAAAGAAATCATAAGAATAAAAATGAGTAATGTGGTCTCTCCATTTGTGCAAGATGTACTTGCCTAGGGTTGGTAGGGAAAATACATGAGAGAATGAGGTGAGAGAGAAAAAGAGAATATATATAGGGATGAGGTTGGTGGCTCCACTAAAACCTAACCCTAATCAAATGTCTAACCCAAGTCAAGTCTAAATTTCATGCCACATGATCATAAGCAATTAAAATAAAATAAATAACCATGTACATTAATAATGTAGGAAAAGTACGTATACCGGGATCAGAGAGTGACATGGGCCCAAGAAGGACATGGGCGAAACTAACTGTGAGATAAGGAGGAGTCTAGGTCAGATGCATACGTACTTTGTCTAAGTTGAAAAATGAAGATTATGACTTTCTGGTAGTCACCATCACATCCACTAGTGAGTTTGATGTCTAGTGCCATTGTGAATGATTTATCTCCATCCGCCTGCTCGTTCAATGTGGACACCTTCTTGAACCAGCTGGCTAAGAAGGGGTCCTATCCGTCCGAATTCCTTCATTTGATTGGTTGGGCTCAAAAAAATCCTTATGAGACGCTCTGACCACATGGATCCTGGAAAAGTACGAGGGCACTGTGAAGACAGTCGATTTGTACCATACAGTGAGAGCGACTTATCATGGATTAGAGACCAACCCCACCATGCTCATTACTTTGGTGGAGTTGTACAATTACCGCATTGGAACTTTCTTCATACCTGACGATGAGATGGGGCTAGCTTTGCATGAAATGTATGAGGCTCCATATTACCCTGGATGATGAGCCTTATGAGGAGTATACTCCTACCAACGAAGAGTTAGAGGAGTTGAAGGTGAAGAGCCCAGAACTCATTGTCATATATAAGGAGTTATTGTCTCATCACACAATGTGTAGTCTTCACTCTAAGGGGGAGAAGGGTTCGGATAGAGCATCCCATCTTATCACTGCATGGACCATCCATCTTTTCCCTTCCTCATCGAAGTCGATGCGAATTAGCGTTAGGCAGTCATAATTCCAGCAAGAATTTGAGGAAACAATACGAAAGAAGAGCAAGTCCGTTGTTAGAAAAGGTGGGACCAGCCGCTCCGTGGAGAATCTGGACTATTTCTACCAAGACACACAGCCGTTGTCCGATAACGTTGTCTTGGTCGGTTACTTGATGATTTGGCTACGGGTATGCGTGGTTGTAAACCCCCATATTTTTAATTTACATTATTTATTTGGCCTAAATAGTAATTTTTGGATTTTTATATATTTTAAAACAATACTTATTATTTATATATATAGCCCTAGTCATAATTGAGTTTTGAGATGCATGTTGATTAGGAATTATGGCATGACTAGTGTAGTCGTGTGCCATGACTAGCATATTAGCCATGGTTGGGTTTTGTTAGCCATATTTAGGTCCCTTGTATGGAAATAAGCTAAGTTGTGGCTTAAACCATATTTTTGACTTAATTAATTATTTTAAAAAGCTTTTGACTTCTTAGGAGACCCGGTTGCCCCAAAGTAGCCTAAACTTGACCCAAACCAAATCCAACCCCTTATAGACATATAGTGCGTCCAAATACCACCATGTAGACATATATATTTTTTGTAATTTTTTATTTAAACTAATATGTTTTCATTTATAGAAGTTTCTATTTATAGAAAGTATCATAGGTGTATCCTAGTTGGCAAAATATTTAAACTATCTAAAATCCTCACCAAAGTCAAACCCATATAGTGTATCTATTGTACTCATGTATATATGGGAGACTTATATATTGATATTGGATTTGTGTGTGTGTGTGTGTATGTGTGTTTGCATATTATATACATATATATATATATATATATATATATATATATATATATATATATATATATTAATCAACCGACCATTTTATTCAAGAAGGCCGAAAAGGTCGAACCTTTACAAGTATACCATAAGGCGCAAAATGTTGATGCCTGTACACGTATACTGACAAAAGAAGAGACAAACTAGAAACAAAATGGCTAAGCCTAGGAAAGGAGAGAGATCCAAAAATCCTCCTGGCCATGCCTACAGAGGGGTCTCCGTTTGTTGTATTCACGAATGGTCTCCCAAATTAGTTGGTCTACGCTGTACTGATGTCCTTCGTATCTCGCCTTGTTTCGGTTTTTCCAGATAACCCACGTGGCGGCCGCAACGACGATCTGGTGGCTATGGGACGCTGAAGCCCAGGTGGCCATAAGATGGTGAAAGTTGTCGCCTCCATGAGACAAACTACAACGGTAGGAAAGAGCACTCCCGACCTTGACCGGTAGGTCCCCCTGACTAAGTATGTGGTTGGCTGTTTCCGATTGACGCTCAGAGCAGCATGTGCACGTAGAGGCGAGGCTCAACCCGATGGAGTTGAGATTGTCGTCAGTGGGGAGGATATTGCGTAGGGCTCTCCAGATAAGGAAAGACCACTTCTTGGGGATGCACGTCTGCCAGAATGAGGCATTGATAGGGGCGGGACCGCGTTGCCCTGAATCACACTTCTAGCAGACTTAACCGAGAAGGCGCCAGCATCGTCGGGCGACCATACGAGCTTATCTATATCCATTCCGATCCTCAACCCGCTGCGACGAATGTAATCGGTCACTTCGGACCCAGCCTATGACCTGGCTTTGTTTCAATTCCAAGAGTTATTTGGAGAATCCCATAGTTCCATGATAGTGCTATTCCTAGAAGTCACCGGAGTGGAAGGAAGCAGGTAATCGTCGACCCAGCGCTCCAGGAATGGTGATGCTTCCCCGATGCCCACCGTAAGTCGGATCATTGGTTCGACGAGGGTCCGCCCGTGAAGAATGTGGCGCCAGGCCGTGGATGATCTGCAGTTAGCGATAGCCGTGGACGGGTGGATATGCTTGAAATATCTGGCCTTCATGAACCTGGACCATAAGTTCATACTAGTGCGAAGCGTCCACCACAATTTTATCAAAAAAGCGTTAACAATGTAGGAAAGTTTGGAAAACCCCAAACCCCCCTCTCCAGTAGGACGAGCCATGGTGTCCCAACTGGCCCAATGGTGCTTTTCATGGCCGCCGCTGTGACCCCAGAAAAAATTACTGAAGATGCTCTCGATGTAGGATAGTACTTTCTTGGAGGGAGAGCACGCAGCCAGGGTGTAGATGGGAATGGAGGTGAGGACGTGGTTGATGAGGATGATCTTATCGCTTAGGGATAGGGTGGCATTGTGCCAACCCTCGATCTTCTTCCTGATGCGGTTGGTCAGGTTCTCGAATATCCCGACGTTGGATTTCCCGTATACGAGGGGGCACCCGAGGTAGAGAAATAGGGGGTGCTTAATGAAGAATGATGTGGTGGTTGATATGCTAGTCGCTTGCTCTCTCTTGATATTGTGGTGGGTATAGATAACACTCTAATCCGGGTTGATCTTCTGCCCTGAGCACCTTTCATAGATCTGGAGGGTATTCTGGACGACTTCCACCGATCCTGCATCTTCGGATGAGAATATCAGGATATCGTCAGCGAAGGCCAGGTGGGTGATGATCGGGCAGCCGCTAGCAGTATGGTAGTACTGGAAGCTGGGGGTGTTTGTCATCTTATTAAGGTTTCTACTCAACGCATCCGCCGTGATGATGAAGATGGTGGAGGATAGCGGATCCCCTTTCCTGACTCCGCGAGTAGATTTGAAGAATCTGTCTGCCTACCCGTTAATGACCGTGGAGAACAATGAGTTGCTGGTCGATCTCTACACCACGTTGTTCCAGGTTTCAAAAAAGCCGAAGGCTCTAAAGACCCAGATCATAAATTGCCAATCGAGTCTTTCGTAGGCTTTCTCCATGTCTAACTTGATAGCGATGTTGCCCCCTCTTGCTGGGAATTTCATGCAGGTAACTAACTCTTATGCTAGTAAGATGTTGTCTTGGATATTTCTCCCTCGGACGAAGCCACTCTGCTCCTCCGAGATGATCTTGGGGAGAAGGCCTGCCATGCGGGAGGCAATAATCTTGAATATGATCTTATTGGTAAAGGTATAAAGACTGATAGGGCAAAAGTCGTAGAATGTCTCTGGGTTGTCTTTCTTAGAGATGAGGATTAGGTTGGTGCTGGATATGGCTCTGGGATAGGTGGCTCCTTCGAGGAAGGCGGATGCCGCGTTGCAGATGTCATTCTTGATAATATCCCAGCAGGTGCGGAAGAAGACCCCCGAAAATCTGTCTAGCCCTGGGGCGCTGTGCTCGTCGACGGCCCAGACTGCTTCTTTCACTTCTTCCTCCGATAGAGGATGTTCAAGCCGTAAGTTATCTGTGTCGCTGATAAGGTGGGGAACCCCGTCCAGGAAGGTGTCGTCTTTCCGAACCATCTCCTTGGAAAAAAATCTAGAGTAGAACTTTGTGGTCTCCTCTTGGATACCCTTTTGGTCGGTGATGCTGGTGCCGTTGTCTGCGGCAATCTGATGAAGAGTGAGTTTTTGTCTCCGCCCGTTGACGCAAGCGTGGAATAAGCTGGAGTTGTTGTCCCCCTCGCTGTCCCATTTGATTCTCGCTTTCTGCTTCCAAAAATCGGTCCCAATCTTAAGCCTGAATTTGAGGATGGCTTTGGTGAGGTTCAGCGCCTTCCTGGTATCTGGCGAACAGTCGGCTATGTATTTCGCTTCAGCATGAGTCACGTCGTCTTCCGCCTCACGAATGGCTTGGAAGATATCCCCATATGCTTGCTTGCTCCAAGCTGTCAACATATTTCTCGTGGCATGGAGTTTTGTGGCCACGCGATTAACAGAACTATGGAGTACGCGCTGTTCTACGCTTTCGTGACGACCCCTAAGAATTGGGGGTGTTCGCTCCAGAAGTCCAGGAAGCGGAAGCTCTTTCTAGAATGTTTGGAAGTGCTGGTGATCCCAACCAGCAGGGGGCATGGTCGGATTCAGTGGCGTTGAGGTGAGAAAGCTTGGAGGTAGTCCCTATGTCGAGCCAGTACGCATTCGTTAATGCCCTATCAAGGCGGAAGAATTGTCGACGGTCGCCTTCCTGCTGGTTGCACCAGGTGAATGCGTTACCGGTGAACGGGAGGGAGGTCAGGTGAGAGTTAAAGATGAAGTTGTTGAAGTCTTGCATGGCGGAGAGAGGGGGCGGCCTCCAATCTTATCGTCTATGCAAGTGATTGCGTTGAAGTCGCCGATGCAAAGCCATGGGAGGTTACGGTTGTGGTGGTAGGTGTCCAGGAGGTTGTTCTAAAGGTGTCTGCATTCTGCAATGTCACAACTGCCGTGGACCACAGAAAGGATGGCACGATTAGGGAATAAAGGATGTTCCATCCAGCAAGACAGGGCTTGACTGGAATCTTGGATGACCCCGATTTTGATGGCTTTGGAGCAGAGAATCCAGATGTCGTGTCTGTCGGCTATGGCTGATTGAAAGCCTAACTGCAGTTGAATGGATTTGAGTCTCTTGTATGAGATTTTGGGTTCGATGATGATCAAGATATCGATCTTGTAGGTTTTCTTAAGGATGGTGATTCTCCTCACAGTAGGTTTGTTCGCCAGGCCGCGGACATTCCAGGAGAGAATGTTCAGCATTAATGGGGCCTTGGGAGGGGTTGGTTGGACTGCTTCGTGGCGGACCTGGTGTGCATGGACGGGGATTTGGCGGTCCCTTTTTTGTATGCTTTCCTGTTATTGGTGGATGGTTCCCCGTAATCTTAGGGGATATGCCGAGGGAAGAGCCCTCTGGGCATCTAGGGGTACGACCGTTTCTTCTACTGAATCGAGGTCGGGCTGCTCCGTTGGGATGAGGAGGGAGTCATCGGAGATGCCAATCTGGTTCCCTTTCGCTTGGAGAGGGAATCCGGCGGCGAGGACCTGGAGACCTCTGTGGGCCTGCTCTGGCCCTAGGATGGCTAGAGCATCAACGGTCGAGTTGCCGGATGGGGTATACAGGTCGGCGGTGTTCGGTGGTGCGAGGAATGACTTTTTCGATTCCTCGGGGGACGGGGCGCTAAGGTCCTCAAAGTCCGTTCCTAGGGCCTGGTTGAAGTCAGCATGACAGGCCGAATCTTGGGGAGAGTCAACGGCTTCAGTCGCGAGGGCGCAGAATTGATTGGAAAGGGAAAGGTTGGGTGGGTGGTAGGGGATCACGGCTCTTCTGCTAAGTTGCCTCTGCCGGATTTGCCTTCGTTGGAGTTGAATCTGGTGTGGGAGTTCCGAAAAGGAAGCAGGGGTGATTGGGGACCTTTGTGATGCTGGTTCCCTTTGGGATTGGGTTCTGACCTCTCTGGTTTCTTCCTTAGTTCCAGATGGAGATGGAGGCAGTGCTTCGATAGGTGGCTACGTAAATTGCAGTGGGTGCAGAAGATAATGTGGTTGTCGTAGATGATTCGCTGAGTGTGAGTTTGGTTGTTAAGTTCAATGAGAATATGGTTGGGGGGTCTGATGTGAGGTCGAGTTCCACACATATCTTGGCATATTGGGCTTTTTTCAGGTTGCTGGTTTCGTCGACGGTGGCCACATAAGTCCCGAAGGAGTCGGCTATATGCTTGAGGGCCGCCGGAACGAAGTAAATGAGAGGAAGATTGGGTAAGGTGACCCAGGCGGCCACCGTCACTGAGTCTTTTTTGGTGTTAAAGTACAGTGACCACTTGATTATCTTCATCTGGTAGGAGTCTACCCTTCCGGTGCCTTTGGACCATACCGTCCTGTGGTCCAGGTCAGAGGTTAGGTGTAGCAGAATATACTTCGGGTCGAGGAGAGCTACCCTATATTTTGCCGATAGCCGCCAACTGGCTATGACCTCTGCCACCCTGGCGAGCTTGGGGCAGCCTGCTAAGAATTTGAGGACGAAAGAGTAGGGGAATGAGGTGGCCAGGGACGATAGTTCATGGTCGGTGAACGGAACTATCGGCATGGGGGATGCCTGTGGATACTCAACATCGGGAAGAGGGACGTCCGGGAACAGTAGTCCCGGCTTGGGAGCCTTGTCAGGACGAAGGATGTCAGCAAAGAAAGTGGTTGGTCGATGAGATGAGCCAGGGGCTGGGAGGGCCGACAGTGGGGTCGCGCCAGAAGATACAGAGCTCGGAGGAGTGAGGCTAGCACCCTGGGGGCGGGGGAGCTGATCCCTGGGGATCCTCAGGTGTACGCTCGACGAAACCTGAGGGGGGCCAAGAGGGGGCGGGGATAAAGTTGCGCCAATGATGGGGTAAGCACCCAGCAGTACTGCCGCATCAGAGAGCAACATCACATCTATCGGCAGAGGTGGTGGAGGTGAGGGGAGCAAAGATGGTCAGAGGGCAAAGCCTACTCCTGGCGCCAACTGAGGATGGGAGTGGGCTGCGCCCAACGGCGCCACAACGGGAGGCACAAAAGGCGGAGGGGAAAGGAATGGGTGGGTTGCGCCCACACCCGGCATAACCGAAGGGAGGGTCGGGAGGTGCGCAGTCAACGAGGCCACACTAGAATGCGCGGAAGGCGAAAAGGGTGGGGGAGGAAGGAAACGGGTGAATTGGGTTGCGCTCACATTCGGAGCTATCGGACCAGGGGGGATGATGGAAAGCGCCCGCTGGTAGCGCAAAGGGGGGGCACTCCAGGGAGCGTGGAGGCCAGCTGGGGGAGCCTCCGCCAGAGCCACAAGTGACACCTAAGAGGGCTGTAGCACCCGTACCACAAGGTGCGCCGCAACCACACAGAGCCACGTGGCCGGAGGGCGCACAAGGGTGGACTGCGCACAAAAGGAAAGAAGCACACGCACCAACAGGTGCGCGACAACCACACGGGGCCACCTGACCCGAATGGTGGACTGCGCCGGAGGCGCTCGCTGAGGCCAGCAACAGCCCAGGGGGCTCACGTTGATGAACTGCGCCCACGAGTCCAGGGGGCTCAAAGTGACCGACTGCGTCCACGTGCCCAGGGGGCTCACGATAATAAACTGTGCCCACGATCCCAGCGGGCTCAAAGAGACCGAATGCGCCCACGTGCCCTGGGGGTTCAACAAGTTGGACTGCGCCAACGAGCCCGGGGGGCTCAAAGTGCTGGAGTGTGCCCACAAGCTCAGGGAAGAGGTTGACTACGCCCGAATGCAGCTCGACCCCCAAGGAGGACGTGGGACCCAAGGGCACGTGGCCACCAGCTGGCGTGTCACTGGCACGTCTCGAAAGAGGAGCTGTCTCGGGACCCGAGGAGGGGGGGTCCCTCCGGGTCAGCGGCTCCGGGGGGAGCCGCCTGACCGGTAGCGTGCCCCGGCCAGAGGCCACTGGCTCCAGGGGGAAAGGTGGTGGCGGCTGGCGATGGCGGAGAGCCGGGGGAGGGCAGGGAAGGCAGGAAGGGTGGTGGCGGCTAGCGACGGGTTGCGACGGCGGTGTGCCGGGGGAGGGCGGGGAAGGCAGGAAGGGTGGTGGCGACTGGCGATGGGACCTGGCGGCGGGCGGGAGGGCGAGGCGACGCGCCGAGCACGACGATGAGGTCGGCGGAGGGATCCTCCATTCGCGGAGGAGGGAGGGGGGAAGGAGGGAAGAGCGGCAAGGGAGAGGCCGGCCGGGCTCCGTCGGCCTAGGCCGGGCAGGAAGCTGCCACGAGCTAGAGGAGCCGGGTGGGAACCAGAGCTCCGCATTTATATATATATATATATATATATATATAAAAAAAAAAAAAAAAATATATATATATATATATATATATATATATATATATCACATATAACAAAACCCTAACAAACCATAACCTCTCTTTGGTTGACCCAAGCCTTAACAACACCCTCCGACATCATCTCCTTCACCAAAAAGCTTCGACTCCTCCAACCAAAAATCAACCTTTCAATCATTCTTTCACCCAATCTCCACCAAAACTCCATAAAAACTCAACCTTTGTCATCATAACCTTCAAAACTCTATTTTCATCACCTTTAACTCATCAAGAAATTAATCAGAAGGAAGCCAAGCATGAGCAAGGAGTTGTGTTCTTGGATAAGAAGAAGCACCGGCATCTAATCTTTTGAAAGTTTTTGGTAAAGATTCGAACTTTCCTTCTCAAACTCCCATGGCCTAATTCTTTTAGAATTTTGAAATTATTATTCTAAAAACCATATATTGCCATATTTTTTTGTTATATTATAATCCATGTAGATTGCATGTTAGCTTGTTGATATATTGGATTACGGTAGGACTAGTTTGAGCCTTTTCGGTACGATTACTTGAGAATTTGTTATTAATTCTTAAACTAAATTTATATGTGTCTTATTACTGTAAATAAAGTACTTTAAACTTATTTTTGTGGTACTTTATGATAAAACTGAGCCCTAAAATATGGGCAAATAGACTAGATTTTTGGATAAATTTCTGACATAGTTGGCTCATAAAAAAGGGGCTGATTTTGGTATATAAAAAGAATAATGTTTTTTTTTAGTTTTAATCTGGTTTTAATATATTTTTACATGAGATTGATAGTTATAGGTCATAGCCATGGTTTGGTAGTATTCCAAACAAATTCCGGACAAGACTAGTAGGTATAATCTAAACATAACTATAATTTATTTCTAAAATTTTAAATATTGAATTTAGAGGTTAAATTCCATATAATTCATGTTTAAATTATGATTTTATGACTTTTAGGTAATTTATATGTATGTCCTTTAATTGGGGACTTAACCTTGAATTCCAGAACTCAAAACTATGAAACTCGGTCTAGGAATCTTAGAAGCATGTAACTTGTTGTGATGGAACCCATGTGTCCCATGTATAATTAGGATGTTAGTAATAATTCTTTTATTATATGTGAACTTTTGACAGCCTTTGGCATTGCAGATTCAGGGAAACTTGGACGACATGCAAGTATACATTGCCGACTTGTACATTATTTTCATGCATATTCAATTTCTGACATTATTCTTTATACATGTTGTCATATTCTTGTCATTCATTGTCACATGATTCTTGCACACGGTTTATGTCACACATAAATTATTGTTTTCCTATATTTATTTGTCTCATATTGTCTCATGTTTCATATTCATTTTATGATACCATTTGCTTGTTTATATATTTTCTCACTTGTGCACAATTTGTCCTGATCATGTATTTATGTTACTTGGACTTGACTTGACCTAAGTTTATCTTGACTTGATTCCTTAGTTCCCTAGGAGAGAATATCGTTATTAGGATACGAGTACGTAGCCAAGTCCATCATATGCTGCAGCATCGGCGGTAGTATGTTGTCTAGACCTCAAAAATAATCTCAAACCAAACAAACCTTATTTGATCACAAAATTATCTATTTGCTCATTCACAATAACTATTCAATTTTACAACTCCAATAATACATCAAATAATATTAGGGAACAAATCTGCTAAATATGTAAATTTAAATTCTATCTAGAATCTATGGTTGGCCTCCAAAATGTTCTACCTTCGCAGAAAGGTCTGAAATACGTAAAATGGCAAGTCACCTGCAACGATCCCATCAGAAAATAAGCAAAGTACAACCCTATTACAATAATATAACTCATCACAAAATAAAGCTAGTGATATGAGAAAATGCAATAATATGAGAATCATGTATATGAACTGGAAAGAGTAAACACGAATAAGAACTACTGGAAATAACATCTATAACATGACAACTGGATAATGAATATGAACACATAAGATTAACAGACAATATATGTAAAATACCTTTCGACATGTGAACATCTGGGCTAATACGGTACATCATATGGATGGCTATCCACATTTATAAGGTACGGCTAACCTATACGTGAGGTGTATGACTTAGCCCATCCACATAACATTAATTGGGTTTGTTCACATACCTACCGAGTATTTTTCCTCCTGACTCACTATACACAACAATAACGAACAATAATACAACAATTCCTATCGTGTCATAATCGTGTCTTAATGGAATAGTAAATGAAAACATAATAAATAATAGCATTATAATATACTACGAATATAAAGCAATAGTGTACTTGCCTCAAGTTAAGTTACAGTTGTTGTGTGACATGATCATGTTGGCACAAAATAGTTCCATATAGCAAAACTATGCAAGATGACCTCAAATGATGGAATATATTATTCCATTGAGTCAAGAACGGTCCAATTAGCCTAAGGTTGATATGAAGAAGTCAGGATTCGCAAGAATTAGGGTAATACGATTAACACGATCAAGATCAATCCAATCTAGAATTTTTTAAAAATTAAATAAGAAAAAAATTATTTAGAAAAAATTATTTATAACTTATTTTAGAAAATAATTATGATACTTGAAACTATATTTTACTAGTCAAAATATTTTTAGATAGATACTCGAAAATCATAGAAAACCTTTTTAGGCTAAAACCCAAATTTTGTTAAAATACAATTTCTAGGATAAAAACTATATTTAAAATACCATAATAATAACATATTTTAGAATATATATATATATATATATATATATATATATATATATATATATATATATATATATGTATGTATGTATGTATGTATGTATGTATGTATGTATGTATGTATGTATGTATGTATGTATGTATGTATATATATATATATATATATATATATATATATATATATATATATATATATATATATATATATATATATATATATATATTTATATATATATATATATATATATATATATATATATATATATATATATATATATATATATATATATTAGATAGATACTCGAAAATCATAGAAAACCTTTTTAGGCTAAAACCCAAATTTTGTTAAAATACAATTTCTAGGATAAAAACTATATTTAAAATACCATAATAATAATATATTTTAGAGATGTCTTTATATATATATATATATATATATATATATATATATATATATATATATATATATATATATATATATATATATATATATGTATGTATGTATGTATGTATGTATGTATGTATGTATGTATATGTATATATTTATTATACATACATATACATATACATACATACATGCATACATATATATATATATATATATATATATATATATATATATATATATATATATATATATATATATATATATTTTATATATATATATATATATATATATATATATATATATACTGATATTAATTGTTATATATATATATATATATATATATATATATATATATATATATAACAATTAATATCAGTAAAACCAATGTTAATAATAATAATAATAATCAAAATAACTATAAAGTATTATTACATATATATATTGACAATAAATAACAATTAAATCAGTAAAACTAATGTTAATAATAATAATAATAATCAAAATAACTATAAAGTATATATAATAATATATATCGACATATATTATAACAATATATAACTTAATTAATAATATAATAAATAAATATTAATGATAATAATAACAATGATTAATAATAATATTATTATTATTATTACCTAAAATATCTACACACACACACACATAGAGTATGAGCGAAAGAGATTGGGAGAGGGAAAGAGCGAGAGAGAGAGAGAATGAGAGAGGGAGAGAGAGAGAGAGAGTAGGCACGAGAGAAAAAATGAGGGAAGAGAGGAGAGGGAAGGCTGGTCGAGAGATCACCTCGACTTGTCAGAGATGGCGACCGGTTGGTGGCTTGTCTCCGACGAGACGCTTGGTCTCGCGAAGGGGTGGCTCGTTAGCCTCTGGCAGCACCACTAGCAAGGAGAGAGATTAGGTGTGTCACGCCCCGATTTTGTAGAACCGTTCGTCCTTGCTAGGGTGTAATGCCGTACGAGCTTAGGTTGCACGCATGGAAGGCGATTTCCATAACAGCCGACTACAAGCTAAGCGATGGGCTCGTCGCACAGAAGTCCTGACCAGAATCAATGAATAAACAAAAGAAACATGGTATTCAAACAAAATCAGAACTCTTTATTAGTAATTTACGGAATTTACAAAGGCATAAGGCCAAGATTATAATCACTCAGCTCTCTCTCATCTCTCAATATAAAGGTTCAAGGCTTGCCACTTGCAGATGCTTTAGAAGGCGATATCCATATATTATGTCTCGTGTAGGTGAAGACTTCAATGCGATTGTACGCCTCAAAATCCCAAGAAACTCCATGCCTCAGTGCGTCCAAGGGACCTCTGCCCCAAGCGTACTGATACCTGAACCTGCACATAAAGACTGGAAGGGTATCAATACACAACCGTACTAGTGAGTGAGCTCCTCGCCCGCCCATACAAAACTAATTTAATATGTTATTTTAGTGAGTGCAACTTATTCTTTTGTGGTCTTTCTAATCTTGCCTTAGAATCAATTTTAGGACATAGACTCCTGGCCTATTTTGTAATATGATGACACAATCGTGCCATAAAACTCCTTCATGATTCTACGTCGAGGTCGTACCTCATAATTTAGTGGTCATGCCATAAACTTAGTTGTGCAACAACATCGAGATCGTGTCTCGTAACTCCATGTGACTTAACCGTACCTTGCCAAACGGCCTTTTCAACTCAAAGGACTCATTCCCAAACTTTTGTAAATTATGTGTCAAAGACTCAAAATAGGACATCGCATCTCATGCTGAAGCACGTGTCTTTACATATATCCAAATCTTAGGCTTCAAAATCTTGGTGCAGACCATGCATCTATTTTCTTGATTCATTCGTGCCGTACTTACACATTTTAGTGACTCAATCGACACCGTACATGTGAATTGTTGGTCAGTACATCGACTCATCTATATGAAAGGTCACTGGCATAATAAGCCATCTTGGGCATAGCTAGGGGAGTCGGTGGGTCGATCAATGAAGGTAGCTAGCCCCACTGAAAGTTCATCGAATTCCTGGTTGCCTATCCAGCATCAGCTATACCATGTTGCACCCATGGCTGGATCGGTCCTATCGCCCCTGGTTGTCGTCCGAAGAAACATTTCCCTTGTGCACAAGTTTTTCATGACCATGCACCTATGAGAACATCTAGACTCACATAAATGCATGGCCTAATTTTTGGTACGACTCAAATCCTTTGCATATCGTGCTCATAAACCGTACTTTTCATACTTCATTGGAGACTCCCAAAAAGGGGACCACTTTGGCTACAATCGGTCGCGTGAAATTTCCATCTTTGAAATCCAGGGAACGGCTACTATATAGCCTTCCTACTTAACTTGAACAAAACATTTTTCGTGCTGTGCTACCAATTTAAGTCATACTCTATATGACATGTCTTTAAAATTGTAGGAACATAAAAATAAAACCGTAGGAACGTACCTGCTATGACGTCAAGTTGATAGCCCATGGCATTGCTTAACTCCACACGTGCGATCCAAAGACTGAATGCTACTTTAAAAACCATCATAGATTGATATCTAGGCAACAAGCTAACACTTTCAAGTTCAAAACATATTTGACACAATGCGATTATTTTCTTAGCTATGTAGATTCATCTATTTTATTATCAACTCTATTTTGTGCATTAAAAACTTTCATTTATTAGTGTGAAGGCCGAGATGAGGCAAGTTCACTGAAGCCGTCCACCTGAAAGAGGAGTTGCCTCGACCAAGCGAAACTTCGAGCAAGCCGTTATCTTTCGATTTCTCTGGTTGAACTGAACGGGACGGGGCATTACACTGTGGTCTCCGGCTAAGGAGACCCTTGGGTCTGATTCGTGATGGTTCAGAGATCCCGACGAAGTAAAAGGCTGGTTGGGCACAGTTTTGGGGATTCGCCGATGGCCGGAGGCAAGGGAGGTCGTCGAGGAGCGGTAGACAGAGGAGCGGTGGTCGTGGCAGGGTGTAAGCGAGGTGCGTCACTGGAGGCACTAAGGGCTGGCTGCACGCGAGGAGGACAGGCGGTAGAGAGAAATTGGCTCCAATGCCGTACGACGGTGGCTGATCATGGAGAGCGGTCGGCTCCCAGGCGTTCCATACCGTGGAGGAATATGGTGGTGGTGATGGATGGGGGGCTGGCAGTTGGAGGAGACCGAGGCATGGCTGAGAACCGGATCGCGGTAGCGCAGTCTCGACAAAGGCTTGGTCGGAGATGGCTGCCAGGAAAGTGTGGTCAGCCGAAGGCAGGAGGTTGTGGCTAGGGTTTGAATTAGACTAGGGTTTTGCTATATCGGGGTGATGGTATCCCGTACGACACAAGGATGCAAGAAAAGATCGTGTCCTGTGTGTCGGACACGAAGGATGTAACTGTAATAGAAATTAGTGGAAGGAAATAGGATGGACACAGATACGGTGCATGACACGAAATTGTTGTGATGGTGGTTGGCTATGATGGTGTTTGAGGAATTTGTGGAGAAACAAAGGAAAGACTTGCTAATATAGGTGGAGATTCCTACATAGCTTAGGATTTGTTATAAATCTTTCCAAAGATTTAATTTAATAATTTAGATTGAACAAATCTAAATCCATAAAATAATATCCAATAGTTCAATAAGATTGAAAATTGATTTTGTAAATTCAAATAATTAATAATAAATAACTAAATACTTCTCGAAATATATTTTCATAAAAAATATAATTTAAAACAAGTTGGCAAATATCTTTGTCCCTTTCAAAAATATTTTTTGTTTTCTTTCTAGCAAAAATATGTTTTCTAACACAAAATATTTAAAATAAAATAATTAAAAATTTAAAAAAATTTGGGAACTGGAGTTACAATTATGTCCATATCTTTACTCGTTAGCGCCTCACCGGGCTGCGATAGAGATATGTTTACTTTACCCGTTGATCGTTAGCGTCTCAATAGGTTGCGATAGAGACGTATGATATGACCGTTAGTGCCTCACCGGACTGAGGTTGTTATTACCTGATTTACTTGTAGCCACGACTGATACCGTTGTTCTCATGACATGCCACTCTCTTAGATGTAGGGTTCCTTATTAATTATTTTCTTGTCTCCTTTGCATGTTTATTTATTGTTATATTCAACATGTATATATCTTTCTATGTCCCCTAGGGACCTAGTGATCTCTCTATGTTATCGTTGAGATCTGACATAGGCATAGTGGAAGCTACATCTTCGGGACCTTTAGATATTGTTTTTGATGCCCCTTTTCTGTTTTTCCTTAGCCATATCGTTTTATAGTTCATAGTATAGTTACTTTTGTGGATGTTATTATGATTACATGGCCAGTTGTTCTGATTTACATAACTTATACGTATTGAGTTAGACTAGAGTCTGGTTAAATACGTAGCTGGCATGTTTACGTATCCTAATCGTACATATTATGGGACTGGGCATAACAGTGGTCCCTGGGGGTTCAGGGTCGATAGATCGAGTTAATCGTAATATGATACTTCCGACTGTGAAGTTGGGATTTGGACACAAACTTGCTCTCCTCCTAGCGATGGTCTGTTGCATCGATCGTATTCTCGGAGACTTCATTGAGAAGGTCCTGCATCATGAGGGGACCGACAATTTCAATCAACTGGAGCTACCTTGTTACCACTATTTGATGGCGTGACTCCTGTTCCACAACCTGACCCTGATGGCCCCTGGACCGAAAAAGGGCATTATGGATGGGGACGCCTTCATACGGTGATACGACATGAAGTATTGGGTCTTTGAGAAGGTCCCTCACTGCTGGCAAGCTTTGGCTTTTATAGGGACGTACTCGTTTGAATGTATTGAATCAATATGACATTCTAAAGTTCTAGATCTATAGTTTGAATGAATTCGGTAATCAACCTTAACAAATCTTTAATCTAGCAAGTTTTGATTAACTTGGGTTAGCTGTAGGGATCGACTTCCAGTTAGCGTTGGTCCGAAGCACTTAAATACCATGTCGCTTAGGGCGATATTCTTTTTTTTACAGAAGTACCCTTTCGGATTATATCCAAACTAATCTCTACTTTAAAAACTTAGATTTACAGGGATTTGCAATATTATTAAACTATTTTCTTGTATCTCATATTGCAATACATTATTCTTGCAGAACATTTAGGTTGTCATTTTTATCGTAATGGCTGGTAAAGATGAATCATCTAGTATGCACTGTAGAAGAGTGCATTGAGACTCGTGGGACACTTTTACTATGCCAAGCATTGGACGATGGGACCATGCATGCTTTATCAAGCATTTATACGTGCGAAAGCTATGACTTAGGTTAATTTCATAGCTTTGTGGCAACTTAGACTAACTTTCCTTCTCCCAAGCCACGGGATAAAGGACCGAGTGTTATTTTAAAAGCACGCTGTGCAACGATTCTAAGCCATCGTGGGGCCTTTCCATATTCTAACTCAATCCGATAGATTCAACTGATGTTACCTTAAGAGGTGACATAGTCAAATAAGTTTTGGTTTACTATCCAAGGCTTACATCCCCAATTGATAGAATCACACATAACAGTGGCTAGGAATTGGGTCATAGGGTCGAGGGCATACCTCTATTTTGCTTGACAAGTAGTGTCCATATTTATATGGAGTAGATTCAAGCTTGTATACAGCTAAGGCATAACACCTAAGTTTAGATGGAATAGATTCAATATGGTATACTACTAATGCGTAACCTATAAAGATTGAATATTTTCTTGGACCTAAACTATTTGTGAAATACCGCAACTACAATTCTTGAGGTAAATGAGATTAATAAATCTTTATTTGCAAGTGAACGTCTGTCTGCATGATGTTAGGTCTTGGTTGTATCTTCAAGTACATATATTGGTTCCTCTTATTCAATTGTAGAGATTATGTTTTACATAGTTTGACTGTGAAGCTATTTTAATTTTCTAGAAACTTTTATTTTCCTTGATAAGCTTACCAAGTATGATATAAATTTGATAACATTTTTTAGAAGGAAGTACTTAACAAAATATTTTGTTGTTATAAAGACATTATGTAATTTAGAGACAGTCTGTTTTAAAGAGAAAAGTTTCTTGTTAACGGAGTAATTGCTGTCAACAATAAATATTGTTTTAATAAGTGTCCTCTTATAATATGTTGATAAAATATTGTTATATAATGTTACATGATTATAATTGTTCCTCAAGCACACACTGTTGTTTTATGAATGATTCATAAAAGACAGCAACCAATTTATTATTTGGTTAGACATGCTTCTCTATTGAACTAATTCATATGCAAGTCTATGCCACAACTTAGGTACTGTACTATATATATTGTTTGGTAGTGTGCAACCTGGATTAGTGATAAACTACTGGTTGGACCCCAACCTGTAACTATGAACTTAATATGAGGTGGATGATTCATGCCTTTGATCTTTGAGTTTGGGTATGTTGTCCATCTTTATACTTCTACCTTTAACATGCAATGTTTGAGTGTAATTATTCTGCAGACGTTTGATAGAAATAATATATATTATAATAGTTTCACTCAAGGTATTAGAATTGCATATCGGCATTCAATCTGTATCTCAACCTGCTTCACATCAATCTTTATGTTTTCCCTGGTTGATTCAATATATATGAGAATTGTTGCACCCCTGCATCCTATTGCCTTCAAACTTGTGTGTCCAAATGATGAACAATACACTGTGATACTTTAAAAGATACCAATGTATCATCCACTACTATATTCAATGAGAACCATAAAATATCAAAGGCATTACATACCAGAAAAAGTCATTTTGGCGACGTAATTAGCGACGCTTGACGAAAACGTCGCTATATTTTAACAATTTAGCGACGTTACTATATAACGTCGCAAGACGCCACTATTAGCGACGTTCGGCGACGTATAGCGACTATGTTTTGTATTAAAAGACATACGTCGCGGATATGTCGGTAAACGTCGCTAATGCCACTAATATTAGCGACGTTTACCGACGTATAAAGTAAGACGTCGTTAATATCGGTAACATTAGCGACGTTTACCGACGTATCATAGTGTCGTCGCTAAATTGAAAATATAGGGCACGTTTGAGTTTTCATTCCCCCCATTATTTCGATCCCTTCCCACCAAACCCGATCCCTCGGCGACCCCCTCGGCCCCCGACCCTCCGCAACCCTCGGCGACCCCCTCCGGTCTTCGGCGACCTCCTCCCCCCTCGGCGACCCCTCGGCGACCCCCTCTCCCCTGGGTCCCCCTCGACGACCCCCTCTGCGACCCTCGGCGACCCCCTCCGGCCCTCCGCTCCCCCTCGACGACACGCTAGCCTCCGTCTCCTGCTCCCCTCCGTCTCCAGCTCCCCACCGGCGACCACCTCCCCCGTCGACGATCCGCTCCTCCCCGACCAGGTAAACTCTAACCCACCCCAGCCACCGGAGCACCCCCCCCCCCCCCCGCTGGCCGCCACACCCCACACCCGCCACCGTAGCACAACCCCTACCCCCCCCCCCCCCCGACCGGCCGACGCACCCCCTACCAGCGTACCCCCCCCTCTCTCTCTCCACCACCCCCTACCCCCGCCACCGGAGCACCCCCTCCCCCCCCCCCGGTCGGCCGGCACACCCCACCCCCTCTCTCTCTCTCTGTCCACCACCCCCACCCCCGCCACCGGAGACCCCCCCCCCCCCCGCGACCGGCGTACTCCCCGCCCCCCTCCCTCCAAGGTTTATCCGGTCGGCCCGGTTCTCTCGTTCGATTCTCTCACCGGTGGGGCTGGCTCGGCCGGAAGAGACTGTACCCTATGGCTCGACAACCAACCGGAGAGGATACTCTGAGAGATCCATCTGAGTAGGATGTATACTCTGAGAGATCACCTTTACAGGAATGATATCAGTAGTGGGATTGAGTGTTGGAGGAGATATTATCAGAGTATACGTCCTACTCAGATGGGTCTCTCACCGTTACTATTTTTTTCTGACAACATGGTGGATGTGCTCCGTCAACAGATTCTTGCTCTGAACCAAAACTTTTCCCCGGAGCTCAAGTGGACATCCTTCGTATAGAGCTCGAGTGAGAGGTTCCTGACAGCATGATGGTCTCCTTTGTTAAAGTATTCGTGCTCGTCCCACAACCAATCAAATTTTTTTTTTCATTTCTAATCTCTTGAATATGAAGCTCTGCTTCACATTTGGCTCTACCTTCTGGTATATAAGAACCAAATGTGAAAAAGAGTTTCATATTCAAGATATTAGAAATGAAGAAATTTTCGATTAGTTGTGGGACGAGCAAGAATCCTTTGACAAAGGAGACCACCATGCTGTCAGGAACCTCTCGCTCGAGCTCTACTCAAGGAAGTTCACTCGAGCTTCGGGGCATAGGATTGACTCAGAGCGGATTTCTGGACAGAGATGACGAAGAAGATGGCTGCCAAAGCTTATGTAAGTTTTCTAATTCTTTATACAAGTGTTGTAGCCATCAAAATCCCAAATTGGCTATCTAGATTAGAGTAATAAATCTGACCAGTTATGCTAGGTTGTTCAACCACAGTCATAAAATAGTACGAGGATGAGATTGGTGCAGTAGCAGCACCAGATGTGTCTGTCCGCGATGAGCTGCTACGACGGATCCAGGAGCAGCACCGGATGTCCATGGGCGAGAGGTTGAGATTGGTGCAGAATTCGTTAGCTGATAGCAGTACGAGGATGTTATCTACTATGGATATCTACCACCAGCGACTAGCAACGGGAGCAATATTGTCCTCCGGGTGCGTCTTCATCGCCGTCGACTTCGCCGGCATTACTACCTCCGACTCTACCGACATCACTACCTTCTTCATCGGTGACGATTTTATGGGAGGAGTACGAGATATTTCTATCCTTGAGGCGCGGCGGTGCCCCTCCTCCTCCAGATCCGAAGTAGTCCGAGTTAGGACTGTTTGTTTGTTTGTGTTTGTTTGATTCTTTGTTTGTGTAGACTTGGATGTTTGTGTGTAGACTTGGATATTTGTTGGTTGTGGCATGTAGACTTTGGTTATTTGGTTGTAGACTTGGTTATTTGGTGTGTAGTCTTGGTTATTTGTTGTGCTATAGAATTGGATATTTGTTTACTAGTGTTGAGTGTTCCACCGAAGAGGTCGACGAACCTAGGCATTCAAAAAAATTATGTATTTATTGTTATTTAAACTGCAGGGAAAAAATGTGATTCTGTGAAAAAAATTTAGATTCTGTGATTTATTTTTTTATTTTTTCTGCTAAATTTAGCGACGTTTACCGACCCTTACCGACGAATAGGACGTCGGTAAACGTCGCTACATTTGCAAAATTTGGCGACGCAGAGTCGGTAAACGTCGCCTGTTTAAGCGACGTTTACCGACATTACAAACGTCGCTACATTATCGACGTTACGACGGTAAATGTCGCTATATTACCGACGATTATACGCGTCGGTAAACGTCGGTAAGTCCGACGATTAGCGACGTCTTATCAATCAGCGACTAGGATTTTCGCGACAAGAATAAAACGTCGCTAAATACGTCGGAATTTGTATTTAGCGACGTTTTATACCACTTTAGCGACGTTTTGTGCCGTCGCTAATTTGACATATTCTGGTAGTGTTAGTAAGTTCCTTTACATCTTGCAATTTAGCTTTTTCTTTTCTAGATTATGTCAAACTTTGCTTGTTGGACTTAGTGTTGTGTCTTATCTATGATTTTTTTCACAATCGTGTGACTGTAAACTTAATTTTGCAAAACTTTAGACTAGTCATTATGTTTACAAATATTAGTGGAGACAATATCTTCTTCACCTTGACGTTCATGCTCAAAGAAAGCAAATCAAAGCAATCTTTTTTATTTGCTTGGAACTTATAAGAAATAACGAAGATGATGATTCTAATATTCCATTCAAGGTGGATGCCATCATTGCCAAAACTCAAGAATATGGTTTGACCGATTTTCTAATGTCCGTTTTTCTACATGACTGGTTTTGTTAATTTGGTCAGTTCTAATATTAGTCTATAATGAAACTTTGTCATATACTTCATAACCAATAGAAACATTTGTAATAATCAATTACATTAAATGTATTTTGGATTTATTAGAAAAGTTCAATTTTCTTGTTAAATATTGTATGAAATAAATATTTAAATTAATGTTATAATATATTCTATTAGTTTACAAGTTCTGTAACAGTTTTATAATTGGTATGCGATCCGATTTTGAAAGTTGACATAAGAATGCTTGTTGCTTTAGTCTACATCTTGCTTACTGGTAACAAAAGTTGTTATACTTATTGTTTAAATATTTACTACTCCTATTCTTTAATTGTTATCTTTGTTTTTGAAACTTAGTCTCAGGGGGGAGGTGGGCAATCAAATTTTCTAAAACCTTTGCTAGATCGTTGCATAATGTTCCTGTGGTATTCCCGCGATTAACCGCGTAAAATAGTTACTTGTAGCCGACTGATTGGTGACGTCAACACATCAAATATCCGAGATATCAAAGATTAGTCGTCGAGTAGACGTCAGTGCGTCTCAATGCGGGGGCGATTTTGATCGCCGTCAACTTTCAGTCGCCGATAAATATTTTATTGTGTTGGATATTAGTGCATCGTCAACCAAACAATATGTCTACTTTGCAAGATAGTGGATACTGGTGGGTACAATTTTTCCTTGATGATGTCGTCCAAGTTATCGAAACCCTAGAATTAACACTTCTTTCCTTGGTTAATGACTCTCAGTGCCCGTCTGGTCTTCTTAAAAATAGATATGCGAAATAAAATTAAAACTAACAAATTATGATTTTTTTAAAAATTGAAAAGCATAACATAGTATACTTGCCTTTTTATTCCATATCTTATATGCAATATGCTCCTCAAAGGATTGTAGGACAGAGCAACTACTCGGACATCTCTCTTTAAAATGCCCAGACCCATCATTCTCATTCTTCGGTGGATGGACATTTGTTCGTTTCATCGGAAGAAATTGAAGCAAGAGAGAGAATATTTCTTCTTCAAACGCATTTTGGCGATACGTGGTCCAAGTGATCTATCCGAAGAGACCGTCATTGATTCTATGTTTAGGGGTACTTTACTTGAACGTTGCGCTTGCCATGCCTATGCTTCGGCATCGTAGGGGATTTCCTTTTCTTTCCTTCAACTTATTACTTCGAGGATTTTTCTCCCTCTCGTTTACTTGGCATATGCAACAAAAAAATAAAAATAATCATGTATCTTGATTCACGAGAAATATATGAGTATGAACATGAAAATGATCAATATTAGGGTGGTAGTATAGTTACATGTGTGTCACATAGAGCGCTACAAGAAGTACAGCTTGAATTTTCCATATTTGACTCACTGGAATTGAATACTTCAATCAATGGGCTACCAATTTTTGCTGACTAGTATTACATTTAATCCATAGTGTGGTAATGGAGTGGAAAAACTTGTGACTTGGAGAAGAAAATCTGCATAATTTGGTCATGCAAGCATTATAGTGATGCATGACAAGTAACGCAAATAGAGGAAACGGCTGCCCCCACTAAGTAGTCTTTCCTAATTTCCTTTGCTTTTGAGGGTCATGCAAGTGGCATGACCCCACTCTCCATTATCAGGTGATCAGCCTCGTCGGAACAACACTAATTATATAGACAGCTTCTTGCTGAAAACCAACCACGCACTTCTACTACTCCATTCATGCCCCTCCTTCTCATGATATCTACCATGTATATATGTAGAGCCGGCTCTGGAGTAAGCCTGACAAACCAACAGGCTTGGACAACCCTCCGGTTAGAAAAATCTCCCCAGCTAGACCACTAAGTTCCTACCTCTCCGCCAATGCATCCTTCGCGGTCCATTCTAACTATTCTCCGTCAGTTGAACTAGCAATCGAGTTCCCACTGGGAAGGACTCGATTAGCTCAAGAAAAAGAACTCGAAATCCGAACTTTACACCGCTGTCAGAATCGGAGACTTGAACGCCGCTGCCAACCCCACTCGTCATCAATTTTTTTATATCTTTTTTTGGAGTCAAGACAAGGAACAACCAACTTTGGCTCCGACTAGGACAACCTAATCCCTGGGCCGACCGGGCATGTATGTAATAACAATGAGTTACAAATGAAGTAATGGACTTTAATTAGTATTAGTAAACCTGCTTTGTTAAAGTTCCTGCCCCTATATTTTGTTGCAGTAGCAATGAAAACATGAAGCATCATTAAAAGTCCTTGTGCCACTGCACAACAATTTCTTAAACCGTTCTAAATGCGAAAGAACTTCAAGATGAGTTACTTTGATACCATGTTAAACTCTCTGTCGTCGTACCAAAATGGTAGACTTGGTTGCAAAAGCACACGATAACCATCACGAACCATGTAACTTATAATTCAAAGGACGTCAGATAGGAGAAGATGATTCTGATAGACAATTTAGCAGTATTGCTCAAATTCGTACACATGTTTGTTAGTGTATTATAAATCTCAAGGTCGTCTCTAGTCCAGGGTAGTCAGGGCGACCATCCAGGAATCATGGATCCGTAAGCCCAAAATAAATCAGTCTAGATAATAATATTTTAAATATTTTTGTATGTAAAATATGCCTAGTATGTTTTATGGGTCCTATTTAACACAAAACAATTATGGTGTGGTTGTTACTATGTTAGGCTTGTATATATGAGGTCCAGTTTAATTCTTCGTGATGATAGATTTTAGTTTTTTATTGTTTTTACATATGCATGGTGTTAGATTATATTTGTAACTATGTAAATATGGCCCATAAGTCCAATCATGTAGATCCTATATATATTGTAATCAGCCCCCATCAATGAGAACAAGGCATTATTATTTTCTACATGGTATCAGAGCAAGGTTAAAGTCTGCATTACTTTATCTGAAGGATGCCACAGTCTACTATGCCAAACCTCGGAATCACTCTCTTTGCTTGCCAGGATCACCGAAGCCAAAGAAGCTGGAACCGCCCCCAAGAAGTAAAGTCCACCCCATTGTTCACCTGCTCCAATCACCATCCTCGTACTTCGGTCCTGAACAAAACACAAATCAGGAGTAAATAACATATCATAATTTCTGGCACCCATCAATTGTGAGACAGAGATCAAATTGTAAGTCAATGTCGGAACATAAAGAACATCCGTCAACACCAATGAAGCAGTCAAAAATACTTTGCCTCTCAGAACAGCCTCAATAGTGCTCCCATCAGGCAAAATTACAGGACAGATAGGGCCCTCAAAGCAATCAACTAAACAGTCACGAGAGCCTGTCGCATGAAGAGTAGTCCCAATATCGAATATCCAAAGGACAGAAGAATTCTTACCCATCAGACGATCAGAGTTTGATGAACCAGGTTTGGAAGGATTGTCGTTACCCAGCAAACTCATCAGTTTCTGCCATTGTTCACCTGAGAGTGGTGAAGGATACCCTCCAGGCATCATATCTGCTGAACTCCCAGCAGGACCAGCAGGGACACCATGACCAGCAGCGGCGACATGATGAACAACTCCTGCGCCACCAGTACCGCGTCCCCCATCACGTCTCTGCTGTGGTGCCGGGCCTCTGCCACCGCCAGCACCACGTCCGCCCTCACGCCAATCTTGGCAAAAAAAGTTGCAACATCATGACCTATTTTCTTGCAATGAGTATAGATCATACCTGATTTGTCCCTGTAATCTGAGGTTCTACTATTAGAAGTAGCAGAAAGACGATGTGATGTCTTGATAGTCAGCGCCAACACCTCCTCAGCAGCGGATTGGACCTGAGATTTTCGTATATCCTCCTCCTCACGAACTGCCTGGTATGCCCGATCTAAACTTGGTTGAGGATCCTGAGCCAGAAGATAAGATCGGGTATGACCATACAACTCAGCATTCAAACCATACATAAAGTCCAGAAAGTGGTCTTCATCCCTCATAACCTGTAGCTTTGCAACAAGTTCACCACAGATACAAGAAGGCAATGAAAAGTAAGCAGCTTGTTCATCCCACAAAGACTGCAAATTTCTAAATTAGGTTTCCACAGACATCGAAGCCATTTGTTTACACTCAGCCAAAGCCACCTTAATTTGTTGCTTCCGAGTGCCATTGCTAACAACAAATCTTTTCTTCAACAAGTTCCACAATGGATAAACCTCCTCAAAGTACGGCAAAGATTTCTTCAGAGACGGATCAATAGTATTAAGAACCCATTGAACCAATAGCGCTTGCACGCATCTCCAATCAAGCAATTTACTAGCATCAGTAACAGGTTTGACTTCAGTACCTTCTAGAAAAGTGATCTTTCGCCTAGAGATCAGGGAGAGACGTATCGACCGAGACCACTCAGCATAGTTCGGTCCACGGAAAACAATAGGAGTAATGATATTTCCTGGTTGATCAGCAGAACTCAGAAAATATGGATCCTTTGGATCAAGATAATTTGGGTTGTGTGCACCGCCACCGCCAGTCGCGACGGAGTAGCTGGACGCAGCATCATCTGCCATCGCGGATGTCGGATGTACAAAAATTTGTACAACTCCGACGAATCAGCCGCTGATGGACGGGGTCGGCGGCGAATCGGGCGCAATCAGGGACGCCGGATCTGGCGCGTAGGGGCGAGCGGATGTCGGGTGTACAAAAATTTGTACAACTCTGATGAATCCGCTGCTGATGAACGGGGTCGGCGGCGAATTGGCCGCTGAATCGGCAAATTCGACGAATCGGCACGAAACGGGCGGATCAGCGCGGATCGGACGGATCAGATGGCTCAGTCGAAGCCGGGAACCCGCGAGCGGATCAGGGGTGATCAACGCGAGGCTGTCACGGATCACCACGGTCGACGGATCAGGGATCAGCTCGTGGCGGATCAGGGATCTTGTCGGATCGACACGGTTGGCGGATCAGGGATCAGCGCGGCCGCGGTCGGCGGATCGACGCGGTCGGCGGTCGGCGGATCGGCGCATGTGTGAAACCCGTAATTTTTAAATTAATTAATTTAGTGTTATATTTTTTATAATTAGATTAAAAAATTATTATTTATGGTCAAACCTGTAAATTTTAATTATTTAATTATTATTATAAATCATTATTAGTTGTTAATTTGGAAAAATTGTATTTTTAGAAAAAATTATTATTTTTGGAATTTTAGAGTTTAGTCAAAACCCGTATTTTATAAATTGTTGCTAATTAATTATTACCATTTTTATGAAAAAAAACCCACATTTTAGAAAAAATTATTTTCCTTGAATTTTGAGTTGGACCAGATCTGTCCCGAACCCATTGCGAACTATATTTGAAACCGAACCCATTTCCGATTTTCGAAACCATTCTTAATTATTATAGGATATATTCATATATTATAAAACAAAACAATTCTTTCTCTTTAAAACCTTATTAATCTCATTTAACTCTCTTATTCTCTCTCTCACTCTCATTTGATCCAAAGGCAAAGGAAAAACTCCTTTCCTTTTTCCTTTCCGACCAAAACGCATGGCCGAACCCTCCCTCTTCCTTCCTGAACGGCCAACGGCCGTCTCCTCTCCTCCCGAGCCCCTTGGCTTTCGTAACTCCAGGTGCTCACTTCTATTTAAACCCATCTCCTTCTCCAAACTCTCCATCCTCTCCAAACCCCTGTGCCCTAACCGAGCCGTTCCCGTCCCCGGCGCCCGATGCTCTCCCGCTCGCCCCCGGCTTCCTCCGGCCATCCACGCCGGCCGCCCTCGAGCCCAAGCCCCGACCCCGCTCCTGCCAAGTCCAGGCCGTGCGTCCCCGGCCGCCCCGTACCCGGCCAGCGCCCCTCCGACGTCGACCCGGGCGGCCCCTGTCCCCGCCACTGCTGTCCCTGTCCGCCGGCGCACCGTGCGCGTGGTCCCCGTCCGCTCGGCCCTTTCCGCAGCACTCCGTGGGTCCGATTTGCTGTTTCAGCATTTTCGTGGTCTGGATTTTGCTGTTCGATCCGCTGTCCGGTTCGTTTCCAGGGGTTCCCGTGCTTTCCGCGGTCCTGGATTCCGCTGTCCAGCACAACCCTGGCGAGGCGCTGTCTCGAGCCGATTCACCGTCCGTGAGTTCCATTTCTCTATTATTTACATCTGAGAGCTCTAGCCGAGCACCCGAGGTATAATTCCTTTGACCCATTCCATTCCCGTTATCGAGTCGATGATGTTTCGGTCCCCGATCCCGTTACGAGATTTGGTTAGACGTTTCGATTTCGGAAATTCCGAAGTTAATTTTGTGCTGTGGATTGGTTTCATTTTGGAGAATAATAGTTCTGTGGTTTCTTTCCAGTGGCTTCTCGGAAATTTCGAGTTAGTTTCGGAAAGTTCTGTTGGTTTCATTTTGAAGAATTTAAGTTCTGTTGGATTGGTTTTGAGAGTTTAATCTTTATGTTGGTTTGTTTCTGTGAATTCTCGGGTTTCCGAGTAATTTCGGGTTTTGCGAGTATTCTTCGGAAACATATTTTTGTGAGTTATTAATCCTTGTGGTAGAATTTAAATTATGGGTTTTCCCTGGTTTGGGATATATATATATATTGGTATTGTGGCACATTTTCCCAGTTTTGGGTTATCCCGAATATAGAGGGAATGCTGCCCAAATTTTTTTATAATTTATAAATGAATATTTTAAATCGGATTTCGGAAATATTTTGTAAATTGGATTTTGGGCGACGACCGTACCGGTTCATGGGTCCTAGCGAAATGCAAACGAAACCGGTCAGGCCGGACGTTGAGGCATTTGCTAATTTTGTGACGATTGGACCAAGTTTGAGACTCATAATAATATTTATTTTAATTTATTTATTTTGTTTTAGTAATTAAAGTGCAGGATATTATTTAGAGCTAACTAACCTTTTCTCTTATTTCAATTTATGTAAAATGGTCTGTAAGGACATAAGCCATCTTTTATTTATTATCTATGGTTTTGTAATATTGTAAATTTTATTTTATTTCTGGTTGGTTGATTGACGTAAAACGTAAAATGATAATATAATTACTTTATAAAAATTTAAATATCATTTTCTCACAATAAAATAATTAGGAAATTACAAGTTTATTGCAAATTCACGTTTTCTCATTTAAAGAAAAATATTAATTTTATATATAATACAAAATACAAAGTTTTACCAAGTAAATCAAATAACTACGAGTTTTTCCAAATACAAAGTTAAAATAACTTTTCTTCGTAAGATAGTAACTCACCTCGATAAGCGCGCTCTAAGTAGAGTTGTAAATAAAAACTAAAATTTGACTAGGGTTCTGTTCTAGATATTTCAACTAGCACACCTAGATATGGTTCAACATTGGTTCTAAGATAGAATTCTCAAATTGTAGGATTTCAAGAACATAGTTGACATCTTCTTCGGTTCAGACATCTCAATCCAGTCAAACCAAGGCAAGTACAATTTGTGTTAGTTTACCAATTATTAATCGTTTTATTGCAAGTTTAAACCACGATGCAACACGGAACTCTCTCTGAGAGCATTGACTGATTGATTGTTGGGTACTGGGGGAGTAGTGTAATGAGTATGACCACATCCAAAGTAGTATACTGACTGTGTTAGCTTACCCCTCATACACACGGGGATAGGCCATATCGTATCAATAGGATACAATTGTACAATCCAATCCGGTCATATTCATTGCCTATTCACATCACAATGTTTTAACTGCTGGAGAACTATTTATTTCAAATTGTTTAAAAGTGCATAACTCTATTATTATTTCAATTGTTGGATTATCATGAATTGTACTTTGCTTCCTCCTGACTGGAGACCTACATTTTTAGGTGATTGCGTCATCGAGGATCTGATGTCTAACTGTGGTCCCGCAGAACTTGGAACCCCTGTAGCACCCACTTTTTGAAATAAGGGTATTTTAGTCATTTTAGCCATTTTAGTGATTTTCTAGATATTATTGACTTGTGATTGATTTAGCCTTTGGTCTAACTTCAGAAAACCCACATTAGAGACTAACCATGACCTATGATGAGTATCTAGCTAATTAGATTTTATTTTTAGGCTTTGGGTTAATTTAGAAGCCATTTGGCTATTTTTAGGCTAATTAATTAATTGGCCTTTGTAGCCTTTTGTTAATTGAGCTTAAACTCAACTTAAATAGAGGAGTGGGACCTATGAACCAACCCTAACCCTATTAGGACTCCAATGGCCGGCTAAAACAGGAAACCCCCATCCCCTATATAAGCATTGCATTGGAATAGACACCCCCTTTACAAAACCCTAGTTTCCAGCTCTCCAAAACCCTAACTTTTTCATCCGACCTCCGTTTCACCCCAAACGAAGTGCGTTGTGATCGTGGGAAGGAGGATAATTTGTTGGAGCATTGTTAGCAAGGGGTTGGTGGCGTTTGCTCGGGGGAAACTGGTCGTCTCATCGATCGAGGAGTCAGTTTCTTGATTTTTCAACTCGCAATAGGTAAACCCACAAACTCTATAGTTTCTTCTGATTTTTCTTCATAGTAGCATGCATCTAGGTACCCTAAACCCACCCATGAAGTTTGGTTAAGTTTCGTGTCCGTTTGATAGGTGTATCGGACACGTATCGTATTAGGGTTAAACATGTTCGATGAAATTCCTCTTAGAATTCGATTCTATTATTTTTGCAATCTAACTTCACGAATTAGTAGCCCTATATGTGAGGATTCCCAAACCCTAGGTTCTTGTTTGAATCGACACGAATTCGTGTCTAAAACAGGACATGCACGCGCGCACGAGGATCGCGCGCGTGCCCTGCTGCTGCTGTGTCCGTTCTCGCTGGACACAGCGACTCGACGCGTGATTTTCGGGTTGTGGGTAGGGGCAATGTCTGTCATAGTGCTCGTAAAATTTTGTGGGGTTTCGTAGAGTATCGAAGGAGAAATCGACACGGCACGGGGCGTGCAGTGTCGCGCGCGTGTGAGAACGCGGCGTCCGATACGCACTTCGTGCGACTCGGACACGTGGCAAGGGTCCTGTTCAGGCACGTGGATGTGTAGCCCTATAGTTGGGCTACGTGTACGAGCAACCACGTGTCCTACCTTGCTCTGTGTCGAGCCCTAGATCGTGTGACACGCGTGCACGAGAACTAGTTTCAGTTTTGGTTCTTTAGTGTCCAGGACACTTCGTGTCCTATTTTCTTGGACACGATTGCACCTACACCTCGTGTTTAGACCCAGGACACGTTACCAACCTTTGGGTCCGAGTATTAATGGGTTTTTCGATGTTTTGGGTTGTGGGTAGATTGAATGTCGGAGTATCGGGTATTTTAGAACTGTTCTTTCTGATTCAGTTCTTCCTTCTCTCTTTTTGGTCTGATTTTCGAGGTGGTATTCTGTATTAATCAGCACCCAAAATCCTTACACCTTATTTAGGTATATACCTATTAGGTTGTGGCATCGAAAGTTGAGTTCGAGGATTGTAGTATCAGATTTCTGGAAGAATTTCCTTTCCTGTTTTAATTCTTCTTTCTGTTCAGTTCCTTCTCAGTTTTTTGTTATTTTTGTTTGGTTTGATTCATGTGTAATCTTGTAGACATAATCTACAGATTCCTTTTGACCTATACAAGAGCCTACCTACTAGTTTACAATAGGTTAGAGCCTTGATCGAATTTTGGGTAGACTCATAGATTTGAGTCTTCTTAACAAATTCAGATTTTGGATTAATGTGTTCTGTTCTCAGTTTTAGTTTTCCCTTCCTTTGATTTGATACATATATATTTTAGGTATTAAGCTAACCCACAGTTCCTATTTAACCTCACATATGTGATTACCATTAGGTTGTAGTCGAGGGTTTGAATTTAGGCTTTGAGTTTTAAGTATTAGACTTCTCTATTTCCTTCTCCTGTTCTTAGTTAACCTTGTTTCAGATTTCATAAACTTTGATGTGTGATCATGTAGACACCATCTACAGAGCCCTATTTACCTCACCTTTGTGTTACATGTTAGATTTCATCTTAGAATAGGTTGAAATCGAAATTGGGTTTTGGTTTGGGTTAGATTCCAGGTTTCCTATTCCCAGTTTCTGTTTTGTGTTCAGTTATTCGATGTTAATCCCTGCCTAGACTCAAACAACATATCCTATTAACCCTCTAGGAGAGTATCTGTTAGTTACTGGAAGAGAAGGCTGTGTATGAATTGGGTAGGTATAAAGTATTAGGTTAGTATCAGTTGATTCCAGTTCAGTTTTTGTATTTGTTTCAGTTTTCAATTTTGTTAGCATTTCTTTTCTATTAGTTTTGAATGTGACTCTGTATGTGAATCAACCTTCAGACCCTATTGACCCCTACCTAAGTGACTGCTTGCTAAGCTGGCATCATGAGGATAGGCTTTGATCAAGTTTGGTCTTAGCATAGGCTATGTCCAAAGGTATTCTCCTATAACTGTCATGTAATGGATTAGTGTTGGATTGATTATAGGATCACTAGATTTAGGTTGACTAAATAATTAGGAAATAGTGGATGCCAAGTTAGTTTAGTTAGTTACATTGGTTGATAGTTTAAGAAGAGTTGGTTTTTAGATGTATACATGTAGGGTGTATTAGTTAGGATAGAATCTAAGTTTGAGTGTATTAATAGTAGGTAGGATTTTGGTATTAGGATGCATGGTAATTGATATGTAGGACTAGTATTGACCTAAAAGTGGACTTGTAGACTAGTTGACCAACCTTGACCTAGTTTGACTAGTTTGGTTGACCAAAGATGACCCAAGGTTGACTTTGACTTAGATTGTCCCAAATCATGTAGAATTTGTATTGAAGACTTTCCTTATATTTTAGACTGTATTATGACATGTGGTTGTTTTAAATAGGATCTTATTACTCCAGTCCAGTCACTTTTCATCATCAGCAGATCGGATTGCCAGGCGAGTACATTCTCTGATCTTTTCATGCTTTTTTGGGTATGTATTCTTGTTATAGACTAGTATACTTGATGCTGACACGACGTTCACACGGATCAGTACCCTATGGATCTTTTCATGCGATGTTATCCCCTCGGATACATCGAGTATGTCATGTTTCATGTACTTTATCATGTTCATCATGTACTCCATGTATTCACTTTTATCCATGTGCACTCATATGTTATTCATGTACACTCATGACTATATGAGCTCCATGTATACAGTAGTTGTTATCCATGTGCAATAACATAACATGCTTCGATCCTTGTGTATTGGTTGGGGGCAGGGAGAGTGTAGTTGGTTATGTGATCATTATCTCCAGTAGTTGTTATCCATGTTCTTTCCGTAGTTGTATCCATGTGCAACCCAAGCTGTTTACATAACCAATTCATGCTCTGTTTCACGTAGAAGGTTATATTCTTTATTTATCATATTTATATCTCAGTTATATCTTCTCTCCTGTTGATTTCTCTTTACAGCGATTCATGTATAGTTTTCTATAACTTGCTTTATATGTCCATTCCTGATATGAACTGTTGTGAGAGATATGTGCTCGTTCCGTCCTGATTGGGCATGTTGAAAATTTTACAGGTGATGATGAGGAGTACTGTCCTACTTATTATGGCATTGGCTTAAATGACACTGGCGACGTGGACCCACAGGAGGATCCCACAGTCGCTAAGGACTTGTCCATAGTCTAGCTGAGACTTATACTTTATTTGTATTTTCTATTTGAGACTTTTATGAGTTGTACTTGAGATATTTTTGGTGGTTTACACCTATACTTTTATTGTGACTTTCTTGAGATTATTCTTCTATCCCATCTTAGTATTGTGATTGAGTTACGTATTATTTTAGTCTCTATTCATAGCTTGGTTAGATTGTGTTAGATATGGTGACTCAGGACAGCGTTCTACCGTCGACACTGCGGCATAGGCTGGGCGTTCGTTACTTCTTGTGCCCTCACACTGGGTGCGGGTCGTGACACATTTTTAGTGGTGGCCCATGCAGGTCAGTCTCAATCACAACTAGTGTGATTAGTAGTGGTACTCGAACTAGAGTATCATTACAACCTGCAGTAGGATATAGGAATAAGTTAAAGTACTCAATCACTATTAGGAATTCCTGAGAGATTTCTGGGACGACCCTTGAGAATCTCATTTTGAGCTTCGATTTAAATTCCTTTTTTCCTTACTTTAGTCCACCTTCCTCCCTCGATTCTTGCATCTTGTTTGAACTCTTTTCACCAATACCCTTACTTCCTTGTGTTTAATAATGGTTAGGAAGATGGCTACACTGCTATATACTCATTAGTCAAACGCATGGCTAGGAGGATTACATTAAGGAATTGGGATACACGGAGATTTTGATTAAGTTATAAGGGCATTTTTCTAAATGGATGCTTTAATGATTAATAGTTTGTAAGTTGGGATATTACCAAGGAAATTTATCTTGAAGATTCTAAGTAGTAATCACCAGGGGATTATAAAATTATATCTTGATACCGGAGGAAATTTGTTAGAATCTAAATAAATTGATTTCAGGAATTGATGGGATTCATGAATTATTGGATTATGATTATACATACTTACATATATAGATTGGTTTGAATGATCAAAAAAAAGGGGGAGGGATGGCAGTATGAACTATTAAATTGAGTCGTACAAGCTGCGATGTATATATTGAATTTCAAATTTAAGTGGAAGCAATGATATTAAAATTTTTGGTTTAGAAGATCGGAAAGATATGAAAACGATTGTTTTGGAAGAAATTTTTTTTGGAATCATGTCAATTGATTAAAGATTTAAAAATCTATTTGGATTTTGGTTTAAGAAGTAGTGATTATGTTTCAATGACTTAGAAGAAAAAAAAAATTATGGTTGACAAGCGCGTTAAAATATTGAGCTGTAACTGCTAGATTGTCGTGATAAGCTGAGTGTCTATCTTGAGGATTATTTGAGACAAATTGGGAGTTTTTTTTAAAAATTTAGGAAGTGATATAGAATTTTATGGATTCATAATTTATTAACTCTGGAGTTTAAAAGTTGGATTGAAATGTTAAATTTGGAAAGGTTAGTAGTAACGAGATAAAAGTTATTATGAGATTTATGAAAAGGGTTTAAATATTAGTCGTGGTTAGATTGGAAGGCTTAGAGTGAATACAAATTGAGGTAGTTATTTTTGGAATATTTTAGGAATGTAAAGGTAGGCCACCAAGGTAACCTTAATGAGATAGAAGTGTTCCACACAAATTGCCATATCACTTATTACTATGATAGTAGTATATACTATAGTGTTGTTAGTCGTCTGCCAAACTATAGGACTGTATCTCAAATCTTGACCTACTCGACCTTCCCTCAAAACTAGATCTTTTATTATGACTTATAACCGTTTGTATTTGATTGTTCCTTAACAGTATTCGCCTTTAGTACTGTGTCCCTAAATTATTTCACTGGATTCTTAATTAAATTTATTTCATGCTTCAACTTGGTTTCCTTTATTCTTGTATTCGTTGCTACCTTTTGAACCCTTACCATGATACTAAATTACTTCCTGACTTAAACTCGAGATTCAACCATGACTCAATTCTTTCAACCCGGCATGGGATGGAGTTCTTCTTGTTCCTTAAATGCTTAATCTTGTACCTTATCTTGATTGCTTGACCAGCTTAGTTGTTGATCTTGGACTATTTTTCTTCTTCATCATTACCTCCCTTACTTATACTTGACTACCTTATGTTGCTAATTTAGTCTTAGTTTTGCAAGCTTATCCCTTTTTGAGCTTGATCATGACATATTTTATTGGGTCACGACCCACTAACATATTGTCTAATCAGAACCGGTGTATGATGGTCTGATCAACCTAGTGCACTTGGTTCGCTTTCATATATTACTCTACGTGGATGAGACTCTAGAGCATCTGTCTCATCCACGACAGTTTGGCAATTCTCCTTAAACTATTTTTGTCGTCTATGAACCACGTATTGTACTCAATAGTATCGTCTTTGAACTCTTTTGCTCTTTTTTTTCAAATATTTCAGAAAGGCAAGGCACTGTACTTAATAGGTCAACCCAGAGTATCACGTTTAGCTTCCTTATCAAAAGGAGGATAGTGGCTTAATTCTATATCCTCACAGTATCCTTTAGGATCTCAATAAGTGTTGAATTCTAAACCCACGATCGCGACCAGTCGACTTGGTCATTCCCTTATCGTCCAATGTTTGGAACCTTATTCAATTGAATTAATCCAATTGTGACATGGATTTCAAATCTTGAATACTCGTGCCGAGACTTCAACGACCTCGTTCTCCATCTTGACCAAACCTCGATTCATCCTGGATTTGATCAACTTAGATCATATCGAGACTAAAATTTCTATAGATATATATATATATATATATATATATATATATATATATATATATATATATATATATATATATATATATATATATATAGTGTGTGTGCTTGGATTTCAGTGTTATTGACAGTCGTGCTTTAAACTTTCGATTCTTGATCATCTTTAGAATATTAATGATTTATGGTTAATTTCAGTTGTTTTTATAATCACCAGTAATTGTATAGGATGATATACTGCCTTACAGCCCAATAATTTATTATTTATCCTTATCTTTCCAGAATGGCACCCATGACCAGAGTTTGTCTCCAGTGCACAGCTGCAATTTCGGATGAGACCGAGATCGTACTTTTCCCTTCTATTGCCCAGGAGGTGTTAGCAGCCTCACCGAAGAATTTCCCTCCATCTTCTGTCCTTCAGGAGGGGACTGCAGTTCAGCCGGAGACTGAGGGCCTTCCTTTGCCTCCTGGAGCGGTACCCCATGCCATTCCTGTCGAAGCTCATATTCATAAATTTCTCCAGGATTTGCGGGAGGTATCGAGACTTCAGGCTGAGCTTATGAGAGAGCAGAGTCTCAGTATCCAACTGTTGTGGGATTACATGCATTCGAGGGAGGAGCCTAGTCCCAAGAGAGCAAGGAGCAGTTTATATCCAGAGCCTCAGGAGTACCCAGGCTTTCAGCCTAGACCAGCCTATCCAGTTCAGATTTCTGTCCAGCAGAGACCAGCTGAGCGAGTGCCTACCCGTGCCTTCTGTAAGAAGCTTGGGCACGAATGGAAGGACTGTAGAAAGAGACTAGGATTGTGCCTATTTTGTGGGTCAGCTGCACACAAGATACGAGACTGTCCTACTACACTTACCCCTAGACGAGGCCTACCCCAAGGAGAGAGAGTTCCAGCTACCAGACCTAGTAGAGGTGAGTTCTTGACCCATACCTTATCCTATATTGATGATTACTGTACCCTACCATAATGTTTGTATGCTTGATACCTTATGACTACTTTTGATCTAGTATGACTTTAGTAGCTAGACGAGACTCCAGACTGATTGCCTGCCATAACCCTGTATGATTTCTTTTCAACTGCATGATTTAGATATGTTTTCTTGAGACCATGATTGTTGGGGATTGACCGGGAAAGAGTAGGATCATCTTAATTTCGAGGACAAAATTATTTTAAGGAGGGTAGACTTGTAGCACCCACTTTTTGAAATAAGGGTATTTTAGTCATTTTAGCCATTTTAGTGATTTTCTAGATATTATTGACTTGTGATTGATTTAGCCTTTGGTCTAACTTCAAAAAACCCACATTAGAGACTAACCATGACCTATGATGAGTATCTAGCTAATTAGATTTTATTTTTAGGCTTTGGGTTAATTTAGAAGCCATTTGGCTATTTTTAGGCTAATTAATTAATTGGCCTTTGTAGCCTTTTGTTAATTGAGCTTAAACTCAACTTAAATAGAGGAGTGGGACCCATGAACCAACCCTAACCCTATTAGGACTCCTATGGCCGGCCAAAACAGGAAACCCCCACCCCTATATAAGTATTGCATTGGAATAGACACCCCCTTTACAAAACCCTAGTTTCCAGCTCTCCAAAACCCTAACTTTTTCATCCGACCTCCGTTTCACCCCAAACGAAGTGCGTTGTGATCGTGGGAAGGAGGAGAATTTGCTGGAGCATTGTTAGCAAGGAGTTGGAGGCGTTTGCTCGGTGGAAACTGGTCGTCTCATCGATCGAGGAGTCAGTTTCTTGATTTTTCAACTCGCAATAGGTAAACCCACAAACTCTATAGTTTCTTCTAATTTTTCTTCATAGTAGCATGCATCTAGGTACCCTAGACCCACCCATGAAGTTTGGTTAAGTTTCGTGTCCGTTTGATAGGTGTATCGGACACGTATCGGATTAGGGTTAAACGTGTTCAATGAAATTCCTCTTAGAATTTGATTCTATTATTTTTGCAATCTAACTTCATGAATTAGTAGCCCTATATGTGAGGATTCCCAAACCCTAGGTTCTTGTTTGAATCGACACGAATTCGTGTCCAAAACAGGACCCGCACGCGCGCACGAGGACCGCGCGCGTGTCCTGCTGCTGCTGTGTCCGTTCTCGCTGGACACAGCGACTCGACGCATGATTTTCGGGTTGTGAGTAGGGGCAATGTCTGTCATAGTGCTCATAAAATTTCGTAGGGTTTCGTAGAGTATCGAGGGAGAAATCGACACGGCACGGGGCGTGCACTGTCGCGCGCGCGTGAGAACGCGGCGTCCGATACGCACTTCGTGCGACTCGGACACGTGGCAAGGGTCATGTTCAGGCACGTGGATGTGTAGCCCTATAGTTGGGCTACGTGTACGAGCAACCACGTGTCCTACCTTGCTTTGTGTCGAGCCCTAGATCGTGTGACACGCGTGCACGAGAACTAGTTTCAGTTTTGGTTCTTTAGTGTCCAGGACACTTCGTGTCCTATTTTCTTGGACACGATTGCACCTACACCTCGTGTTTAGACCCAGGACACGTTACCAACCTTTGGGTCCGAGTATTAATGGGTTTTTCGATGTTTTAGGTTGTGGGTAGATTGAATGTCGGAGTATCGGGTATTTTAGAACTGTTCTTTTTGATTCAGTTCTTCCTTCTCTCTTTTTGGTCTGATTTTCGAGGTGGTATTCTGTATTAATCAGCACCCAAAATCCTTACACCTTATTTAGGTATATACCTATTAGGTTGTGGCATCGAAAGTTGAGTTCAAGGATTGTAGTATCAGATTTCTGGAAGAATTTCCTTTCCTGTTTTAATTCTTCTTTCTGTTCAGTTCCTTCTCAGTTTTTTGTTATTTTTGTTTGGTTTGATTCATGTGTAATCTTGTAGACACAATCTACAGATTCCTTTTGACCTATACAAGAGCCTACCTACTAGTTTACAATAGGTTAGAGCCTTGATCGAATTTTGGGTAGACTCATAGATTTGAGTCTTCTTAACAAATTCAAATTTTGGATTATTGTGTTCTGTTCTCAGTTTCAGTTTTCCCTTCCTTTGATTTGATACATATATATTTTAGGTATTAAGCTAACCCACAGTTCCTATTTAACCTCACATATGTGATTACCATTAGGTTGTAGTCGAGGGTTTGAATTTAGGCTTTGAGTTTTGAGTATTAGACTTCTCTATTTCCTTCTCCTGTTCTTAGTTAACCTTGTTTCAGATTTCATAAACTTTGATGTGTGATCATGTAGACACCATCTACAGAGCCCTATTTACCTCACCTTTGTGTTACATGTTAGATTTCATCTTAGAATAGGTTGAAATCGAAATTGGGTTTTGGTTTGGGTTAGATTCCAGGTTTCCTATTCCCTGTTTCTGTTTTGTGTTCAGTTATTCGATGTTAGTCCCTGCCTAGACTCAAACAACATATCCTATTAACCCTCTAGGAGAGTATCTGTTAGTTACTGGAAGAGAAGGCTGTGTATGAATTGGGTAGGTATATAGTATTAGGTTAGTATCAGTTGATTCCAGTTCAGTTTTTGTATTTGTTTCAGTTTTCAATTTTGTTAGCATTTCTTTTCCATTAGTTTTGAATGTGACTCTGTATGTGAATCAACCTTCAGACCCTATTGACCCCTACCTAAGTGACTGCTTGCTAAGCTGGCATCATGAGGATAGGCTTTGATCAAGTTTGGTCTTAGCATAGGCTATGTCCAAAGGCATTCTCCTATAACTGTCATGTAATGGATTAGTGTTGGATTGATTATAGGATCACTAGATTTAGGTTGACTAAATAATTAGGAAATAGTGGATGCCAAGTTAGTTTAGTTAGTTACATTGGTTGATAGTTTAAGAAGAGTTGGTTTTTAGATGTATACATGTAGGGTGTATTAGTTAGGATAGAATCTAAGTTTGAGTGTATTAATAGTAGGTAGGATTTTGGTATTAGGATGCATGGTAATTGATATGTAGGACTAGTATTGACCTAAAAGTGGACTTGTAGACTAGTTGACCAACCTTGACCTAGTTTGACTAGTTTGGTTGACCAAAGATGACCCAAGGTTGACTTTGACTTAGATTGCCCCAAATCATGTAGAATTTGCATTGAAGACTTTCCTTATATTTTAGACTGTATTATGACATGTGGTTGTTTTAAATAGGATCTTATTACTCCAGTCCAGTCACTTTTCATCATCAGCAGATCGGATTGCCAGGCGAGTACATTCTCTGATCTTTTCATGCTTCTTTGGGTATGTATTCTTGTTATAGACTAGTATACTTGATGCTGACACGACGTTCACACGGATCAGTACCCTATGGATCTTTTCATGCGATGTTATCCCCTCGGATACATCGAGTATGTCATGTTTCATGTACTTTATCATGTTCATCATGTACTCCATGTATTCACTTTTATCCATGTGCACTCATATGTTATTCATGTACACTCATGACCATATGAGCTCCATGTATACAGTAGTTGTTATCCATGTGCAATAATATAACATGCTTCGATCCTTGTGTATTGGTTGGGGGCAGGGAGAGTGTAGTTGGTTATGTGATCATTATCTCCAGTAGTTGTTATCCATGTTCTTTTCGTAGTTGTATCCATGTGCAACCCAAGCTGTTTACATAACAATTCATGCTCTGTTTCACGTAGAAGGTTATATTCTTTATTTATCATATTTATATCTCAGTTATATCTTCTCTCCTGTTGATTTCTCTTTACAGCGATTCATGTATAGTTTTCTATAGCTTGCTTTATATGTCCATTCCTGATATGAACTGTTGTGAGAGATATGTGCTCGTTCCGTCCTGACTGGGCATGTTGAAAATTTTACAGGTGATGATGAGGAGTACTGTCCTACTTATTATGGCATTGGCTTAAATGACACTGGCGACGTGGACTCACAGGAGGATCCCACAGTCGCTAAGGACTTGCCCATAGTCTAGCTGAGACTTATACTTTATTTGTATTTTCTATTTGAGACTTTTATGAGTTGTACTTGAGATATTTTTGGTGGTTTACACCTATACTTTTATTGTGACTTTCTTGAGATTATTCTTCTATCCCATCTTAGTATTGTGATTGAGTTACGTATTATTTTAGTCTCTATTCATAGCTTGGTTAGATTGTGTTAGATATGGTGACTCAGGACAGCGTTCTACCGCCGACACTGCGGCGTAGGTTGGGCGTTCGTTACTTCTTGTGCCCTCACACTGGGTGCGGGTCGTGACAACCCCAGAATCTTAAGAGCTGGATTAGTATTTATTTTTCTTTTGGAAACAAGTGTAATATTTGAGTGTTGTATTAATGTTTGTTGTATTTCAGGCTTTTCATATTGAATAAAATGTTTTTTTATATTTCGTTAGAATTTTATCTGCATGTATTTCACTGTTTGATACAGCTTACTGCCGCTGTCTCAAAAACGGTGCAGGCTGGGCATGATCCGATTCGACCTAAGAAATTGGGACCGGGTCGTGACAGCAAGGCTGACGCGGATCGGGCGCAAGGCTGGCGCGGTCGTCGGATCGGCACAAGGATGGAGCGGATGGCGGTCAGTGGATCGGCAGTCAGCGGTGCGCGGATGGCGGTCAGGGGATCGGCGGATCGGCGCAAGGCTGACGCGGTCGGCGGATCGACGTGAGGCTGGCGCGGTCGATGCGAGGCTGGCGCGGGCGGATCGGCGCTCGTCTGGCGCGGTCGTGGTCGGTCGCGGTCGGCGCGGGAGATGGGCTTGAATTTTTCGGGAGATGGCGGCTAGGGTTTTGAAAGTAAGTCTCGGACCGCTCGACCCTATGAGCTCAGGGCCGGCCCTAATAAATCACCACCAAACTATCAAGAATCAATTTGAATAGGAAGGGCAATAACAGAGCATGAATCATGAGCAGCAACTATTATAGAAATTTAAAGAATAATGAGTATAAATATATAATCCTCAAGTTTTATTACAATTTTTAACTTCTGGAGCAGTGCCATAAACTTTAATAATAAAGAACAACGTTTCTTGGTTTATTCCTAAATTGGATAGAAAATGAACTATTTCAGTTTATTCATGAACTTTAGTTCCAAATGAGTATAAAGTAGAGATATTATGATGTTAGATGCTCAGGAGAGGAGGAATGGGCAGTCCCATCATCACGATCTCCATTGTTGTCATATATATGCCATATAGCAAAAAAAAAATTCGTTGAAGACGTGCATTAGGTTGAAGCTTAGAAACAAATCTTCCAATCTTTGATATAGTCCTATAAAATCCAAAAACAATTAGATATAGTTCAACATTGAAATGGATTTACAAGCTTGCTATTGAATTGTGCTTAGGATTTTTATTTTATACGCTATTAAATAGAGTCAAAAAAATTTATCGACAGTTCAGATGTGTGTCACGTGTCCATGGTTTATTAGTTCCCATATAAAGATGCACGCAGTTAGTAAATAAGCAGGAGGAGGAAGGGCATTAACAACAAGAAGGAAGCTTTGTTTGCATAGCTTTCTTATAAAATAATTAGTCATGCCATGGCACCTTTCCCTTTTATAGCCATGACCATTGTTGTGATCCTAAATAGAGTCCAGGTGCGTTGAATGATTTCTTCTATAAATACCACTCAACTAGACCACTTCTGTTCTTGAGAGAGAGAGAGAGAGAGAGAGAGAGGAAGATGTGGAGGAAATGTTACTTGGACTTGTTGCTAGTTCCCTTGGCCCTTCTCTTCTCCATTCTCTACCATGGTTGGTTGTGGTATATGGTCCGGACGCAGCCCAACAGTACCGTGATCGGAATCAACTCCGCCGGCCGCCGAATGTGGGTTCTCTCTATAATGAAGGTTAGTATGCAGCTAATTACAATACTAAAAAAAAAACTCCAATAGTACTATTCACCTGTAGCGAAGTTCAAATTCTGTAATGAAGGTTAGTATGCAGCTAATTACAATACCAAAATTTCTTTAAGGTGTGCTTGGATACTCAATCTTTCCTTCTTCATTTTTTGAGAAAACTTGAAAAAAAAAAAAAAGAAGAAGAGAAAATCAGCCGTCAAGTTTTTTTTTTTTTTTTCTCTCTCTCAATGCCAACATATGCTCATCACTGAATCATATCAAATGAAGATATGGCATCGATCCGGATATCTTCCACTTATAGACTTTAAAACAGAGCCGTCTAAGTTATATATATATCATGGACAATTTTATCTTTTTAGAAATTTTTCGAAGATAAAAATTTAAACTCTTTCACTTTCTTCTGCACAACCGAATATGTTATATTTTTTTTATTTTTCTTCCACGTAACCAAATACCCTCTTTTTTATTCACATATATCCATAACAAATTATAATTAAATTTAAATTAAATTTCTATAAAATTTAATTTAAATTTAGGTGCAACGCACGTGGTTCTACCGAGCATAAGAAAACTTCTTAAAATCACAGTGAGAGTTTTTACAACCGGATGTTATCTAACATAAGTAATGTATGTTGTTAATAAGTTACGAAAGAGCAATGCTGAATCTTCATTTTTTGCCTCTTCTACTGAATTAGTAGAGAGGAGATCAACTCTGAAAGTTCTTCACTGTTGAGATTAATTCAATTAGATGGAATTTACTAGTTGTCCAAACAGTAAAAAATCTTCACTGCTAAATCTTCCTTTTTTTGGTCTTGTCGGCAGTTTGAAGTCATGCATGTAACTACCACCCTCAAGTACCTATAGTCTATAAAGAATAATATTCTTGGAAGCTTGTTCTTCTCTTACATGCAATAATCTTAAAATGGTTATAGTCGAACCCCAAATTATAATAAATCCAAACAGAAAGAAACAAATAGTACGTGAACAAAAAAATTATCTACAGAACCATAGAATTTGTCTGTCGATTGTATGAAGAGAGTACATATTTGTACATTATATGATTCATGCATGGTTGTATACTTCATTAATTCTATCTAACTACAGAGCCTTAACAATTTTTATGGTCAATGTATGTATGATCCAAAGGACAATGACAAGAAGAACATCCTCGCAGTCCAGACCCTTCGGAACGCGATTATGGGCTCAACACTAATGGCCACAACATCCATCCTCCTCTGCTCCGGCCTCGCTGCTGTCATCAGTAGCACGTACAGTATCAAGAAGCCCATCAACGACTCGGTCTTCGGTGCCCACGGAGAATTCATGGTGTCCCTCAAGTATGTAACCCTCCTGGTCGTCTTCCTCTTCGCCTTCCTTTGCTACTCCCTCTCCATCCGCTACATCAACCAAGTCAACTTCCTAATAAACATCCCGTTGACTGCCGACGACGCCTCTCCTCTGACATCGGAGTATGTGTGTGACATCTTGGAGAAGAGCTTTGTCCTTAACACGGTGGGGAATAGGCTCTTCTATGCAGCACTGCCGCTTCTTCTCTGGATCTTCGGGCCGGTCATGGTGTTCTTGAGCTCGATTACAATGGTTGCAATAATGTACAATAATGATGTGGTTTATAGGGAGGGGAAGCTGTTGTTAGGAGGAAGAGGATGGATGTGACGGATTGTCTGTCTGTGTCTGTGTCTGTGTCTGTGTCCGTGTCCGTGTCCGTGACTAGGTAAGAAAAAAGAAGAAGAAATATTTGGCATGTCTTTGTTTCATCTTTTCTTACAGCTTGAGAGTATGGTTGTCAAAATCATGAAGGATGAAGTGGGGAATTGTCTTGGGTTAATACATGGGATACATATTATTTGTCTCTTAGTGTGGTGATCGTATTCATAAACTTTTGTTTCATAAAATTTGATTGATGTTTTCACATGGTATTCACAGTATGCTTTATTTGGGTGCGTCCAATATGGATCAGACTCACCTGAGGTGTAGAATAATGCAGATAATGACCAGTCTTATATCGCCAAATCAATCTGCGCTTATTAAAGGCACATCAATCTCAAGAAACCGTTTGTTAGCTCATGAAATTGTCAAAGAATTCAACAAGGAGGGGACAAGAAGGCTTGCATCAAACTTGATTTATGTAAAGCTTACGATACGATAAACAAGAAATTCTTGTGCAAAATTATGTGATACGTATTTTGACCAAGGCCGGCCCTAGCCCAGGGTAGCCAGGGCAGTTGCCCTGGTCCCATGAAGCATGAGGGTCAAAATAAATTAGTTTATATATATATATATATATATATATATATATATATATATATATATATATATATATATATATATAATATTGTATTTAAATTAGAACTAATATGTACCATGGGCCTCCTTTAACACAAAATAATTGTATTGTAGTGGTAATTATGTTAGACTTGCACTCTATAGATTATTTGTTCAATTCTTGGTGGCAACATTTTTTTTAATTTACTTTTATTTCAGTTTTTTTTACATTATATAAAGGGGCCCATTTTGAAAGTTCACCAGGGCCCCCATGAACTCAGGGTCAGCCCTGAGTTTTACCATTGGTGGGTAGAGCGTATCAGAGAGTGCATAACCACCCCCATCTTTCTCTATGCTAGTCAAATGGCAACCATTTGGCTTCTTCACGAGCAATAAAGGGCTTCGTAAGGAAGACCCCTTTATCGCCATACTTGTTTACTATTATAATAGAATATTTTATGTGCTTCATGGATCTTGTTGTATATAGGAAACATATTGTGCCTCTATTTAAAAGCGTGTACCCATTTGTCTCACAAATTACTTTCTTAGATGGCTTATTAGTGTTTATAGGGCCGTTGACAAGAGGTATTACCAATCTGACTAATCTTATGGTTGAATTTGGGCGTTTGACATGTTTGCAACTTAATGGAGATAAAATCATGGTGTATTTCAATCGAAGTTTTCCTCAACAAGAGTTGTGGCAATCTTTACTCCAAACTGAGAAGGAATAACTTATGGTTAAATACTTGGGACTTTCGTTGTCAATTTTTTATGCTCGTGATACATACTGTAAGGGAATTGTTGATTATGTCCAACGACGGATTGAAGGACGGCAGGCTATAACATAATCGTTCGAGGGTCGACTAGAGTTCATGATGGATGTTATTACGACAATAATATTGTACTATAACCAGGTTGTACTTATTACTAATGAATACCATCAATAAAATATAGAAATATTGCGTTGATTTTCTTTGAAGAGGAGGAGTTCACGCAATCTTGTGGGAGGAGCTATACACCACAAATGAAGAGGGAGGAGTCAGGCTGCATTCTCTCAAGACTCTGCGAGAAGTCTTTACTTTTAAATTTTCATGGAAATTCTAGGAAGGAAAGTCGATATGGGCAATCTGGACATATGTCCGCTTTCTAGAGGGATCAAACTTTTGGTCATACGATAGATATATAACTATGCAATTACATTTAATTCAATTCTTAATCAGAGGAGGCAACTCAAACAGGGTCTCAATAGAATTGTATGTGTCATGCATCAATCCCAAAAATAAGTAGGACAATAATATGTGGTAATGTTTAGTTACGTATCAAATGGACTCCATCCAAATTTGAATTTGTATAATTTATCCAATTGATAATTTTATCTATAAAACAATATAAATATGTTATCTCAATCCACATGAGAAATAAATATCAAGAAAGAACTATATATATATATATGCTAAAGTCGGCTGCTAGTAACTATATGCATAAGCCATATGATATATAAAGATATCCACTAACAAATGACAATCTAATAATAACTAGGTCAATATGCATATAAAGAACAAATAGGACTCGATGTACTCCGTCGATCGCACTCAAGTCTAGCTTGGACGCATAGAATAAATCTCATGTAAATGAAGTAACAAATACGAAACATGGATGTAATATACAGAATAATATGAAATAGATAGTAAATAATGGAAAGATATACTTGCCTGGAAGTTGAACGAAGATGGGACGAAGATTCGGTTGCGAACTCATCAAATGGTAGTGGGACAAAAATAAAATATATAGAGACGTTATTAGATACCGAAACAAACATCACCAATGTATCCGAAATGTGTGAGAACTAAGAACGGCGTATTGGTGACATCAACTTCGGAGGCGAAGAAGGAAACATGATAAAGAGATCCACTCTAAGATTTCGGTATCTCACCAAATAAACTCAAAAATAGATTTATCATTCTTCAATTTTACTATTAATAATTTATGAACTTATAACTATTAGGCTCTCAATAAATAAAAGAAGATAAATCAAATCTCTAAAGGTTAACCCTAAGATAACTTAAATCATAACTAATAAAACAAAAAATTAATCTCTATCTAATAACTAAAAAAACTAAAAGATAACAACAAATGTACGGTTTTCCATCATTCTTCCCAGCTTCGAAAAATTCACCTCCTAGTGAATCATGTCAACGTGGAATCTGATAATTTTCTTCTGTGATGTCCTCCAAATCATCCATAGCGGAGGCCTCTGCTTCGACAAGGTAGTTATCATTCAAAACTACATAGTGGTACTGGCGGTTGTGGAAGGGAAAGAAGCAAAATATCCAACATGGACCTATCATCAAGCATCTCAATAACTTATAATTGTCTCATTGAGTCCAAAAAATAAAATGATCATCCCTACAACCAATTATCATTTAATGCAAACTACTATAATTTTTTGTAAAAAACATAATAGAAATCTTTTACAATCCTAACTATTGGAACAAGTTCAAAATATTTAGAAGTCATAATAGGTTCTTTAAATACATTGAAATGATCATACGTAACTAATTCTTATAAAGATGATATATAAAGGTCAAATTTTATTAAATGATTTAAATCTAGACCTAGACTCAGACTTGGGTCTAATTGGTGACTCGTCTATGACAGCTTCAGTAGGTTCTACTAATGATTTTTTTTAGAAAATATAGGATCATCGTTAACAATAGTTTCTACCTTGATATGGTCAAAATATTCTCCGAACATCTTTTTCGTGTCATCATGCATTTTATCATATGAAGCAGCATCAATGATCTCAAAAAAATTCTTTCGAGAAATATTGTGTCGATATTTTTATGAGCTTTACCTACGTATAAGAAATTCCTACAGTAGGGTTTAGCTCTAATACCAGACGAAGACCTAGAGGTGAAAAAATATAATTAGTATAAATTTGGGATTTATAAAAATTTGGGTGCAGAAGCTTTAAATAAAATATGAATAATCAACTATTATAAATTCATCACAAATAATTTTAAGAGAGACACAAATAATAAATTATACCTAATTTGGAATGGCATGTTGGTAAAGTTGGAGGCATAAAAGGAGATAAGATAAAGGATCTACTTTAGGATCTTGATATCATACTATACAAACTCAAAAAAGATTTCTCATTCTTCATTTCTTTGATGAATAATTTATAAACTTACATACTATTTCAAAATTTCTCAATAAATAAAAGAAAAGAAAACCAATCTCTAAATGATTATCCCTAAGATAACTTAAATCATAACTGGCATAATAGAAAATTAATTTCTATCTGACACAATCCGAAAAGATAACAACAAATGTAAATTGTGGTTTCCATCATTCTCTTATCATGTAAGCATGAAATCTGAGAATTAGTGCTATGCCCCAGTTCCATATAACCAATCATCCTTGCTAGGGCATGATGTCATGCGAGCCTAAGTTGCGCTCGCACAAGGCAAATACCGAACCGGCTGATTGAGAAGCTAAATAATAGAGTTGCACAGAAGTCCCAGGCAAAAATAGTTAAATAACACAATGATATATAAAACAATTCTTTTTATTGATATTAAATAGAAGATTACAAGGGCTAGCCAAGATTATAATAGAATCCTGCCCTGAGGCTTACAACTTGAGAATAATTACAATAGATGATATCCATACATTATGTCCCTTATACAAGTGAAACCTTCAACGTGGTCGTAAACCTCGAAACGCCAAGGAAACTCCATATCTCAGCGCATCCAAACGAGCGCCACACAGAACTAGTTACTATCCTACATACAAATTGGTGGGGTATTAGTACATAGAAATGCACTAGTGGGGAGGCCTCTCAGCCACCCATACAAAGCCAACACATTATTTTACTGAGTGTACACTATTGTCACATCCCGATCCTGAAGAATCGAATACTAGCCACTGGGTGTGATGTCGTACAAGTCTAGATTGTACTTGTAGAAGGCAAAACCATTACAGTTTCTGGTATTTCTCAGAAAACAACGTCACAACAAACCAAGCAGATAAATTAAAGTCACAAAAGATATCAAAAAATATGTCTCTTTATTGATAATTGCAACAGATTACAAGACTTGTAGCTGAATATAGAGTTTACAACATATTGCAATGATTTTTGAATAAACAACTGAATGACTTGTCATTTAGGCTTACACCCAAACATGTCGACTTGGCTTACAATGAACTTGCCGACTTGGCTTACAGTCTCACTGGTTCATCTGAATTATAATGTTTCATACATTATGTCTCGTATAGCAGAAGATATCATCTTGCAAGAACAACTTCTGTACACCCATCCGATTCATCAATGCCAAGCATTGATCAAAAGATTTCCTCCATGCATGAGCACCTGTAATGATGCCCATAAACGTGGATCAGTACATTGTGGTGTACTGGTGAGTGGTGCTGGCCCAACTTACCTAAGAAGACAACGCTAAGTAATCATGTGATATAAACATTATTAATGTGGTCTTTTTCATTGCCTTAGGGTCAATCATGTTTATATCCGACAAGACGTAAAACATGCAGTTCTCGTAGTAGCATAATGTAAAACATATATGTTATTACCCTTTGGTGATTCTTACCCACGGTCATGTAGCCATCCCTGTACATTTATAATACTTACTCTGCCTGTATAAGACATTGTTAGGAACAATATCATAATTATCATATTTGTCACCATTCAGATGATTCTTACCAACAGTCGATATCCTTTCATGTATATGATTAATATCTTACTTTGCCTATATAAGATATCATTAGCATGCAACCTGTCTATATGAAGGTCATTGGCGACACGCCATCTTGGACTTGTGGTTAGACGGCTCCCCATCAGCGACGGGTAGTTAGTCCAGAAGGCTTTAGAATCACCATGCTACTACTTCAGCACACTAGTTCCCCCAGGACGAACGGGTCCGAGGCCTCAGAGTTACCATTGGCAAAACATCTAATGTATGATTAGAAAAACTAAGTGAATAAGCCATCATTCTCATTTATATTGCCACATATGCCTTGAGCCGACGCTCGTATTACCATCTGTCCAATCTAGAATCTTAGTGTAATCAATATTCTACAATAGTACCGGTTAATAGAATATGATTACTCATCCTTTTTTCTACATCTTTGATACCATACGTTCTTTTTGGTCATGACTCAAACATACTCACTGCCTATTTCTCGGGTCTTATTATCTGTGTGTAAATACCACTTTTCTAAAATGAGGATAATTTTGAACTTTTATAAAATTGATTATTTAATAATAGGTTTAAATCATGTTATTGATTTATTGGTAAATTTTAATTATTTTAATATCATTAAATTAGTGTTTTGTGATTTTGTTCTTTGGCTAGTGTAACCTTAGAGCTGCTTAGCATAGAGACTAACCATGACCTTGGAGGCCTAACCCATGTGATTAGATTAGCTAATTACCACTTTTTAGGCTAAGGGTATTTTGATCATTTTGTGACTTTTGAATTATTTAGGATTTTGATTAATTGGTGAATTTTAGATTATTTTAAAAATATTTAAATTGATGTATTGTAATTTTGCTCAATTTTCATATTTTAATATTTTGGGAATTTTTATATTTTAATATTAATTTTACGAGATTTGTTAAATCGGGTTCGATTTTCATCTCGTTCCGACTTGTGTTAGTGACCCGGGTAGCTTAGACTCTAGTCGGAACCCCAAGATTAGTTAGGCATGGTCCGCAAATCCTACTAATTAAGTTAGTGTCATTAGACTAATTCCACTTGCTTAGAATAGTTAAATTAGAGACTTAAACTTGACCTTTTTGACCACAAACCTTGTCATGACTTAAGTTGACTCAAATGAGACTTGTAGGGGCATCTTGGACATTTCACATAGGCCCATTAGGGCATGTATGACCAGCCACCTATAGGGGGAGAGGTGTCACTCTTTTTCATTTCACACTTGCCTCTCTTTTTTTTCTCCAAATTTGTTCTTCCCCAAACTTGAGAGCTTCCCTCTTGATTTTGATCTCCAAATTGCTCCATTCTTCTTCCAATCTTCCATCATTTCTTCTCATTCAACCAAGGAGGAGGTGCTAGCAAGGATTGGGAGCAAGGAGCAAGGAAGGGTGTCCATTTTGAAGGAGCTTTCGTGTCGGAACCGTGTCCTTTGAGTGTATCATTGGGATCCTACTTCCAATAGGTATACATCTCTCTATTTCAATTTCCCTTGCATTTTAGTTAGATTTGAATCCATAGGATCCACCCCCATGCATGTACAACCGTTAGATTTTAATTTGAGGCTCTTTGGAGTCCTCTTTAGGAAGTTTGAATAGGTTTGGTGTCCTACTTGTGGAGTTTCCAATATATGACACCCCATGTGTTTGTATTTATGCAAATAGGCTATTTTGTGTTTTAATTTCATTTTTTAGGATAGTTAGAGAGTGGATTGATCTTAGTTAGGATGGTTAGAATAAGTTCTATTTAGATAGCTATGTTGGTATCCAAGTATCTTGGCCTACATGTGTTTCTTTTGTCCAAAACAATCCAAATTCGTCATAATTTTTATCCACCTTTTTAGTAGCCAGAGCAACTTAGAAATGCCATAACTCCTATCTCAAGACTCCGATTAGTCTTCCATTTTTTTAAAAGAAGCGTATCGGAGTTAGCTTTCCAAATATATATTTTAATAAGCCAAATTCGTTCTGAAACTTTCTGTAGAATTGTTTGAGTGTCAGCTGTACGAAAGACGAACGCGTTTCGGTATTTTCGCAATTTCGGGAGCTTCCAGACACGAAAATGCGATCCGTTTGAAGTTTCGGAAAGCTAATACGAAGGGCTATAACATAATTTAATCCTAGAATTTAGTGAAGGCCCAATTGGTACAGTATTGATTTTAAGTAGAAAAGTAACTATGTGACATAGGCATTTTGTGTAACCTATGAGCCTAGTATGGATATCATGTGAATGTAGGTATCATAGGTTGTCAAGAATATATATATATATATATATATATATATATATATATATATATAATATATGTTAGTATAGTGTGTGTGTGTTTGAATGAGATAAGGATGTGTGTGGTTAGTAGAGAGAAGTAAGATTGATAGAGAATATGTGCTAGTATGTATTTGATGTTGTATAGATGGTAGTGTAGTATGTGTGTGTGTTGTGAAGGTAATAGAGTTGGGAGGATCATGCCATCCTATTTGACTTGAGACTAGTGTGGTTTGTTGAGTGATTTGTGTTTTGGTTGAGTGGTAGTGTGTTTGTATATAGATATGTGTGGGTGTGTTAGAAGAGAGGGGGTGGATTTGGTATATGTGTTTGTGTGTGTGTTAGTATTGGAGTGGAAAGAAATTTAAATGTTGTATGTATGGATATGTTAGTATGTTAGTGGTTTTGTTAGAATCTATGTAGAGGTTAGAGATATCTTAGAAGTTAGATAGTGATATCTTGTATAAGTTAGATAATTAGTTGTGTTAGTCTATGTTATTGTTAGTTAGAGATGACATATGTTAGTTGGTTAGAGTTAGAGATGGATATATATACATATATGTTATGGTTAGATATTAGTTAGTGGATGTTAGTTGTGTTAGGTTTCTAAGTTAGAATAGATGGTTAGAAGTTATATGTTAGAGTTGGTTTGTATCTTGTATTAGAGGTATAAGTTAGGATATAGAGTGATATCTTGAGATACCATAGTGGTATCTTAGGATATTTTGGGTATTTGCCTAGTACCTTATGGTAATGTATTTACCTACAAGGTAAAAGGGACTTACCTTCAAGGTAGAGGGGGTTTACTTTATACTAAGGTATTGTCTATCTAATATTTAGGGTGAATGTTAGAGGCTAGATATTTAACGTATTAGTATTAGAGGTTAAGGTTTTAGTTTCCAACCAAGGTAATGGTTTATCTTACCTTAAGGTAATTGGTTTACCTTATTACAAGGTAAGGTATTGGGTTTACCTAGATAACTAAGGTTAGATATCTAAGTTATTGGTTAGCTAGTAGCATATGATAGATATTAGATATCTAAGATTGGTATCTTGGTAGTTAATGTATTTATACCTAGACTAAGGTATTGGGTTTTCAACTATGGTATTGATATTAGGATATCAATAGGGCTAAGGTATATGGTATCTTGGGGTAAGATATAGGTTGGTGTCTTACTAGTATCTAATATCTACGTTAGTTGTCTTAGGATGTATGAGCCCCTGTTTTTCAAAAACTTATTTAAGTAGTGTTAATTAATTTTTAATATCATTTTTAGCCTTAAAATATTTTAATATGATTTTAGGAATTTTTCTATAATTTTTAAATGATTTTTAAATGAGTTTTAATAGCTAAAATATCATTTTACAATTAATTAAAATATTTTAATACCATTTTGTAATTTTTAGAATTATTTTTATATCAATCTGCAATTTATTAAATTGTTATAATATCAGTTTGCAATTAATAATTTGTTTTTAATGCAGAATACAAATTTGAATTTGTATTTAGACACTGGAAGGACCTATCTGTGATATCCTAAACTACGGGGACCTAAACGAAAAATCCTATTCTACCCACCCCCGACGACTCGGCTGACCGACTGCCACGCCGACGACGACCCGCCATTTCCGGCCGCCCAACTGACCTAGGACCGACTCTGACCCCTATAAAAACCTTCACACTCACCCCCGACCCATCCACGACCACCGTCGACAACCACCGCCGACAAGTTTGCCGTAACGAGGCGAGTCGATCGCCGCCCGAGCGCCACCGCCCCGACGCTTCCTCCGCCATCCAGAGCTTTCGAAACTCCCCCGACTCGCCGGACACGTGAGTAGCAGAACTCGAATCGTGTCGTGCGTGTCTCGTTTTCACGTACGTGACTCGTCAGGACACGATGACCCTAACCCAGTGCTCGGACACGCGAGACTGAACTCGTACGTGTCGTGCATAGCACGGACACGTAGACTCTGTGTCCCAAACTGTCAGGACACAGGGCTTCGTTTTATCGGGTTTAATAATATATCACTAAAAACCTAAATAATACTAACCTAAATCCTAACCCTAACACAAGCCGCGGGTTGACCCCCTGGCCAGCCCGACCCAGTCAGGGAACCCGACCCATAGGGCCGAGTTCGAGCCCCCTGTGCTGTGTTTGTTTTCTTTTTCTTTTTCCTTTTTCTTTTTCTTTTTGTTTTCTTTTTATGTTTATATATATATATATATATATATATATATATATATATATATATATATATATATATATATATATATATTTATAGTTATATATACGTATATATGTATTTCTGTATATATATATATTTATTATATATACATACTTTTATATACGTATGTACAGTATATATATATATATATATATATATATATATATATATATATATATATATATATATATATATATATATATATATATATATATATATATATATATATATATTATATATTTATTTCTTTATGTATATATATGTATTTTCTATATATATATACATATATGTTATATATGTATACAAATATATACATAATTATTAGCCTAAGTAATTTTCGTAATATTATACATATGTATATTTTTAATATATGTAAATATTACTTGTCATATTTTTATGGCTACTATGTAAAATTTTACCCTATTAAAATATTAATATTTATTATGTATTTTTACCTCTTTGTATTTTAATTACTGCAACCATTTGGTGTCCAAGCCTAGCATGGATTTTTGGGCCAAATATATTTTTCCACAATCAAGACCTGTACAAGTCATATTGGACTTGATTCATGGCCTTGGGTCCTGTATTTGAACTTTGGTTCAAATTATGTACATGGACAAAATACGCAGATAATTAATTATTTAATTTTAGTTAGTGTACCTTGCTGTTTTTGAATTTCTAAAAATACTTAAATTGCTGTTAAAATTCTGGAAAAATAGTATTTAGATACTATGTTAATTTAGCTAATTTAGTATAATTTTTACAGTATTTAATTTATAGTTTTTCCACTGAGTTGGCATATGAAACCAAAGCTCATTTTTCTGTTTACTTAGGAAAACGGATTTTTATAAAATACTTGTACTGGTTAGTAAATTCCAGAAAAAAATATAATAAATTTCTATAATTAACAAGGATCATTTTGGTACTTTATTTTATGTAAGATTAAGCTTTTTGTCTATCTCAAAAATTGTTGGAACACAATGTTCATTTGATTTATTTATTGAATAATTACGACTTGCAACTTTTTGTGTTATTTTGAGTTATAGCCGTGTTGAACCTCACCCCTCACTAGTATAAAAACCCTAGAAAGTTAGTTATAGTAGTATGTCACCCCACATTGGTCTCCTATACTAAAGTCATCATTTTGGCTAGGTGCCCAATCACAAGTCGTGTTGCACCAATTAGTGTCTTAGTGTTTTAGCTTAGTGTAAAAACTAAGTTTATGTATTTATTTCTACAGTGACTAGTTACCCGACATCTATAACACTTTTATCACAGCTTGCTTTGCTAGAGGCAAGTACTCTCTACAAACTTTACATACTGTTTGCCACTCCCCGTTCTCGGAATGCGTATTTTTATATATGTATAACTCATATGTATTTATTTAGTATTTATTATGTATTATTCTGTATTTAAATTCCTTTAGTTTCATGTTAATTAATTATCTGCTCTTTAAATTTTCATGTTAATTAATTTCCTGCAAATTTGATTTCTACAATTATATTTCTGTAATTTTATTACCTGCATTTTATTTGCTGCTTTAGTGTTATTGGGTTTCGGTTTGCTGGTCCCCTTAAACCCGACCCAACAGTCCCACCTACCACCACCCTTCCTATTTAAAGCTTCCATCTCTTTCTCTCTCCTCATAACTTCATTCTCACCATTACTTCTTCTTCTTTCTCTCATCACTTCTCCACCTACCAGCAGCAGCAGCAGGAGGCAAGTGCAAACTTGCTTCTACTTGAGAACCATGTTTTTATGGTTCATTTGTCTTCTTCTTGTGATTCCAAGAGAGTTTAGTTCTTAGCATTTTTGATTTCTATGGCTAGGTTTTCTCTAGATCTAAGTTGTTACATTTTCGGCTGTTCATGGGTTTTTGGTCCTCCCAACTTAGCGTGTTTTCTGGCAGGGAACTTCATCTTCTGGCTTGGGACGAAGGCTGAGTCACGCACACGTCTCTACGTGTCTGCGTGTATTTTCAGTCACGCTAACGTTCTCATGAACGTACGTGTATTTTTAGTCACGCACACGTCTCTACGTGTCTGCGTGGATTTTGAGACACGCTCATGTTCTTACATGTTAGCGTGTATTTTCAGTCACGCTAACGTTCTCATGAACGTGCATGTATTTTTAGTCACGCACACGTCTCTACGTGTCTGCGTGTATTTTCAGTCACGCTAACGTTCTCATGAACGTGCGTGTATTTTTAGTCACGCACACATCCATGAGCGTGCGTGTATTTTTAGTCACGCACACATCCATGAGTGCGTGGATTCTTAGTCACGCACACGTCCACGAGTGCGTGCGTGAATTTTTATCATTTTCCACACTCACACTGTACATGCCAACATGAACCATTTTTCACGCTCACTCTGACAAGACTTGTTGGCGTGACTTTTGGCCTTAGCTTAGACTTGCTGGCGTGACTTTTAACCAGGGTGTTTCTATTTGCTTTATAACTTATTCAATAATGATGGCATGATAATTCTTCTATTATATCCTTACGCCTTTTGGCGTGAACTTGATAAAATCATGACATGTTAATATTGTAAATATGGATTGTTGTATAGAATGTGTCATGTGTCTTGATTGATCCATGGATACACCAGATTGACTGGAACTTAACTCTGAGGAGTTACAGACTCGACCCCATGTAATATTGATGGACTTTCATGCCTTGTCACCATTGATAATGATTATGACATGGACTAAATAATTGATCATGCGTTCCTAGTTGGAACTAAGAGACTGGCTAGTCGTCTTATTGAATTGAATAAATGAGACACGTTCATGTAATGAACTATTGTAATCGACTGGCTGATCCCGAATATTGGCATACGGGCACATGCAGGTTTCAAATTATTTATTTATTTATTTAGTATTTACTTATCTTACAAAAACAGCATGTGTACTTTATGGTCAAGGCATGATTACTCCGTGGTTAGATTTGATTGTTGCATTACGCTATGTAAGACCTACAACATAGCCGCACGGGTATCGTTGTAGAGTTGTGCATATCGTACCCCGTACAAAAGTACTCATTTGAATGACCATGATCCACGGCATGGAACTTCACTCAACGTAGGGACTATTAAGTTAAATAAAATAATGATGGCATGGAGAGAATGGATTCCCGAGTTCTTACATGGCAGCCCTCTTGGGACTAGTAGTGCCCGACAGGCCGGCTGGTTCCCACAGATACTGTAAATCTGTCACACGGGCAGGGAACAGTATCTGCTTATATTATTGTACATGCTATATTAACGGCGGGCGTCCCGCCGGGACTCGTCTAATTACATGATTGGCGCAATTGATTGATTGGATAGACTAGCCTTGCTCGCATATAGTAAGAACTGAGGAATCCCTATTTTGCATAATTCCAGGATAACTTGGGACTCACAATAGCAAGCCGTAGGATTTAATTGGCCGTTAAAGATGATTTGTTTGTGTACTGTACTACTCTGTTACCTAACTGGGATGATCAGAATGTCAGGACATGACGGGTCAACTTCTGTCCTTGTTTGGTTGGGAGGTTGGTTCGAAGTGTCGTGATGTGATGTGAATCCTAGTAGCAAGCAGATATCTATTATTATATTCTTTTACTTACTGGTTTAGTCCTTCATATCGTCCTTCCTTGTGGTACTTGCTATTAGAGGTCTAACCTCTCTGGTTTTGCATGGCCAGATCTAGAGCCGATCCCCGAGGATCTAGCTTACTTCTACCTCCAAGATGGTCAATACTAGAGGGATGATCGCAGGAGGACTCGAGTGGGTTTCCTTACTTCACTGCTCGTTTTGTCATTTACTTTATACTTAGCCGTTTGGCACCGACATGTTGGTCGGATTGTCTTGCTCTTACTTTCGCATAATTGTAACTAAAGTCAGACTGCAGCTGTTAACAATTGTGTATATACTTGCTATACCATCTGGCTATGTTTTGTAAAGCCAGATCTCCAGAACATTTTGACTGAGCGTTTGGGACGCCTTACTGCTTTATCTTACATGTTCTTTGTTACTGTTCTTATTTGAATGATTGAGACAATAGATGCGAAATGACCATAGTAAGACTTTTATGTAGTGTGCACCCCCTCGTCTGGTTAGACAGCATTCATCGTATTATACGGTATTCATCTACCCGTAATACGTAGCTGGCTGAGTCATTCCCCCGCTCTCCAGTATTCTGATTCTGGGGCGTGACAAGGTTTTAGTGGTGGCCCATGCAGGTCTGATTTCAGACTTGTGGGGTGTTTTGATTTATAGGATGTCTCAATCACACATGTTTCCCCTTGATCTCCTGATTCGTTATTCTCAACTCTTGCTTGACATTCCGATATCCTTTGACTTCATTGATCCTTCATGTCCGGTCGTTTGATTGTTCTCTTGTCCCTTTTCTTAGGGGCACTTCGTCCACATCGGTCAGAGCTGGGCAGCAACAACAAGAGCAACATGGACAACCTGACCCGGTTGGTCAACAACAAGGGCCGGTACTAACCCAAGAGGCTATCCAGGAAGAAGTGATAGTGGAACCAGCGGCTGGATCGCAGTATCCGGATGTTCCACCACCACCGACAGTTCTACCTACCCAAATGGACACACCAGCCCTTTTGGAGATCATGAGAGGAATGATGGCCACTCAGCAACATCAGATGTTGGCCCAGCAACGCATGCACACTCAGCTACAAGAGCAGAATGTGCTACTCAACCAAGGATTGCAGACAGCATTGGAAAGAGGGGCAAGGCCAGATTCAGGAGCATCAGCCAGGTTTTGCAAGTACAACCCTCACCGTTTTGAGGGCACGGAGGATGCCATATCAGCAGATACATGGCTTAAGGATATGGAGGCTATTCTGACAGCAGCTAAGGTACCGGCAGCAGAACGTGTAGATCTAGTAAAGTTGTTACTTCAGGATCTCGCACGTGATTGGTGGGAATCAGAGGAAGTGGGCATCAGACGTCCTGTGGCTTGGGACGATTTCACAGCAAGATTCAAGACCAAGTACTATGGAGTTGTGGCACGGTTTGAGCTACAACAGAAGTTTATCAACCTCAGGCAGGCCGGCAAGACGGTAGATGCTTATGCAGCAGAGTTCTGCAGATTGAGTAGGTTCGTCCCAGAGATGGTAGCAACAGAGAGCCAGAGGGCTATGAGGTTTCAGCAAGGGTTTCATCTTGAATTCTTGCAGTTGATCGAGGGGCACAATTACCAGACTTTTGATGAGATATTGACGACGACTCGAAGGCATGAGATCACCATTCAGAGGCTTGCAGTGAGGACTGGGGGTCAGAAGAGATCCCACAGTCAGATAGAAGGAGGAGGGAGAGCAGCGCCCCGAACAACAGCACCATCCACTGGCATTCGTATCCACGATGTGGCGATACGAGGACCAGCACCACCCAGGCAGCAGCAGCAACAGCAACAGAGGAAGAACCAGCAACCCCCGGCGGGCTGCACTTATTGTGGAAAGATGGGGCACACTAGAGATGTGTGTCGGACATTGAATGGACTGTGTCTGATATGTGGAAATCCAGACCATCGGGTTACCACATGTCCCATGAATTCAAGGTCAGGAGGACTAGGACAGCAGTTTCCTGCTCTGCCAGCCCCAGGGGCAGGACAATTGTCACGCCCCAGAACCAGAATACTGGAGAGCGGGGGCAGACACAGCCAGCTACGTATATTGAAATAGAATACATCTCAACTATACGGTCACGGCTGTCTAGATATGAGGGTTTACTACAAGCCAGCAGTCTCTTAAGGTCAAGCCTATTGTCTCAATCTCAAGCAATTAACAGAGTTACAAGATGTTAGAGCATCAAATATATATATATATAAGGCGTCCCAAATATTACATATTGGATAATCATGAAGCTAGTCGTACAAAATGATAGGACTAGCAAGAGTTCAGTCATACATGATCAACCCTAGGATTTGTTAATCTTGTTTATAGCCCGTAGGCAGACAGTAAGTAAATGTGCATCGAGCTAACAGGTGCTCGTCGGCTAAACGCCTCAAAAGAATAAATTTACATATAAGCGGGTGAAACAAAAAGGGAAAATCCACTCGTAGCCCGGGTTCCGTCTAGTGTTCACCATTGGGCTGGAAGCTGGGTAGATCCTCGGGAGCTGCTCCGAAATCTGGCCACACAAAACCAGCTGGGTCAAACCCCAGAAAGAGCAAGTGCCACAAAGGAGGCCACAAATAAGAACAAAAGCCAGCATATCAGAACATAAAGAATAAAGGAAAGTACAAGTAATAAAAGTACACAGGGCGATAAACGACTAGGGACGTAGAACCATTCCGGGAGCCAGGTTACAATCCTTAAACCAAACAAGGACCGGGATTGTGACCCTTCGCCTGAATAGCTCACTGCCTCTACCCATTTATCGTTAGAGATAAGTAAAACAATCATGATCAAGAGTTCCAGGTACAAGGCTAGACAAGACTTAGACAGGGCTGGACACCATTCATTCACAATCGGCCAAGCAAGTACTACGGTTTACTACTTTAACTAACTAGGGTTATCACAAGCCTAATTACTAACAAGATGCAAGTAAGAAACTCCCAGTCCCAAGCCCTGCAGACCATCCAGTTATCCTTTCGCGGGTTGAGAGTTATAGTTGGGTACATCGCCCGGGAGACAAATGTACCCTTTGGTGACTTAGAGGGTGCAACACATGACAGTGTGCTGGAAATGTGCTCTACTCGTCGGCAAGCTACAAGTCCATTAAAGCGCCCAGATAACGAGATTGCCTGTGACTGGGAATTCTCCATGTTCTAGTTTGATCTAATAATTAGCCTAATCCAATTTAGCGCGAGTCCCTGGCCGTGGTACCCAGGAAGTCACGTCCTAGACATGATGCAAGACAAGACAAGTGGATTGTGCAAACAAGCAAGCAGGAACACCCACGGTGTCAAGGCAAGTCAAGTCAAGTTATCCAGTCAAGTCAAGTCAAGAGTGCGCCGCCACGGGCCACTATCAAGTTATCAAGGTAAATCATGTCAGGGTACTTGTCAGGGGTGCGCCACGACGGGCCACTATCAAGTCAGGTTGGTCGTGTCAGGAGTGCACCACTACGGGTCGCTGTCATGTTATACTAGTTCCTTGTCATACCATGCTGTGTACAATAGTTATTCCAAACATATTAAGCAAAATCAAGTTCATGCCAAAAGGCGTAAGGATATAAAATGGGCATAAAATACCTAATAAAATACTAATATAAAATAGGACTATAGAAGAGCCAAGATCAAGAAATAACAAATTCATCATAGACAAGTAGGTTGTGCAAGGGGGTCAGGGGTAGGTCTGCGCAGGGTGTGTACTGCGCATGGAAGAGCTGCGCAAGAGTTGTCTTGCGCAAGGGTTACCTTGCGCAAGGGTAGACTGCGCAGGGGTTATCTTGCGCAAGGGTGGTTTGCGCAAGGGTGGGTTGCGCAGAAGTGAATTGCGCAGGAGCGGTTTGCGCAGAAGTGAATTGCGCAGGGGTTACTTTGCGCATGGCTGGATTACGCATGGCTAGCTTGCACCAGCGCAGTCCAGCGCAGCGCAAAGCGCTGGCCAAGTGACTGCGCAAACGGCCATACGCTAAAGAGCACAGGCCAGGGGTGTGCAATCGGCCATGCGCTAAAAAGTGCAAGGCAGGGGGCTGTTCTTCCTGGCCGAGAGCAAGTCCAAAAATACCAAGAACTTCAATTCTTCATATTTTTGTCAAATCAAAATCAAATCTAGATTTTCAAGGTTCTAACTTGAGTAAAATTGAATTCTCTTCCACATGGAAGCATCAAAACAAGCAAAAATCAAAGTTTAATAGATCAAAACCAAGGATTTCCGAAAATGGTTAAAACCTAGATCTAGAAGAATGAAAGCTCCAAATCACAAAATTCCAAGTTCTAATGTTGATCTACATGTCCTAATATATCAAATGGACAAATAAAATTGGGTGCTTATTTGTTGGCAAGGTGCACTTGCCTATTGGTTGGGGAGTTGTGTGGAAGAAGGAAGAAGAAGAAGTTTGTAAGAAATAAATGAGAGAATAAAGAGGAGAGAGAAAAGTAGGTGGTGTTATAAAGTGGGGGAGTTATGGTGTGTTGAGGGAGGAGTGTAGGTTAAGGTGTTCCATTCATAATGAACCAAACCAAACCAACTTCCACAAAATAAAACCAAGCCATGGTCCAAAACCCATTTACGAGAAACCAAAATCCGCAAGTCGAGAAAATTAAAATACGTGCCAAAATCAAATACGAGCATAAATACGAAATACAGGAAATGGGGGTGACAACTCTACCCACCTTCAAAGAATTCCGTCCTCGGAATTTAATCAAGGAGCTAGAGATTGCCACGACAAGCTATACTAAGCACAGACAAGCTACACTAAGCAGTTCAATCATACAATCATACAATGCAAGCAAGGAAGGGAAAGTGTAAGGCATAAGAAAGACATTATACCTCACGAGTCAAACAGGTAGGGATATCGCGATCGAATGTCGTCCTCACGCTCCCACGTTGACTCACCTAGAGAGTGATGACCCCAAACAACACGGACTAAGTTAATAGTCTTGTTCTTGAGCGTCTTTTCTCTCCGGTCCAATATAGACACGGGCCTCTCCTCATACGAAAGGTTGGTACCAACAACCAATTTCGAATGATCTAGGATATGGCTCGGGTCCGGGATGTACCATCGTAATTGGGACACATAGAATACATTATGTACCTCGCTTAGCGACGGCGGAAGAGCGAGACGATAGGACACATCGCCTACTCGCTCCAGAATATCGAACGGCCCTATATACCAAGGACTAAGCTTTCCCCGTATGCCAAAACGAATGACACCGCGGGTAGGCGAGATCCTAAGGAATACATGGTCGCCGACGGCAAATTCTAAGGGACGCCGATGAGCATCGGCCCAATGGCGCTGGCGATCTTGAGCAACTCGAAGGTAATCTCTGACTCCCCTGACCACTTCAACCGTCTGAGAAATCAGTTCTGGACCGAGCATCTGCCTCTCTCCGACATCGTCCCATGCTAACGGAGATCTGCACTTCCTACCATACAGAGCCTCGAAGGGTGCCATCTGGATACTGGCCTGGAAACTATTGTTGTACGAGAATTCTACCAGGTGCAGGTGATCCTCCCACGAACCACCAAAGTCAAGGGTACACGACCGCAACATATCTTCGAGAGTTTGTATAGTACGCTCTGACTGCCCATCTTTCTGCGGATGATACGCTGAGCTGAACTTGAGACGAGTCCCCAAACTTTGATGAAGACTGCGCCAGAAGTGCGATGTGAATCTCGTATCCCTGTCTGATACTATGCTGACTGGCACTCCGTGAAGTCTGACGATCTGCCTGAGATACATCTCTGCTAGCTGTGCCGTCGACTGTCCAACTCTAAATGGAAGAAAGTGTGCCACCTTGGTAAGCCTGTCCACAATGACCCAAATAGCATCTCTGCCTGTCGGAGATCTGGGTAACCCAGTCACAAAATCCATGGTTATGTGCTCCCATTTCCATTCTGGGATCGGTAAAGGTTGAAGAAGTCCAGCTGGCCTCTGATGTTCAGCCTTGACCTGTTGGCAAACCAAACATCGAGAGACATACCGGGCTATCTCCCTCTTCATACCATTCCACCAAAAGTGCTGACGAATATCTCTGTACATCTTCGTACCGCCTGGGTGGATGGAATACTGCGAACTGTGAGCCTCTGCCATGACTTCCTGTCTGATATCTCCACTAGGTACACAAAGACGCGTGCCGTGTCGAAGTGTACCCTCCTCATGAATACATAACTCTGGCCTTCTTCCTGCCTCGCACTCTGCTCTGAGCCGCTGAATCTTGGAATCTGTTAACTGTGCTGTCCGGATCCTCTCAACTATGGTGGACTGAATCTGTAGGCTGGCCATCAAGGCCACATTGGAAGGAAGAACCACTTCAATTCCCATCTTCTGAAGATCTGCCAATAGCTCTGGTTGTGCTGTCAAGAAATAAACCCCGGCTCTCCGGCTCAACGCATCTGCTACAACGTTGGCCTTCCCTGGGTGATACTACAAGTCCACATCATAGTCCACAAGTAGCTCGAGCCATCTTCTCTGCCGCATATTAAGATCCTTCTGGGTAAAGACATACTTCAGGCTCTTATGGTCAGTAAAGATCTCCACTCTGTCTCCGTACAAGTAGTGCCTCCACAACTTAAGTGCAAACACTACTGCTGCTAGCTCCAAGTCGTGGGTCGGGTAATTCTTCTCATGATCACGAAGTTGACGTGACGCATAAGCAATTACCTTCCCATGCTGCATCAAAACACATCCCAATCCTCTGCCTGAAGCGTCACAATAAACTGTAAATCCTCCGGTCCCATCTGGAAGGGTAAGAATAGGAGCCGTTATCAAACCTCGCTTCAACTTCTCAAATGATTCCTGACATTCTGCTGTCCAAACGAACGGCACATCCTTGCGGGTCAACTGAGTCATCGGCGCTGAAATCCTTGCAAAATCAGAGACGAACCGCCGGTAGTAGCCGGCCAATCCAAGAAAGCTGCGAACTTCTGCTACTGAGCTGGGTACTGGCCATACCTCGATAGCTACAATCTTCTGGGGATCCACTTCCACTCCTCCTCTGGTAATGATGTGACCCAAGTAAGAAATGCGATCGAGCCAGAACTCGCATTTACTGAACTTGGCGTACAACTGGTGTTCTCTGAGAATCTGGAGGACAACTCTGAGATGCTGCTCGTGCTCTGCTTCACTCTTGCTGTAGACCAGGATGTCATCAAGGAACACTATCACAAACTGATCCAAGTAAGGCATAAAAATACGGTTCATGAGGTCCATGAACACTGCCGGCGCATTGGTCGCTCCAAAGGGCATAACTAGGAACTCCCAATGCCCGTACCTAGATCTGAACGCCGTCTTCGGGATGTCCTGCTCTCTGACTCTGATCTGGTGGTATCCTGACCGTAAGTCTATCTTCGAGAAAACTGAAGCCCCCTTGAGTTGATCAAACAAGTCATCTATCCTTGGAAGAGGGTATCTGTTCTTGATTGTCACTGAGTTCAAGGTACGATAATCAACACATAGCCTAGACGTACCATCCTTCTTTTTCACAAGAAGCATCGGGGCTCCCCAAGGCGATCCACTTGCACGAATGAATCCCTTGGTCCTGAGTTCTTCAATCATCTTGTACAAAATCTCCAACTCTGAAGGCGCCATTCTGTAGACTCGCTCTGATACTGGTGCTGTCCCGGGAATCAAGTCGATGGTGAACTCGATCTCCCGCTCTGGTGGCATCCCTGAAAGTTCCTCTAGGAAGACATCTGGAAACTCTTCAACTATCTGGGGCAACTGCACTGCTGCTACTGCCATCCGCAATACTGGAGGAGATGGCTCTACTGTGCCTCTGGAAAATAAAAACTCTGGCTCTCCGGGAATACTAAAGACAACTCTGCCAACATGGCAGTCTATCCTAGCATAATGGTTCCTCAACCAATCCATTCCTAGGACTACATCATAGTCTGCCATAGGGAACTCTATGAATCTAGCGGGGAACTCCCTACCGCTAACTACGATCCGACACGAGGAAAACACTCGATCTACTCCCACAAGACCATTACCAGTAAGTATATTGAGCCTCACTGATAATGACTCGGGCTCCAATCCTACCCGTGTCGCGAATCGTGCAGACATGAATGAATGCGATGCACCAGAATCAAATAATACAGATGCTGGAAAGGTGTTGACGAGAATAGTACCTGCCACAACCTCACCTGGTGCAACTTCTTCTTCCATGGTCATCATCATAGCCTGACCTCTAGCTGCGGGTCCCCTCTGCTGGAAACCCCTCTGTCGGTTCTGTGCTGGAGCCTGGGTGATCTGCTGCTGGTTCTGCTACTGAAAGGCCTGGGCCTGAGGCAACAATAGCCTCGGGTACTGCTGTTGCTGCTGAACTGGAGCTGGGGCTGGTCCTCTCACCGAAGAACTAGAAAGGTTGGATGATGATGGACCTCCCCTATTCGGGCAGGTCCCTATCTGGTGGTCTGCTCCTCCACAAGCCAGGCACAATCCCTGTGCCCTACGACACTCTGCCACTACATGGCCTGGCTTCCCGCAATGAGAACATCCCACCGCGGAAGACTGCTTCTGCTTCTGCTGCTGCGGGTACGTCGGGGTCGAATGCTGAACCGACGTCACTGAGGCCGCCCGCCTCAGAGTTCCAATGGTCAATCCCCTAGCTGTCGGGACTAGAGCTGAAGATTGGTGCATCTGACTGTGGGACCGCTTCCTGCCTCCGGTCCTGTCCACAATTCTACGGGAGGTATACTCATGCCTCCTTGCTGCCTTCAACACTGCATCGAACGTCTGGTGCTCAAACTGCCCCACAGCCAATAATATCTCTAAATGCAGTCCCTGCTGGAACCGCTGGGCCCTATCGAATTCGGTTGCCACCAAGGTGGGGGCGAACCTACTCAGCCTGGAAAACTCGGTCGCATAGCCATCGACCGTCCTGCCTCCTTGCTTCAAGTTGGTGAATCGGGTCTGCAGGTCGTACCGTGCCACCGCATCGAAGTACTTCGTCTGGAACCTTTCTCTGAACGTCGCCCAAGTGACTGGTGTTGCTAATCCCATGGCCTGAGCCGCCCACCAATCGCGAGCCAAGTCTAACAACTGTAGCCGTACCACGGCCACCTTCTTATTCTCAGGTGTCCTAGCTGCTTCTAGAACCACCTCGGTATCCTGAAGCCAAGCGTCTGCGGCAATCGCATCTTCACTGCCGTCAAAGAAGGAAGGGTTCAAGCGCTTGAAACTGTTGGCCGCCTGATTCCCTTGGGGACCTCCTCGGTTTAGTGCATCATGAACTTTCTGGTGCAAGGCGTCGCCTCGACGATCTTGGGATGCAAGCAGTTCTCTGATAAGCCCTACCAAAGGTCCCTCATCCTGTCTAGCTTGTTGAACGGGCGGAGCTGCCTGAACTGGAGGTTCTGAGCCTCCGGAAAGCATAACTCGGGAGACTACTCCAGAGTGCTGAGCTTGATCTTCCTGGCGCTGGGGTGCTTGCCGAGCTCCCTCTGGCTGGTTGGCAGGTCCGGGAGTAATGCCGCTCAAGAAGACGACATAGGAAACAATAAGGAAAGGACCAGGACAGATCAATGATACAAGCAATGTGATCAGGTCGAGATTCTCAGGGATTTGAAGATACGAGCAGAGATCAAGGACGAATATTGATTGAGACATCTATTCGGTAAACCCTCACATTTCTTGAATGCCAAGACCTGCATGGGCCACCACTTAAACCATGTCACGCCCCAGAACCAGAATACTGGAGAGCGGGGGCAGACACAGCCAGCTACGTATATTGAAATAGAATACATCTCAACTATACGGTCACGGCTGTCTAGATATGAGGGTTTACTACAAGCCATCAGTCTCTTAAGGTCAAGCCTATTGTCTCAATCTCAAGCAATTAACAGAGTTACAAGATGTTAGAGCATCAAATATATATATATAAGGCGTCCCAAATATTACATATTTGATGATCATGAAGCTAGTCGTACAAAATGATAGGACTAGCAAGAGTTCAGTCATACATGATCAACCCTAGGATTTGTTAATCATGTTTACAGCCCGTAGGCAGGCAGTAAGTAAATGTACATCGAGCTAACAGGTGCTCGTCGGCTAAACGCCTCAAAAGAATAAATTTACATATAAACGGGTGAAACAAAAAGGGAAAACCTACTCGTAGCCCGGGTTCCGTCTAGTGTTCACCATTGGGCTGGAAGCTGGGTAGATCCTCGGGAGCTGCTCCGAAATCTGGCCACACAAAACCAGCTGGGTCAAACCCCAGAAAGAGCAAGTGCCACAAAGGAGGCCACAAATAAGAACAAAAGCCAGCATATCAGAACATAAAGAATAAAGAAAAGTACAAGTAATAAAAGTACACAGGGCGATAAACGACTAGGGACGTGGAACCATTCCGGGAGCCAGGTTACAATCCTTAAACCAAACAAGGACCGGGATTGTGACCCTTCGCCTGAATAGCTCACTGCCTCTACCCATTTATCGTTAGAGATAAGTAAAACAATCATAATCAAGAGTTCCAGGTACAAGGCTAGACAAGACTTAGACAGGGCTGGACACCATTCATTCACAATCGGCCAAGCAAGTACTACGGCTTACTACTTTAACTAACTAGGGTTATCACAAGCCTAATTACTAACAAGATGCAAGTAAGAAACTCCCAGTCCCAAGCCCTGCAGACCATCCAGTTATCCTTCTGCGGGTTGAGAGTTATAGTTGGGTACATCGCCCGGGAGACAAATGTACCCTTAGGTGACTTAGAGGGTGCAACATATGACAGTGTGCTGGAAATGTGCTCTACTCGTCGGCAAGCTACAAGTCCATTAAAGCGCCCAGATAACGAGATTGCCTGTGACTGGGAATTCTCCATGTTCTAGTTTGATCTAATAATTAGCCTAATCCAATTTAGCGCGAGTCCCTGGCCGTGGTACCCAGGAAGTCACGTCCTAGATATGATGCAAGACAAGACAAGTGGATTGTGCAAACAAGCAAGCAGGAACACCCACGGTGTCAAGGCAAGTCAAGTCAAGTTATCCAATCAAGTCAAGTCAAGAGTGCGCCGCCACGGGCCACTATCAAGTTATCAAGGTAAATCATGTCAGGGTACTTGTCAGGGGTGCGCCACGACGGGCCACTATCAAGTCAGGTTGGTCGTGTCAGAAGTGCACCACTACGGGTCGCAGTCATGTTATACTAGTTCCTTGTCATACCATGCTGTGTACAATAGTTATTCCAAACATATTAAGCAAAATCAAGTTCATGCCAAAAGGCGTAAGGATATAAAATGGGCGTAAAATACCTAATAAAATACTAATATAAAATAGGACTATAGAAGAGCCAAGATCAAGAAATAACAAATTCATCATAGACAAGTAGGTTGTGCAAGGGGGTCAGGGGTAGGTCTGCGCAAGGTGTGTACTGCGCATGGAAGAGCTGCGCAAGAGTTGTCTTGCGCAAGGGTTACCTTGCGCAATGGTAGACTGCGTAGGGGTTATCTTGCGCAAGGGTGGTTTGCGCAAGGGTGGGTTGCGTAGAAGTGAATTGCACAGGAGCGGTTTGCGCAGAAGTGAATTGCGCAGGGGTTACTTTGCGCATGGCTGGATTGCGCATGGCTAGCTTGCGTCAGCGCAGTCCAGCGCAGCGCAAAGCGCTGGCCAAGTGACTGCGCAAACGGCCATGCGCTAAAGAGCACAGGCCAGGGGTGCGCAATCGGCCATGCGCTAAAAAGCGCAAGGCAGGGGGCTGTTCTTCCTGGCCGAGAGCAAGTCCAAAAACACCAAGAACTTCAATTCTTCATATTTTTGTCAAATCAAAATCAAATCTAGATTTTCAAGGTTCTAATTTGAGTAAAATTGAATTCTCTTCCACATAGAAGCATCAAAACAAGCAAAAATCAAAGTTTAATAGATCAAAACCAAGGATTTCCGAAAATGGTTAAAACCTAGATCTAGAAGAATGAAAGCTCCAAATCACAAAATTCTAAGTTCTAATGTTGATCTACATGTCCTAATCTATCAAATGGACAAATAAAATTGGGTGCTTATTTGTTGGCAAGGTGCACTTGCCTATTGGTTGGGGAGTTGTGTGGAAGAAGGAAGAAGAAGAAGTTTGTAAGAAATAAATGAGAGAATAAAGAGGAGAGAGAAAAGTAGGTGGTGTTATAAAGTGGGGGAGTTGTGGTGTGTTGAGGGAGGAGTGTAGGTTAAGGTGTTCCATTTATGATGAACCAAACCAAACCAACTTCCACAAAATAAAACCAAGCCATGGTCCAAAACCCATTTACGAGAAACTAAAATCCGCAAGTCGAGAAAATTAAAATACGTGCCAAAATCAAATACGAGCATAAATACGAAATACAGAAAATAGGGGTGACAACAATATCGAGGACCAGCAGTGGCAGTAAGGCTGTTGGCACAGCGTCCGTTAGTACCGCAGGCTCAGATATTTCGGCAGCAGGGACCGCCGATGCAGCAACACCAGCATAGACCACCCTAGCATCATCAAGGAAGGGGCCAGCAGCAGCACCAGGCTAGGCCGCAGCATGGAAATCAGCAAGGAGGTCGAGGGCAAGCATTCACTTTGTCCTTGGAGGAGGCATTGGCATCGGAAGATGTTGTGGCAGGTAACATTCTCGTCGCCTCATATCCCGCAGTAGCATTGTTTGATTCGGGTGCATCCCATTCATTTATATCTGTACAATTTGTGACACGACTAGAAATGGAGTTCGAGACATTGCCAGGGAGGTTGAATATACTCACTGGCAATAGGCTCGTAGGAGTTAGTAGAGTTATTCTAGCGTGTAGCGTTGTAGTTTGCGGGCATTCCTTACCCGCCCGATTGATAGAATTTCCTGTTGGAAATTTTGACGTTATCTTAGGCATGGACTGGCTGAAAGACATTCATGCGACAATAGATTGTCGTAGAGGGAGTGTATCTTTTGATATTCCAGGCATGAAGAGGTTCACCTTAGTCAGATCAGAGGCAACTCAGCAGGAGCAGGGAATAGTAGCGGCAATGGAAGAAGTTCAGATTCCGAAGGTAGTTGAAGAATTTCTGGACGTATTTCCCGAAGAAGTTCCAGGTCTACCACCGGATAGGAATATTGAGTTCAGTATAGAATTGGCACCAGGAACTAAACCGATATCAGATCGGGTTTACAGAATGGCGGATTCAGAGCAGGCCAAGGTATATCAGCATATAGAGAAACTGAAGGAGAAGAAGTTTATCCAAGCTAGCGTGTCACCATGGGCAGCACCAGTAGTACTTGTGGAGAAGAAGGATGGGTCATCCAGATTGTGCATTGACTACAGGAAGCTTAACACGGCAACAGTGAAGAACAAGTACCCACTACCCAGGATCGACGATTTATTTGATCAGTTGAGCAAAGCTAGAGTTTTCTCCAAGATAGATCTTCGTTCAGGGTACCATCAAGTGAGAGTTCAGAAGGAAGATATTCCCAAGACAGCATTTAGGTCGAAGTATAGGCATTATGAGTTCTTAGTAATGCCGTTTGGTTTGACCAATGCTCCAGCTATATTCATGGATTTGATGAACCGTATCTTTATGCCATACTTAGACCAGTTTGTCGTTGTGTTTCTTGACAACGTACTCGTGTACTCTACTAGTGAAGAGGAACATGAAGACCACCTCAGGGAAGTGTTGCAGGTTCTGAGAGAGAACCAGTTGTATGCCAAGCTCAGTAAGTGTGAGTTCTGGATGGATCATATTTCATTTTTGGGTTATATCATCTCAGGAGCTGGAGTAGCAGTAGATCCCAGGAAGATAGAAGTAGTAGAGAGTTGGCTAGTACCCAAGACCGTAGCAGATGTGCGGAGTTTCTTGGGATTGGCAGGATATTACAGAAGGTTTGTGTCAGACTTTGTAAGGCTTTCAGCACCCATGACCCGCTTGACTCGGAAGGATGTGCCGTTTGTTTGGTCGGCAGAATGTCAGACATCATTTGAGACGTTAAAACAGAAGTTGATATCAGCACCTATTCTTACATTACCGGTTGGACCCGGAGGTTTTACAGTATATTATGATGCGTCAGGTAAAGGACTTGGGTACGTCCTTATGCAGCAAGGGAAGGTGATAGCATATGCATCTAGGCAGCTTCGAGACCACGAGAAGAATTACCCAACTCATGATTTGGAATTAGCGGCAGTAGTGTTTGCTCTGAAGCTATGGAGGCATTACCTATATGGTGACCGGGTGGAGATGTACACAGATCATAAAAGTCTGAAGTACATCTTTACTCAGAAGGAGCTGAATATGAGGCAGAGAAGATGGCTGGAATTGATTAAGGATTATGACGTAGAGCTTCAGTATCATCCAGGCAAGGCTAATGTAGTAGCAGACGCTCTTAGCAGGAGAGGCGACGCATTTATGTTGACAACGCAGAGGCATATCTTAGAAGACCTTCAGGAGATGGGCATCGAAGTTATACTTCCTAATGATGTAGGAGTTCTAACAAGTCTGCAAATTCAATCTGACTTAGTAGATAGGATCAAGGCAGCTCAGGCACAGGACCCAAGGATTCAGAAGCTTAGGGCAAAATGTGAGTTAGGGCTCAGGAAAGAGATGAGAATTCATGAAGATGGTACACTTAGGTTTGGATCACGTCTATGTGTGCCTAGTGGAGATATCAGACAAGAGGTTATGGCAGAAGCTCACAGTTCTCAATATTCTATTCATCCTGGAGGGACCAAGATGTACCAAGATATCAAGCAGCATTTCTGGTGGAACGGGATGAAGAGGGAGATAGCTAGATTTGTTTCTCGTTGCTTGTTATGTCAGTAAGTGAAGGCAGAACAGCAGAGGCCAGCTGGGTTATTGCAACCACTTCCTATTCCGGAATGGAAATGGAAGCATATTACAATGGACTTTGTAATCGGTTTACCGAGATCACCAAGTGGTAAGGACGCTATTTGGGTGATAGTGGACCGGCTTACGAAGGTAGCACACTTTCTTCCTTTCAGAGTAGGACAATCTACAGAAAAGTTAGCAGAGTTATATATACAACAGATAGTCAGGCAGCATGGAGTCCCTGTCAGTATTGTGTCGGATCGGGATACCCGCTTTACATCGCATTTCTGGAAGAGCTTACATCATAGTCTTGGTACCAAGTTAAGATTTAGCACGGCCTACCATCCGCAGACGGATGGGCAATCAGAAAGAACGATTCAGACTTTAGAAGACATGTTGCGAGCTTGCACTCTAGATTTTGGAGGGTCTTGGGAGAGTCACCTGCACTTGGTCGAGTTCTCATACAACAATAGTTATCAAGCCAGTATCCAGATGGCGCCATTCGAAGCATTATATGGTAAGAAGTGCCGGTCACCGCTTGTATGGGATGATATCGGAGAGAGGAAGATGTTAGGCCCAGAAATGATTGTTCAGACGGTTGAAGTAGTTAAGGGAATTAGAGAGCGACTTCGAGTTGCGCAGGATCGGCATCGTCACTGGGCGGACTAGCATCGTAGGCCGTTAGAGTTCTCTGTTGGGGACCACGTATTTTTGTGGATCTCACCTACTCGTGGGGTCATTAGATTTGGCGTTCGTAGAAAATTGAGTCCGCGGTACGTGGGCCCATTCGTTATCCTTGATCGGATAGGCGATATTGCTTATCGTTTATCACTCCTACCTTCGTTACGAGAGGTGCATGACGTGTTTCATGTGTCTCAATTACGTAGGTACGTATCGGACCCAAGCCACGTCCTCGATCATTCTGAGCTGGTTGTTGGTACCAACCTGTCTTACGAGGAACAGCCTGTGTCTATTTTGGATCGAAGAGAGAAGATACTCAAGAACCGAACAATTAGTCTTATCCGTATTGCTTGGGGTCATCACTCATTGGGAGAGTCAACGTGGGAACGTGAGGATGATATCCGATCACGATATCCACACCTGTTTGACTCACAAGGTATATCTCTTTCCGTATACCTTGATTGTCCTGATTCTTCATGCTTGTCACTTTATGGGTAGAGCTACCTGATATCGTAGATTGATGGATTTACATATATAGTACTTGCTTTTGATATGGTAACAATGATTGCTTGCTCACTAGAATTGCTTGTATTAGTTTAGCTCTGATATTTCTATCCGGCTTGGATTTGAAATTCCGAGGACGGAATTTTTCTAAGGTGGGTAGAGATGTCACTCCCCGTTTCCGGAATGCGTATTTTTATATATGTACAACTCATGTGTATTTATTTAGTATTTACCATGTATTATTCTGTATTTAAATTCCTTTAGTTTCATATTAATTAATTATCTGCTCTTTAAATTTTCATGTTAATTAATTTCCTGCAAATTTTATTTCTGCAATTATATTTCTGTAATTTTATTACCTATATTTTATTTGCTGCTTTAGTGTTATTGGATTTCGGTTTGCTGGAATCCCCTTAAACCCGGCCCAACAGTCCCACCTACCACCACCCTTCCTATTTAAAGCTTCCATCTCTTTCTCTCTCCTCATAACTTTATTCTCACCATTACTTCTTCTTCTTTCTCTCATCACTTCTCCACCTACCAGCAGCAGCAGCAGGAGGCAAGTGCAAACTTGCTTCTACTTGAGAACCATGTTTTTATGGTTCATTTGTCTTCTTCTTGTGATTCCAAGAGAGTTTAGTTCTTAGCATTTTTGATTTCTATGGCTAGGTTTTCTCTAGATCTAAGTTGTTACATTTTCGGCTGTTCATGGGTTTTTGGTCCTCCCAACTTAGCATGTTTTCTGGCTGGGAACTTCATCTTCTGGCTTGGGACGAAGGCTGAGTCACGCACACGTCTCTACGTGTCTGCGTGTATTTTCAGTCACGCTAACGTTCTCATGAACGTGCGTGTATTTTTAGTCACGCACACGTCTCTATGTGTCTGCGTGGATTTTGAGACACGCTCATGTTCTTACATGTTAGCGTGTATTTTCAGTCACGCTAATGTTCTCCTGAACGTGCGTGTATTTTTAGTCACGCACACGTCTCTACGTGTCTGCGTGTATTTTCAGTCACGCTAACGTTCTCATGAACGTGCGTGTATTTTTAGTCACGCACACATCCATGAGCATGCGTGTATTTTTAGTCACGCACACATCCATGAGTGCGTGGATTCTTAGTCACGCACACGTCCACGAGTGCGTGCGTGGATTTTTATCATTTTCCACACTCATACTGTGCATGCCAACATGAACCATTTTTCACGCTCACTCTGACTAGACTTGTTGGCGTGACTTTTGGCCTTAGCTTAGACTTGCTGGCGTGACTTTTAACCAGGGTGTTTCTATTTGCTTTATAACTTATTCAATAATGATGGCATGATAATTCTTCTATTATATCCTTACGCCTTTTGGCGTGAACTTGATAAAATCATGACATGTTAATATTGTAAATATGGATTGTTGTATAGAATGTGTCATGTGTCTTGATTGATCTATGGATATACCAGATTGACTGGTACTTAACTCTGAGGAGTTACAGACTCGACCCCATGTAATATTGATGGACTTTCATGCCTTGTTACCATTGATAATGATTATGACATGGACTAAATAATTGATCATGCGTTCCTAGTTGGAACTAAGAGACTGGCTAGTCGTCTTATTGAATTGAATAAATGAGATACGTTCATGTAATGAACTATTGTAATCGACTGGCTGATCCCGAATATTGGCATACGGGCACATGCAGGTTTTAAATTATTTATTTATTTATTTAGTATTTACTTATCTTACAAAAACAACATGTGTACTTTATGGTCAAGACATGATTACTCCGTGGTTAGATTTGATTGTTGCATTACGCTATGTAAGACCTACAACATAGTCGCACGGGTATCGTTGTAGAGTTGTGCATATCGTACCCCGTACAAAAGTACTCATTTGAATGACCATGATCCACGGCATGGAACTTCACTCAACGTAGGGACTATTAAGTTAAATAAAATAATGATGGCATGGAGAGAATGGATTCCCGAGTTCTTACATGGCAGCCCTCTTGGGACTAGTAGTGCCCGACAGGCCGGCTGGTTCCCACAGATACTGTAAATCTGTCACACGGGCAAGGAACAGTATCTGCTTATATTATTGTACATGCTATATTAACGGCGGGCGTCCCGCCGAGACTCGTCTAATTACATGATTGGCGCAATTGATTGATTGGATAGACTAGCCTTGCTCGCACATAGTAAGAACTGAGGAATCCCTATTTTGTATAATTCCAGGATAACTTGGGACTCACTATAGCAAGCCGTAGGATTTGATTGGCCGTTAAAGATGATTTGTTTGTGTACTGTACTACTCTGTTACCTAACTGGGATGATCAGAATGTCAGACATGACGGGTCAACTTCTGTCCTTGTTTGGTTGGGAGGTTGGTTCGAAGTGTCGTGATGTGATGTGAATCATAGTAGCAAGCAGAGATCTATTATTATATTTTTTTACTTACTGGTTTAGTCCTTCATATCGTCCTTCCTTGTGGTACTTGCTATTAGAGGTCTAACCTCTCTGGTTTTGCATGGCCAGATCTAGAGCCGGTCCCCGAGGATCCAGCTTACTTCTACCTCCAAAATGGTCAATACTAGAGGGATGATCGCAGGAGGACTCGAGTGGGTTTCCTTACTTCACTGCTCGTTTTGTCATTTACTTTATACTTAGCCGTTTGGCACCGACATGTTGGTCGGATTGTCTTGCTCTTACTGTCGCATAATTGTAACTAAAGTCAGACTGCAGCTGATAACAATTGTGTATATACTTGCTATACCATCTGGCTATGTTTTGTAAAGCCAGATCTCCAGAACATTTTGACTGAGCGTTTGGGACGCCTTACTGTTTAATCTTACATGTTCTTTGTTACTGTTCTTATTTGAATGATTGAGACAATAGATGTGAAATGACCATAGTAAGACTTTTATGTAGTGTGCACCCCCTCGTCTGGTTAGACAGCATTGATCGTATTATACGGTATTCATCTACCCGTAATACGTAGCTGGCTGAGTTATTCCCCCGCTCTCCAGTATTCTGGTTCTGGGGCGTGACACTGTTACATCAATGAATTGCAAATCCAACCATGTTAAATGCTGATCCTTGGGGTTGCAAGTTAAATCTTTACATGTTATACTTTCAGTTACTACCATGCTTAGAACAGTCTTTATGTATCTCTCACATGATTAGAACATGGGTTATAGGGAAACTGATAGTAGAGTACGTGATCATGCCCCCTTTATCGTACCGAGCAAAGTTTTATTTTATATGTTACTGCGACGTAGGCCATTATCCCGTATTTCTGTACGGAGGTACACCAATGCTTGTACACTTGTACGTATGTACATTTTATTTACATGTGCCTCTGCACATTGTACACCTATTGACGATCACGTACCTGCTACAGTTTTAAACATTATATATACATCTGTCTCTATGACATATGTGTCCTTGCCATGATAGATTATGTGATGCCATGTTTCCGGTTTTTCCTCTTATGTTCATTTTTATGTTTCATATGCTAGTTTGTTAGAATCAGTATTTGCTCCTATCCTGACAGGATAACGTTGTAGGTATCCTTACTGAGGAGGAGTTACTCTGCGACTCATATTATGGAGATACTGCCGAGGACCCGGCTTTGCTTTACGAGGATGTTCCTGCGGGAAAACTCGTCTAGTTTGCGTAGTTACTTGGGATATTTAGTGTAGTCATGTATTAGACTACGTCTTTTTGTAACTGGACATGTATCCAGTTTTATATTTCAGACTTGTACTTGGACTTATTACTATATGAAACGACTTTTGTGTTTGGAGCATTTATGACTTTTATTCACTTATAGAACTGTTAGCACATTTAGTCTTATCCTGTTATCTTTAGAACAGCTTACTACGTTTTATCTCAAGCGTAGGCTGGACATGACTCGGCCCGGCCCAACAATTTGGGTAACGGGTCGTGACAGGATGTAGATGAGTGGGTATCCTAAGATATAAATCAGTATCTTAGAGGGTAAAAGTAGGATTTTGGGGTAAAGTCTAAGAAAGGGATTTGATTGTTAAGATGGGGTTAGAAATAGGTTGTCTTGGTAGATAATGGTTAGATAAGGGTAGTTTAGTCTAGTTTTGACCCCCGTTGACCAAGAGTTGACTTTTTGACCAAAGTCAACTACGAGTCAACACTTTACCTAAAATTGACCTAAAACCAAACCATAGTTGACCAGTTGACTGAAAGTCAACTGTTAGTCAACATTTGCCTAGTTTGACCTAGGGTTGACCTAGAGTTGACCAAAGTTGATCAGTTGACCAAAAATCAACTGTAAGTCAACCTTTGACCCCATATTGACCTATTTTGACTTGGATTGACTTCATGTGACCTTGTTTGTTCTAGTTTGGCTTAGTATGACCTAGTATGACCTAGTTTGGCCGAGTATGACCTAGTTTAACCTAGTTTGACTTAGACTTGCATATCATGATTTGATTAGCTTCCCTTTCATTATTAAACCCTGTTTTGACTTATGATATCTCATCTTTAGGTCTGTGATTTTTCTGAGCATCTGTTCACCTTATCAGCTCAGGACCGCAGGCGAGTACATTCACTGATAGTTTTCATTATTTTGATATCTACTATATCTGATTCAATTGTAGTATCTTACTCGATTTCCAGTCACGATAGTTCACGGACTAGTATATGTTGGATCATGACATGAGATATTGTTCCTAGATTTTCTTGGTATATTGGTACATTTTCTGTCTTATTCCCTGTACTTGTATAGACACCGATTTCTAAGGGAACTTGCTACCCTCTTATGGAATCTCGTGTCATGATGTGTCATGTCCAGATCTATTATACTATTCGGGGATGGAGGAATTATTAGGGGCTATGTGATCAAAGCCTTCTGTCACTATATTCTTATGCTTGCGCCACTCTCACCTCACGTAGGGTGTAGCGAGATCCTCCTTGTGCTTGTTATCCAGGTTGGCCGGCATGACCCTTTCTAGAGATTTTCTTGTGATTGTCGGGCCAAGTGGATATCCTGTCCTGTAACTTTCCCAAAGCCGATCACATAACGCTCTAATAATTCAAGGCATATTTTATATTTATTTTATCTCATCATATATCCTACTCAGTTCTATATTCAGTACTTTTCTCACCATGCTATGATATTTATTACTCACATGCTCTTATGCTATACCTTGATTGGAGGCTAAGTTCTATTCGGGAGAAGGGTTACAACCCCGGTCCTTGTTTGGTTTAAGGGTTGTAACTCAGCTTCCGAATGGTTCCCAAGTCATCCTATATCTTTGTCTTGTATTTTATTATACTGTCTCTTATAGAATTTGTCAATTCATATGGAACTGCTGTTAGTATTTGTACTTGCTCATTTTCTTGACAGGGTAACCGTTGATGTTTACAGAGTACATGTTAGCTGAGTGCTCTACCTTTTACGGGTATGTCCAGGATAGAGTTTGATGAGACATTACCCCTGGATCTCCAGCAGGATCCATTAGCAGTGGATGAGACACCATTAGTTTAGATTAGTTATTTTCAGTTTTATTTATTCTCTGGATTACTGTATTTGAGATTTGGGATGTTTCTGGATTTGTGTTATCTTAGACACTTAGAATTCTATCTGCTTGTATCTCTATGGTTTCATTTTATTTTATTTCATATCTATCTATCTTTTTATCGTATTCTAAATTAGATGTGATTGAGACTGTATTTGCTATGTCACCTCCATTCGAAGTGTATATACTGTACAGGTACCTTATATATTGTTAGATGATTGACCTAGGATAGCGTTCTACCACCGACACTGCGGCATAGGCTGGACATACCCACTTCTCGTGCCCTTACTCTAGGGTGCCGGTCGTGACACTGTGTTACCATCTTTTCATTGAGCTGAGGCTCGATATACTCACTATCCAAGTATTTGGAACTTTTGCTTCATATGTCATATATTTTATTGCACATCACACAATTCATAAAAAATAATTTGCAACATTTTTTGGGTTGTGATTAATTATCTTTCATTATATTTCTGGGTTTCATGCAAGATAACATTTAGCAACTCAACAAGAATCATAACATACAAATCACTTTTTATTAAGCGTGAAGCTAAAGAATCTTCGAATGACTCACACTACTCATATTTATAAGATGGTTCCTGCAACGATCGCATAGCCTTCCGAGCAATCCTTCCGCATATTATTAAATCCAACAAGGCTTCATCGAACTAACTGGCCATCTTAATGCACCGTGTGGGTCGAGGCACTACATAATATACCACTCAAAAAAGTTTTATCCTCGAAACTTAAACAAAACTCATTCATGTAACTTCAACTGAATTTATGAAACTTTCCATGATCAACTTGCACTATTTAACATTTCTCCGCAATATCTCGATTGATTTCAAATAATATACCATCTTGCTATAGCATTCCAATTTGATTCAAAATAGTTTACTATCATTGTTTTTTCCTCAAACACTCGTACAATTCCTTAGCACATGATAATCCTCCCCCGTGGCTTCGTTTGAATTCAGCATACCACTTAGTTTGGATCATACACGTATTTTTGGAATCCTATAAATATATGCATTTCAACCAAGTTCAATGATAAAGAATGCGAGCGAGCTACAAGTATAACTTCATTCTCGAATGCTAGCAAACTCTCTTGAGCATCTCGTATAATATTAACTCATTTATTCAATTCCTAACCAACTAATAACACAATGAGTGTTACCAAATCCAACTTGAGTAATTTTCCACAATCGATCCAAATTTTTTCAAAGTATTTCGTCTTAATTATAACAAGTTTTCAACGAATCCAGAGTTCTCTGTCAAGTCCATTATCATTCATACCACAAAAATTGGTAAAAGCCAATAGCCATATTTTATTTTGATACCACGAGTCTCATCGATCAAATCATGTACCCTTTATCGTTCACATTCATACACTTTATTTGTAATAAATTTCCTGATTTTGATTCTTCTTCTAAGTTGTACCATCTTTCGACTCTAGTAAAAAATTTGATGTGCTAAAAAATTCTCTCGTATTGATTAAGCCAACATATTATCATCTCGCATATGCATCTCTCATTTCTAGCAATATTAATTCGAGGATCACACCAATATCAATCGCTCTCATCGATCTCGACTACATGTACTACCCCATCTTATCTTTACACTTTATCTTCAATTTCGATCCGATTATCCATCAATAAAATTACTCTGACTGTCTCAAGGCAACTACTATCAAATTGTGCTGCTTAATATGATTAACCAACCAATCAAATCTAACCAGCTCTAACAAAATTTGACATTCCAAATAAAGGCATCCAAGTTTCCAAAACCAATATGATCCGTCATTCCATCCAAGGTTATAATATCGAATTTTTCAATCTCCATTCCATTCCGAAGTTTACTTCATGACATATCTCATACATTCCGACTATACCCACACAACATTATTAGGGACATCCTACGGGTTTCTAACAATCACTTTAGCCTGCTGTCAAGTCTCTACGGTCAGCTATTCTAAGCTAAACCAAACATTTAGCTAACTCATCTGAGATGGATAGCTAATAGGGACATACTTATTTCTTATCTTAGAGGCAACCAATTTTTATCTTTGGGACTCTATCTTATTGTAACGCCCCAGTCCCAAAATACGCACGACTATGATACGTATACATGCCAGCTATGTATCAAGCGGACTCCAGTCCAGACCGAATACGTATAAGCTGTCTTGGTTTTTCTAAATCTATCTATCAAATCTACTAACATATATCCATCTCAATCCATAGAAGATATAATATAAAGAATAAATAATATGTGTCATAGTATGCAGTCCAATAACATATGTGTTTGAGTGGACCCGAAGAACAATATAGGTCTACAAAACTAAGCTAAATAAGGGAATACAAATAATTGATGAAACATGAAAGTACAATAAAGTACCTGAACTCTGATATAGTAAAACCAACATGTTGCTAAACTACTCCTGCATGACCGACTACCTGGAGAGATCACCAAGTCCTCAGGGGACATAGCACAGGATAGAAAAATATGCCAATGTAACAGTAAAAAAAATCTATAAAACGAAGGGTAACTACCATAACCATCTAAGTACAAATATGTAGTTTAGGACAATCCTAATATCAGGCCTAGCTGTAATGGCAATCACCCATGGCACCGTGCTAGGATACAGATGGGTGAACGAGTAAGCAAAGCCATAGCTCTGCTACAGAGACCATGACCATGAGTAAAATAACCAATTCCCAAATATGGAAGCCTGACCACGAATCTAGACAGCCGGATATTTTGATAGAGTCCTCTCCTTCCCATGCTATAAAACTATCCAATCAAGTCACGTATGAATCATGTACCAGTAACAAGTCATGCGAGCTAGTACTACATGTTATCACAGAGTCCCTAGCCACGTATATCTCATGTCAAACTCTGTATCATATTGTCATCATCCATCATGTTCGTGTCCTATGGTCCATTATGTCAATGAAGACGAATATGATAATATCGTAATGCCTAGGGTTGATACCCGATGTAAATACAATGACATCGACACCCGAATCAATTCGGGTGCTAAGTATAAACTAACCCTATGTCCTCAATGGTCACGAAGAAGAAAATAAATATGCAACAATAAAAGGAAAGAATAAATGTACTGAAATATTGGCAAGGTACACTTGCCTGTAACCTTTGTCTGTGTGTCAGTCTGACCAACTCCAAAGTCCTCGCTACTTTCGTTGCATACGTCTATAATAAATATTCTACTATTAATAATACACTAATAACTTACTATATTGACTTACCATATATAGATCTTAATAATATATTTATAACAAAACTAGTCATATTGACTACTCTACTTAATATAACACATACACACACACACACACACACACACACACACACACACACACACACACACACACATATATATATATATATATATATATATATATATATATATATATATATATATATATATATATATTTATAGTATTAAATATACCTATAAAAGGTATATTTTTAAATAAAAATATCACTTTCAATTCTAAAAAATATTTATAAATATTCTATAATAATAACTAATATATTTTATTCATAGAAAAATATGTGTACAAGTCTTGTATTGATTCTACATCAATATGTTTAGACTTGTCCCATGGTTTGGCTCCCGAAACAACAAATTTTTAATAAATATTAATTATATTAAAATACTATTAATTATGTAAAAGTAGGTTTTTCTTTATAAATATGCACAACAATTATTTTGGTAACGGTATACGAAGTTTCAAATCAATTGGACACGTAGAACTCATAGATTTCGGTGTTTTGATATTATGGTGAAATATCCAGATTTTTAATAAATAGCAAATGAAACCAAATGCTACAAAAAATATATACATTGGAAAGCTAATTAGAAAGTCTAGTTTCTTACCAAAATATACAGAAGGTCGAAGTGGCCCGAAAGTAGATAAAAATTAGCTCACAACAGAACTGGTATGTTCTGGATACCTTTTTGTAGAACGGATGCGTCGGTCAAACCGTTTAAGATTGTGTGGTTAGCCAATTAGATATGAAAATAGACACAATAATTTTTCTATTGGTTTTTGTTTCACAAAAAATGAGGTCAAAAAGTACACAAAACTCTAGATGCAAAACAACGTACTTGTTCGAACAAATTCAGACTTGGATCCCGAACTTTGGCTGACTTGTAGGACTAATTTGGTGTACTAGAAAGGACTATGAACATATTAGTGGGTTGATAGGATTGTAGGGGGTCGCGTTAGCTTCGTAACGAGTATTCATGGAGTGTCATAGGAGGTCGGAAAGGAGTCAAAACTGTCGGTATGCCACAAGGTGCCGTTGGCGGCCAAGGCTGGAAGAGAATTTTGGGATTGTAACTTTTGGGGGGAGGTGAAAACTAAAAATTAGGTTAAAATATAAAGTTAGAGGCTTATATATGTTAGGGTTTGTCTAAGAAAGATTTTAGGAAGGTTTTGTGAGCTTTGGTTGCAGCATTTGAAAAATATGCATATTTAAATCAATGGGTAATTAATGAGTTTCCTAATTTAGAAAGTCATGGTGGATTGTTTGATTTAGTCAAAGTCACAAGAATTTGTGACACATGGCTGCACTTAATTTAAACTAAATCAATCTAATATGGTTTCACTATGGGTTGGCAACTTAGGATGGTCCCCACTAATTTGGGTTAACTAGAGTTAATTCCTAAAAGTAATTTCAATTGATTCTAACCCCAAAATTGCACTATATGGGCCATATGTGCAATTAAAAAAATAGCACATGGAAACTCAATTGAGTGGCACACCATTAGCATGTCCGTAGTAGGCTCGAAATGGGTCAAAAATATATATTGGGTCAAATGAATTGGATTAGAGTTGGTCCTTAATTGTTATTTGAAAAACTAGTCAAATTTTGTGGTAGATAATAAAATTACTATTTTATCCCTAAAGTTGTACATAAAAAAATATTACACAAGGTCACATGTTTGGATGGGACATGATATATCAAACTGAAGGTAGACTTGTATAGAATTCAAATATAGAATTAGATTAAAGAAATTGATAACTGTTGTGCTTCAAAAATTAAAGCTATGGTAAAGTACTACTATAGTCATTATTGACTTTATAATATAGTTTTATAATAAATTTCCATATAAAAATAACTAAAAATATTATCGAAAAAAATTAGGGGGCTTACAACCTACCCATCTTAGAAAATTTTTTTCCTAAAATTAAAATAACACTAATATGCAAAAATCTGTAATGCAAGATTAAATAAGCTAAAACTTACCAAAATTCGCAAATATATGGGGATATCGCTCCCATATGGAATCTTCTCGCTCCTAAGTAAATTTTCCTGGAGAATGATGCTTCCATGCAACCCAAATCAATCTAATTGTCTACCCGTTAAGCATTTTCTCACTAGTATCCATGATACTAACTAGCTGCTAGCTCCTCGTATGGTAGATTGGGTCCTACTGTGATCTTGGAATTGTCGGTTGGGATCAGTCGCATACTTTCTCAACTGCGAGACATGGAATACATCCTGCACTCCCTCTAAGGATGAGACGATGCAAGACGATATGCCACTTCTCCAACACGCTCTATATTACCAAAGGGTTACAAATCTAGAGGTAAGGCTTCTAAGTTGGCTCTTATACCTTTATCTATGATTAACCATATAATTTTTTTAATTCCTCTCTATCAATCCTTAAACTCTATACTATATTCCTATAAGTTACATCACCAACTTCTATAGTAGTTCAATTAGCGATCCACTCATTCTACCTATAAGCAACCTATATAATCCTTATAAGTAAGCTTAACCATTGATACCTATCTACAGGGTAAAGATCAAGACTGAACTTGATGGCTACATAAACCTATTGGTCATCCTTCTAGTCCTATCCTTTTATAGGTCATTCAAGACTAGTCTTACCATATATAGAAATGATCGTTCATTCTACTTAGATATTCTTAATCTATCTAATACGCTTAGATTATTAACTATCTTGACACTATTGTCAGATAATAATTCCTCTAATACTTCTAATCTAAGCCCTATCTTAGGAAAAAGATAGCAATATTTAGTCTACTAATCCTAGAGTTGCTGGTTAGAGTCAGGCCTTATACTATACTATATCCTAACTTATTCACTGGGGAAGTATCTATGAAATTCTACCAACCTTAGTTATTTACCTAGCCCTAAAAAGCATGGATTCCTATCTTCTTTAGATAAAATTTAAACAATAATGGTTCTACACAGTCTATTTATTTGAGATGTCTATCCAAACCCTCACTACATTAGATAACTAATTCCTTTTTAAAACACTTCTATCAACTATGTTTTATCAATTGATGGAATATAATCCAAATAGTTCACCAAGCACGAGTATTCGTGCTTCCAAAATAGGGAATGACAAGAATCCCAAAATGAGGAGGTCAAATAAGTTTATCGACTTCACTTGCAAGTTCCAAAGGTGATGGATAAATTCAAAAGAATTTTCAAGACAATTATGGATTGAGATCCTAATACTTTATCCTATTGCAGGCCTCGTTCGGCACATTAACGTAACTGAAAGATATGCTTTGACCCATATGGGCCACCAAAAAACTAGTAACATCCCAGGCCTAATATATGCAGGACTAGGATACGTATACATGTCAGTTACGTATCAACCGGACTCCAGCCCAGCTCGAATACGTATAAGCTGTCTTTGTTTTTTTCTAAATCTATTTATTAAATCAATTAACATATATCTATCTCAATCTACTGAAGATATAATATAAAGAATAAACAATATGTGTCATGGTCTGTAGTCCAATTATCACGACCCACACTCGATATGGAGGCATGAGTACGTGGGTACATCCAGACTACGCCGTTCAATTACTAACTTATTCATATCTCACAACATACCTGTCAATGATATCTCAACTCCAAGTGAAGGACAATATAATAATAATACTCATACTCAATCATATTAAACTATAAGGAGATAATGGAACAATAAAGTCATAAAAGATAAGACATGATAATCTAAGAGAAGTCTAGAAGCATAACATCATCTACAATCACATCCCAAGTCTATAAGTTTAACTATCTCATCATACACACAATCTCAGAAATAATAACATCTTAAGTCAGAAGCTGGAGATAAATCTTGTACTAATAGCTAATCTAGATGGGTCGCTACTATTGTCTCCTCTACTGGGCTAGCTCCTCCTGGGTCTCCTGTGGGTAGCCCTCATCTACATCTTGTGCATAATAGGTAGGACAAAAGTCCTCCAGACCTTCTAAAAAATATTATCCAGTTAAGATTAGAGCGAAGCACAAACTCTAACAGCAGTTCCAATTATATGATAAATGTTATAAAATAGTATAATAAGTGCACTACATAATGAGAATAAATAGCTGAATCATAATCGGCAACATTAATATAATAATTGGATAAAACAACTATATGGCGAGACAGATAAAGAATAATATAAGAAATAGAAATACAACTATGTGACAGAGCAAGTGATAAGAATTAGTAGACAGAGCAATATGGAACATTTCAGTGAATAGGTAATAGACAGAAAGGAACTGTATTAACTACGTATTTTCAAGTACTAGTGTTGACATGTAACCAGCTTCGGAACTTGCACAATACAATAGGGCTTGGCTAATCATACGTGAGGTGTATGATTAACACTCACAATACTTCCTTCTGCACTATAAGGGTATGACCACACATTTAGCTAGTATTTCTTCCATCCCGACTAGTAAGAAGATCTAAATAAGGACATGTCATAATACGTGAATCACAATACAATGTTAATATGTAATCATGCCCAATATGAAGGTAACATCTCATGTCCGAGGATCCAACTATACCAAATTCGTGTTCCATCGTGTCAGGAATCAAGTAGAACATCACTATATAGATGAATCATAGTAATTAAATATCAGATAATAAAAACTATCAGAGAATGTACTCGTATGTGGTCCTAAGCAATAAGTGAAGATCGACGTCCAAAATGGAGTCACAAATACCTAAATATGGAATGTCAATGTCAAGTGGTATTTTAGAGTGAAATTCATCGATATCCAATTTAAAATGTCATTTCTAGGTCAAATCTAGGCCATGGAAGTCAAACTAGGTCAATACCTTAATTTTATGGTCAAACTAGGTCAAATTACCTAAAGGGTTGACTTGTAGGGTCAAACTAGTCAGCACTAGTCAAATTTAGGTCATACATAGGTTTCTAAGTCCATTCTACATAGGAATAGGGATATCAGGTACCCTATATGCATATGGACTCATATGATCCAATACCTTAATATTTACCCTTTATCCTATATAACCATGTATCAATATATCCTACCTATACCATGTACATGTACCCATGTCCTTGGTTTGCACCAAGATACCGTATGTTTATACCAATATCATATCCTATGCTATATAGGTATACCCATACCCATATATATATACCCTAACTCATATATATATATATATATATATATATATATATATATATATATATATATATATATATATATATAATTGCTCTCGTCTCCCCCGAGAGGCGCCGCATCTGCTCTGAAACCCTAATTCCCCACCGACCCCGGCTTGGCCTTAGGCCGGGCCGCGTCCTCACACGAACGGATCATCCGACCTTCGTGTCTCCTCTGATTTGTTTTCTAGGGTTTCATGGCTTCCAAAACTTTTGCGAAGGCGGTCAGGGGTGTTCCATCGTCCCCGTCCATCGCCATCCGTGCTCGAACCTTCTTTAAGGGGGTTCCTGTTGTCTCCTTCACGGAGGATGACGAACATATCCTGATCCAACCTTTTAAATTTTCTTTGATTGGGAAATTCTCCCATACTAGGCCTTCTATCGATGTAATTCGGAAAGCTTTTATAGGATTCCAGTTTGCTGGAGAAGTCAAAGTCGGCGTAATTGACCGTAAGCACATTGTCATTAGGCCTTCCTTCGAAGTTGATTTTCTTCGTCTAAGGGCACGTGAAGTTTGGTATGTCTCTAGATCCCCTATGAGGGTCTTTCGCTAGTTAAAGGACTTCAACGCTACTCAAGAATCCCCTCTCGCCCCTATGTGGGTCTCCCTGCCCGGCCTTCCACATCATCTGTTTGCTAAGAATGCCTTGTTCTCCATTGTGTTGGGGCTAGGAACACTGCTCAAACTAGACAGGGCTACCGAAGAGTACTCCAGACCTAGCACTGCTAGGGTCTTCGTTGAGGTGGATGCTAGTAAACCTTTACCACAGATGGTCCATATCAACTTGCCCAACGGTAGAACTTTCTCTCAAAAATTTGAGTATGAAAACATACCTAAGTTTTGCTCTGGGTGCAAACATCAAGGCCATACTAGAGATTCTTCTAATGTGCAGTCTACAAATGAAGAAAAAAATAAAGGTCCATGAATGCTCCAGTCACCAATACTCCTACGTTGGGGAATGTATCTGCAGCTCTAGAGGAGACATCCAATCATGCAGCTACTAATAATGACTTAGACATTAATGTGCAACCGCTGCTTCTTAATCCTCTAGACATCTCTGCCAGGGGTAAGAATATCGACGCAAACTCGCCTCCCGAAGACCCTCCCCTTCCTAGCTCGATGGCTCTCATTCAACAAGAAAAGCTGTAATCCCAACCTCGGCCTCTACATCCCCCTTCCCCAACTCAGGGCACTGTGCCTAATGATCCCCTAGAAGATGTTGAAATCTGCTCAAGGGCAGATGCGGTAGATGCGAAAGAAGCAGCTGATGGACCGCTTGATCAGCGGGTTGACTCAATGGTCGTAGAAGGGACTAAGGAGCTTTCTGCTGTTGACGACGAAGTTGATCGCTCCAATATAGCTCAGACGGTTGTGGCAGCTTCTGATGGACTTGAGCAGGTTGCAGCGCTCTCCCAGGATCCACAAACAACTCAAGCCATCATCGGAGGGGATCAGCCTCCTCGTCCCCAAGGAGATCAAAAGAAACATAATTATGTACCCCCAGTTGAACCTAGACTACTCAGATCCTTGGTCAAAAATTCGAAAGCTCCTTTCTCGCTATCCTCTAATGATTAAGCTTCTTAGTTGGAACATTAGAGGTATAGCTAATCCTATGGCTTTTAAAAGACTTAAGTCTCTATACAGATCTAACAAAGTTCCTATCATTGTCATTATAGAACCTAAAGTTCAGGTTGATAAACTCCTTACCTACCAACTCAAACTGGGTTTTTAAAGTTCCTTTTCTAACCAAAAAGGTAATATTTGGGTCATGGCTCAGAATGATACTGAAATGACAGTGATAGACTCGTTTGATCAATGCCTCTTTATCGCTATTTCGAATCCATGCTGCCTTCTTCGGCTATTTTATCTGCTGTTCATGGTAGTAATACTAAGGAAGGAAGACGGCGATTATGGGACCACTTGCTGCATATGGGGAATAGTTCGAACTTGCCTTGGCTTGTCTGTGGAGACTTTAACGCAATTACTAGTCTGGATGAAAAGTTTGGTGGTCTCCCACCTAGCTCAGTGTCTATGAAAGAGTTCTTAGACTTTCAAGTTGCTGCAGGACTATCAAAAATTATTTATACTAGCAATTGTTTCATATGGGTTGATAGACAATGTGGGACTCCTAAACTTGGATCGCGGTTAGATAGGATCCTTTTGGACTCTAAGTGGTTAGAGTGGGTTCCACTTTCTTCTGTATCACATCTTAACATATCAGAATCTGATCATGTTTCTATTCTTCTCTCTCTCTCTCTCTCTAAAGAGACGCCAGATTCTCCTAGGCCTTTCCGCTTTCTGAACTTCTGGAAGGATCATGAATATTTTCTTCAAATTGTGGAGTCTTCGTGGGGGGCTATTGATCATGTTAATAGCTTGGTGAGAGTTGGCCTAAGGCTCACTGCCATGAGAAGAGCTCTATCTAAATGGAGTCGAGCAACGTACGGGGACATATTTCAAGAAGTGAAAGTAGCTAAGGATTGTGTTACGGCAATGGAGGCAGCATACGAAGCTAATCCTTCTCTGAGACCACAGTGGCTTCAAGCTAGGGCTCATCTTAAACAAAGGCTTCGGATAGAGAATGCATATTGGAAGCAGAAGGCTAGGGTTAAATGGGACCTTGAGGGAGATAGGAACACTAAATTCTATCACTCTTGTGTCTCTTCAAAACATCGCAGACTTCACATTCATTCTATTACTACTGCGGAAGGCAATACTCTATCACAGCTCAAAGATATCCAACTGCAAGCAAATGACTTCTATAGCAAGGTATTATATCCTTCTCATATTGCTATCAATGATGATTACTTGTCCCAAATCTCTAGTATCATCACGCATGAAGACAATTGTGCTCTTATTGCAAAACCTACTATAGAAGAACTATTCGACACTGTCAAATGCATGGACCCCAATAGTGCTTCGGGGCCAGATGGCTTCACAGGCTCTTTCTTTCTCTCCGCTTGGCCTATTATTGGGAACGATATCCTAGATGCTGTATGCTTGTTCATGGATGGGTTTGTATTGCCTAAGGCTATAACTAGCACTTTCTTGCTTCTAATTCCCAAACACAAAAACCCGAACACGCTTAATGATTATAGGCCAATAAGTCTCTGTAATTTTGTGAATAAGATTTTCTCAAAGCTTCTGGCTAGGAGGCTGGTAGATATTCTTCCTCATATTATATCAAAGGAGCAAAGTGGCTTTGTTAAAGGCCGTGAAATAGTTGACAACATTATATTGGCACAAGAGATGATTTCTGTATTGGATCACAAGCACTGGGGTGGTAATGTTGCTGTCAAGTTGGATATGAGCAAGGCTTACGACCGCGTGAACTGGGCTTTCCTTCTTCGAGTGTTGAAACATTTTGGCTTCTGTGATGAATGGAGAACTATGATATTACACTTGGTTGATAATGTGTGGTTCTCCACGCTTATCAACAGAAGATCTTCAGGCTTCTTCTATGGATACTGCGGCCTTCGTCAGGGTGATCCAATCTCGCCTGCTCTCTTTATTATTGCTGTCGAGGCTTTGAGTAGAAGTCTTATTCAACTCAACTCGACTCCAGGCTACTCTAGCTACCACTCTCCTCGAGGATGCCCCTGCGTCTCTTATCTTGCTTATGCAGATGATGTCCTCATATTTTTGGGGGCAGAGCGTCACTCTGTTCGTAAGCTTTTGGAGGTCATTCGATCTTATGAAGCTAACTCGGGATAGAAGGTTAACGTATCCAAATCGGCTATGTTATTATCGAAGAATGTCTCACCACCTCGCACTGCTGCTATCCAAGCAATCACTGGGTTTCAGCTCCAGCAGGCTTCTTTCGTCTACTTGGAATGCCCTCTTTCAGTTGGCAGGAGAAATGCAGGTATGTATGATGAGTTTATTGAGAAAATTAGATCTCGGATTTTTGGGTGGAATAACAAGATCCTATCCTATGGTGGTCGTCTTGTCCTTATCAAATTTGTACTTTCTTCTATACCTGTTCACTGTATATCGGTATGTAATCCTCATAAAACTGTGCTTATTCGCATTGAGAGTATGCTGGACAGTTTTCTATGGGGTTCCAAAGATGGGATTCATAAACGATCCTGGTTGAGCTGGGGACGTGTGGCTAGGCCTATCACAGAGGGTGGTCTTGTTGTTCGAAGAATGACTGATGTCCTGGATGCTATGACTATGAAATTATGGTGGAAGCTTCACTCGACAAACTCCTTATGGTCTTCCTTCATGAAGGCCAAATATTGTGCTAATTCACCTCCGTCTCAAGTAGAGCTTACATCTGCCACTTCCCATGTTTGGAAATGCCTTATCAGAAGGAGGCAACTTGGGGATGAGTTTATTCAAACAAATGGTAGATGAGACTTTATTTGGACGTTGAATCCTACAGGTAAATTTTTTATTCAATTGGCATGGAATCAGATACGAGTACAGTTTCCTGGAGACCCATCTTTCAAACAAATATGGGGTAAATGTATTCCAACTAAATGGTCTATACTGCTATGGAGGATCATAATGAATAAATTTTTGACAGATGATAATATCATGAAGCTAGGATATTCCATGGCTTTGGCTTGCCATTGCTGTTCTAATAGAGCTAATGAGTCGACGCAACATGTCTTTGCTGATAGGGAGATGGCTAAAGCTGTCTGGCTATATTTCTAGCTTGCAGTTGGGATCCATGCACGAAGTTCAGATCTAGTGCAACGATTCAAAAAATGGTGGAGAAAGCGTCAGAAGCATGTAAAATAGATTATCGTGGGAGCGATTTGTTGGGTCCTATGGAAGAATCGTAGCAAGTGGCATTACGAAGCCTATAGTTTCTCCTCCAGTTAGTTGATAGCAGAAGTTCGTAGACAAGTGAAGAAGGCGATGATCAGATGCTCTCATGTGGAGGTGCCCGTACCATAGATGTTTCTTTGGTTTTTGGAGTTTTTTGTAATCTCTTTTTAATTATGAATAAATAAGGAGTTATGTTAATATATATATATATATATATATATATATATATATATATATATATATATATATATATATATATATATATATATATATATATATATAAGTATACCTTGGTTATCTATACAGTCATATGGATATGAATACTTTTATGCCTACAAACATGACACCCTCACTCATGCCTAAGATACACATATCACAATAGCTATACCCATGTAATCACAAACACTCTCATGCTATGCTACCTACATTACACTAGCTAACACTCTCACACTCTAGTCTAAACTGTATGTACAAACAGGTTTCTCCCTACCTATAAACTACACAAACATTGACTCCAACAGGCTGCCCCTACTAGCAGATACCCTAAATGCACACACATCCTCACAACCTGAAGAGTCCCTACACAGATCTGTCCCTATACTACCTAGCAGCAACTAGCTGCTGCTATACTAACCCTTTACGTACTACCAACTACTACTACATGCTTGCATCTCATGCGCCTACTGCTGCCTTGATATTGCTGCTAGTGAACTGCTATTGTAGCATATTTATCACTGCATCTCATGTGCCTACTGCTGCCCCTACACTTACTCCCATTTGTTGCTGCCCCTGTACAAATAGCAAGCAACAGAGTGCTGCTGCTGCTGCTCCTGTTATGCTTGCTGCAACAAGCTAACATTGATGTTGTACTGGTTCCCTCTTCCTTGCTGCCATGCTGTGCAGCAAGCGGCAACTTACTGCTACTGTTGCTCTGTTTGCTGGAGCAGTAGATGTGCTGCTGTGCAAACCCAAGGTAGTAGTGCAGTCCACTCTCCCCTTTTCCCCCTTCACCTACTACACTCTACTGAACAAAGCCTCTTTTCTCTTAGATGCTATATGGATCCCCCTTAAACACTCTCACATACTATATGCACACACACACTCACACATATGTAGGCATATCTAAACATACACCTATCTATATGACACTCATATTCACATTCTCCCCAAACACACACACATATATGCTCACCCCTTTTTTTCACTATCTACCTATCCATATACTCACAATATCTAGTTATCTATATAGGTACCTACACATAACTGATACTCGATTACCCAATCTACACATACACACTCTCACCATAACCTCAAAAAACCCATCTATACACATATGCAAATACACATATCCTTAAGACACACACACACACACATACACACACACACACACACACACACACACATACACACTCACACACACACATACATACTAGGCCACCTCAACCATGGCACACACCTATCTAGATGTATATAGATACATACATATATCAATTCTTATATACATATACACATCCCACACATAGACACCTACGACACACACGTATGTGTACAATATCAAACACTTGGTGTGCACCACACTAGAATCATACCAATACCCCGATACTCTTGTGGTACGCCTAAGATACCTATACCAAACCTTGTCAGAATCATACCAAAATACATGAGCATGCCTAAAATGATAATTAGAAGCTGATTAGTATAATGCATAGCTAGTGTCTAGGGCTATGTGAAATGTGACATGTGTGTGACAAGTGTGGGAGGAGAAAAAACCCTAAATTGACTTCCTGTCCTACTGTATCATGACACAACCTACCTACATCCATTTGTGGACATGTATCCAGCCACACACAACAATCATAACCCCATTTAGCCTATCAAACCAAATGACAAACACTTGGTGCACCATTCTCGAATTTTTCCAAAAGTGGCACAAAAACTCTAAGTAACTTCTATCAAAATGGTCATTAGAGCCTAGTTCTTCCTCCTATAGGTACCCCTACTCCATGGGTGGATTTCATAATGTTCCAATGCATATATTAGAGTCTTATTATAGAGAAAAGTTAGATGTATACCTATTGGGAGATGGATTCCCAATGTAGCACCACTAATGGACACAAATGAGAAGTTGGATACAATCCTCAAGCCAAATAGCCTCCTCTTCTTGTGCTCATTGGCTCGCAATTTTCTAGGCTCCTTGGATGAAGAGTAGGAGAGGATTGGGAATGATTGGGGATGATTGGGTGGGAATTTGATGTAGAAATGAAAGGGATTTTTGGAAAGAGCACCAAACTAGGATTTTGAGCTCCAAATGAGAAATGAAATGAATGAAGCTCCTCCCTTTCTTGGTCGGCCATGTGAACCCTAGTCTTGTCAAAGTGAAATGTCAACAATGCCCTTCTTAAGTTATCTTGGCTAACCTATAGAAGCTTCTAGTCTAAGTTGGTAATTAAATATAATTCCTATTCATGACATGTTATGACTTAATTGAGTCTTAATGAGGCTAACCTAAATTGTTGGTCCAAGTGTCATGACAAGTCTAAATAGTTCAATAACCAAGGGTCCAATAAATAGACTAGTCCACTAATAAATGCAACCATCACTATAATTAATTAATTAAATATACAAAATATATTAATAATGTATAATAACAAAAATAACCCTATCTAGGATTATGGTAGTTACACCAATAACATAAGTGTTTGAGTAGACCGAAGAATAATAGAAGCTGTAGACAATCTCCGATTCGACGCACAATGCCCCATACAAATCCCTACGTCGGTAGATCGATGCGCACATAAGGTAGATCTACAAAATTAAGCCAAATAGCAGAATATAAATAATAGATGAAATATGAAAGCATTATAAAGTACCTGAATCTGATATAGTAAAACCACTATATCGCTGAACTACTCCTGCTTGACCGACTAGCTGGAGAGATCACCAGGTCCTCAGGGGATATAATAAGATACATAAAAATATGTCAATATAATATTAAAGGAAATATGTATAAAATGAAGGATAAGTACAATAACCATCTAAGTGTAAATATGTAGTTGAGGATAATCCTAATACCAGGCCCAGCCGTACTGGCAATCACCCATGGCACTATGTTGTGATACCAATGGGCGAACGAGTAATAAAGCCATAGCTCTGCTACAGAGACCATGACCACGAGTAAATAACCAAGTCCCAAATATGAAAGTATGACTACTAGTCTAAATGGCCAGATATTTCGGTAAAGTCATCCTTTCCCCATGCTCTAAAACTATCCAGTTAAGTCACGTATGAATCATGTACCAGTAACAAGTCAGCCGAGCAAGTACTATATGCTATCATAGAGTCCCTAGCCACGAATATCTCATGTCAGACTTTGTATCTTATCATCATCATCCATTGTGTTCGTGTCTTATGGTCCATCATGTCAATGAAGACAAATATGATATATCGTAAAGCCTAAGTTAATACCTAATGTTAATATACTGACATCGACACCCGAATCAATTTGGATGCTAATATCAACTAACCCTACATCCTCAATGATCACGAACAAGAAAATAAATATGCAACGATAAAAGGAAAGAATAAAGATACTGAAATATTGGCAAGGTACACTTGCTTGTAACCTCTGTTTGTGTGTCTGTATGACCAACTCCAAAGTCCTCGCTACTTCCATTAAGTACGTCTATAATAAATATTTTACTATTAATAATACACTAATAACTTACTATATATGGACTTACCATATATAGACCTAAATAATGTATTTATACCAAAACAAGTCATATTGACTGCTCTACTTAATATAACATAAAAATATTAACATAAAAGTAATATGTTATTAACAAAAAATTATCACTTTTAATTTTAAAAAATATTCTATAATAATAATTAATATATTTTATTTATAGAAAAACATGTGTACAAGTCTTGTATTGATTCTACATCAATATGCATAGACTTGTTCCATGGTTTGGCTCCCGAACCGACAAATTTTTAATAAATTTAATTCTAAAAAATACTAATAATTATGTAAAAATTAGGTTTTTCTTATCGAAACATGCGCAACAATTATTTTGGTAATGGTATACGAAGTTTCAAATCAATTGGACTCGTAGAACTCATGGATTTCGGTATATCGATATTATGGTAAAATGTTCGAGTTTTTAATAAATAGCAAATGAAACCAAAATGCTGCAAAAGTCTAGTTTCTTACCAAAAATATACAGAAGGTCGAAGTTGTGGGATCGATGGCAACTCAATGGGGGGTGGGGTGAATAGAGTGTAGCGAAAGTAATAACCCCAATTAAAAATAATACAAGTAAAGGCTAGTAAAGGCAGATAATTAATGCAATAACATAAAAACAATAATTAAGTCGTGAGATAGAAGCAATACGCAAACACCGAGATTTTATCCTGATTTCCCTCTGAGAGAACTAGTCTAGATTAGAGTACTCTTGCTCGATGTTAAATACACTATTTGAACTAGTAGTTACACCACGTGCTTTACTCCGGAGGACACGCCTACTTCATACAACGTCGTGTTTTTATCCGAAGTCCATGAACAAACTTTGACACTAACTGAATAGCTTTTATATGCCAAGCTTGTACAACTTGAACACTTCTAATCGAAACACACTGACATTTAGAAGAATGGGAGTTGTCATGAAAATGTAAAGATTGAAAGCTCTTTTGTAATAGGAAGGCTTATTATAATGAATAGAGAATATGAAGAATGACTTGAGTGAGTAAAATAAAAAAAACTCTTATCTATTTACATGTATTTTTGAACCAAACTTCGGGCAAAACTTGCTTAGGTAATGTTCAAATTTTTGAACGTTTGGGATCCAAAAGAATATGTATTCATTCTGACTAGGAGAAATTTTAAGGAGATCGAGTTCGAGGAAAACTCATACCGAGTTTGGGTACTGGGTTTCCAGAGTGGTTTTTGTTTCAGAACGTCTTTTGGGAGTAGGTTTGTTCGAGTAGGGATGTTCATCTAAATGCCAGTGATATCCGACTCACAAAAACCTAGATGAAGAAAAAAAAGAAATCTTGTTTGACGAGAATAGCCGCGATCTTCTATAGTCTTCGTACTTTACATATCAGATTCAAAATTTTAAGTCAATTATCGAAATCAGGTTGATCATGACCACATGGGCCAACAATTTCACCCATTTTTATAATTTGACAAAACTACGATTGATACTTAACAAATGTTCATCTGGTATGGAAGTAGCTTGGTACATTGGTACATTAGCTTGCTCCCCCACAATAACTGACCAAGTTCTTAGAACATTTGAAATCTAAAAAAATTTCTGAAACCAATTCTTTAAAGTAATAATATTATAGCAAAATTTATTTATGCAAACGTTATTCAATTTGTTCAAGTAATCAAGAATTCTCCTCCGTTGTCATATAATCAAAATGACGTAAAAAAATTCTAAGTACTCAACATATATCATATAGTAAATGGCATAAACTAGAAAGACTTTAAACAAAGCATATAACTGGAATGTCATACATAGAGTGCTGAAAAGAAACATAGAACTAAACTGTCATAAAATGCTAAATGTCACAAAATGCTTTAAAGAAGCATATATAGCTAAGACAAGAAAATAAATGCAGTTAGGAAATAAAAATAGTAGTGACACTATATCACTAATCATTATCCTCATCATCATTAGCATCAGCTTCTCGAGAAGGGTTTCTGGACTCAGCAGATCGATGGGGATCGTAATGAGCAGCAGCAGGGTCAAAGTAGCGCTGAGCCTCCGGATCATCAATACGATAACCAATCATAAAAATATCACAAACCATGGGAATGGGGCCGCCGGGGTTGTTGGTAACACTATAGCTGAAATCCTGCATAGTGTTTGGTCATGGCCTGGAACTGTAAAGTGGTGTTTGCCATGACAAAAGATTATACAAACTTTTTGTATATTAAACGTAAAAAGAGTGCATTCGATTCCTAAACAGGAGATCTAAGTACAACGTTTTCTAGAGAAGTATGAGGATGGAGATTAAGCACTGCTGGGATTCTCTTTTATCAAGATCTTGGAGGGAATAACCAACATGATTGAATAAACGACACGTGGCATATGTTTACTATTGATCGAATGAACCTGAGCAGATTTTGTTCCTATCCCTGAAGTTGGATTTTGTCTTATCTCAGGGGCCATTAGTTTGAACAAACCGATTGGATATGGCCCTCGTAGATAAGAACAAATTCCATCATTATCTGTGGTTTAAACAAACCGATAGGATATTGCTCTTGTTAACAGAATTAAACTCTGTCCTATCTTAAGAGCGGTGGTTTTTAAACAAAATAATTTGAAAAAGACACAAACACCCGTCTAGCCACGAGAAACCATGTTACCCTATAAGACTGCACTTCTATACGAGCTGCACTTTTGGCGAGGCTTTGAGGTCACTGTGCTTCTGGGCGATAAGAAGACTATGCTTCAGGCGATGAAGTCACTACGCTTTTAGGCGACGAGGAGAATGTGCTTCAAGCGATGGAGTTACTATAATTTTAGAGCAATGAGTGGACAAGTGCTTCAGGAAATGGAGTCACTGTGATTTTAGGGTGACGAGTGGACTTGTGCTTTGGACAACAGAGTCAATGCGCTTTTAGGGCGATAAGTGGACTTGTGCTTTAGGAAAAGGAGTCTCAACGCTTTTAGAGCGACAGGTGGACTTGTGCTTTGGGCAACGAAGTTACTGCACTTTTAGAGCGACGAGTGGACTTGTGCTTTAGGCAACGAAGTATCAGATGGAGCCTTTGAATGGGCTGTGCTTTTGGATGGGATGGAGGGCACTGCGCTTCTGGGTTGAAACGAGGGCACAGTGAACTGGATCCGCTTCTGAGTCGAAGGAGTTAGTTTTTATCAAAGTCATAAGAATAATTAATGACTGCTCTTTTGATGGACGAGTCGGTCATCCTTTTCTTTAATTACCGCCATCATTTAGGGAATTTAGGAAGTCTGTGCCTAGGATTCATTCGAATGAACCTATTAAATAAGATTTATTATGCTGAGTCTTAGGTTCATCCCATTGATTTGGGAGTCTTTGACCTACGGCAATGTGGCATGTCGGTTGGACCACACTCAACCTATATAAAAGAAAGCTTTTTTGAATGGTTGTATCTTCTGTCTCTTAACATTTCCACCATCATGCTCGATCCCAACTTAGCTTTGAACGGCCGTTGGCCTTGTACAACTCGACTGTTGGTTGTGGATCCTTTCTTTCAAAGAAGCTGTGTCTTTGTAGAAGAACTGCTGCTGAGTTTTGAAATGCAGTTGGGCATTTGGCGTAAGGAGTTCGAACCTGAACAACAACTTGGAGGTCTTTGAGATCCAAGCTTTCGAGTTTTGATTGATTGCCAATTTGAAGAGCCACGATTTGTGCTCTTCCCTGCTCAATGGCGGTGGCACGTCCTGTGTTGTGGACTGAGTTCTTGCTCGGGCCAAGAGCTACTTCAGGAAGTGGCTCGCTCTGATAGTGCTGCGCATCTGGGGGCTGCGTGCGTGCTGAAGATTAAACCGCTTATTCTCTTAGGTGTTTTAGTCCTTTATATGTAATCATGAAGAATCTGTAATAGATCTTTTGTAGACATGATTTTAATAAAGAACTATTTATGTACCACTTTTGTTTGTCTGTGTGACTTTAGTTGTCTGTCTGCACTTTTGGGGTACCTGCACTTTTTTGAAGCCATGTGTAATGAGAACGCTACCTGCGCTTTTGATATGTCTGCACTTTTTTCATGCTTCTATAATACCCCCTTCAAAGTGTTTCAAACTTGAGCCAAGCTCGGAATACTTTGAACAGAAGCATGACATGTGTCCTTTGCCAGTGAAAGAATGTCGTCAAGCTTAGCCTTTGGCATTAAATGCCTTGAGCCGTCACTTCATTAAAAGTTGATCACATCTCCTTGTTTCTAGGGAATGGTCATCATGATCTTTACTCTTAATTTCCATGTCATCCGAAGTGTCTCCTCGTTCATGAAGCATTTTTATCTTCTTTCGCTGACATGGCCGTACCCTATAAGTAGGATCTGTTAGGAGAAAGAAGAGCTTTTCGTCTTTCTTTTCTTCTTACAGAAGGTTTTCATCAGTCGTCTTCCTCTTTCAAACCCTAACTTTTTTTGCCATGGCCCCAAAGAAATCAAGAACCCAAAAAGCTCCTGTGACGAGCTCCAAGAAGGTTAAAGGAAAGCAGCCCATATCAGAGGCCGTTGATGTTGATGACTCACCGAACATTGGTGTCGTTGTTCACAGCGACGTGCGGTCGCCTGTCACAAGTAATAAACTTTGATCCTCTATTTTGCTGATGCACATGAGTGGCTACTCCTCGGGGTATCGTCTCGTAGATGTGTTGAAGCTTTCCTTGCCGATGTGCATGGACACTTGCTCTTTGGAGGAGTGTCCATAGATGTGCCGAAGCTTCGTACAACCGATACACATGGTCATTATACTTTCATAGAGTAATGAATGGAAGATGTGCTGAAGTTCTTGCTGACGCACATGATTACCAGGTAGTGCCTGTGCAGATGCTCCCTCGTTGAAATGCAGATCTGCTAAGTAGTATCAGAGCGGACGCTAAGTTGCTGAAGTGCAGTACTACCTGATAGTACCTGTGCGGAGGCTGACTTGCTGAAGCGCAGCGCTATCTGGTAGTACCTGCGTGGATGCTTGTTTCACTCAAAACAAATCTCAGGCTTCTATTTCTTGCTTTGTGTAGTTTTCGTGACCACCTCCCTCTTAAATGAGGTTATTTTCGACTTCTCCGTTTGTGTGCTGGAGACAAATATCGAGCAAAAGCTCGTCGAGACTGCCAGGAGGTTGATCGCCGAAGATCAATCAGAGGGGCGACTGGATGAAATACAGGAGCAACATCTGGGCTATTTTTGCCGCATGCTACATCAGGGCAAACTGACACCTTCTCTTGATGCCGACGCGGGGATGTTAAAGCATCATTTTCTCTTTGGCAATCAGTTGGTTTTAAAGGAGACATACCTCCTTGCACTCAAGACAACTTGGTATTTCGAGAACACTAGCCTTCTTCTGTATGTTCCGATGACTGACCGACACCTACCGCTCTCCGTATTTTCCTATTTTATCGAAAGATGACGACTGGAGTGGAACCTGACCCTAGTCTGTAACATCCAGTTTTCTAAATGAGGGTAATTTTGAAATTTTGTGTTTTTAATTATTTAATTATGATATTTAAATAATAATATGATTTTTGGTGATTTTTAATCATTTAAAACTATTTTAAAAATTATAACTTGTGATTTTGATGTGCAGCTAGTGAAACCGTAGAGACAGTCTAACCTAGAGCCTAACCTTGTGATTTGGAATATCTATTTATCATTTTTAGCCTAGGGGTAATTTGGTCATTTTGATTTATTAGAATAATTTGATTAATTATTGGATTGATGGTTTGTTGAATTTGACTTTGACTAGTTGAGACTTGTAGACTAGCCTAGAAGCTAACCCTAGCTATGGTGACCCTAGTCTAACTTAAGTTAATCTACTTTAGTCATTAGAAATTAGTTTTAAAGTAGGAAGGTTAAGTTTAAGTGAAATGGTTAATGACTTGTGGCTTAACTCAATGACTTGTGATTTTATGACTTGTAATTAAGCCATAGGCCCATGACTTAAGCCCAAAACCCAAACTAACCAACCCATGGCAGCCACAATTAGGGTTTCCCCTTGCCTATAAGTAATCTCTTAGTGTGTTCTTGCCTCTTTTGTTCTTGACCTAGATTTGGAAGGAGAGGTAATTTTCCATTCCCCTAAAATCCTATTTAATTCATTTCAACTCCTTTTTAACCCTAGTCTTTTGCATTAGGATCTAATTATTGTTTGTTTACTGATTCTGGAGGTTCACCTCAGTTTGTGTGCCATTTGGAGCTTGGGAGTTGCCATTTGGAATCATTCCATTTGAAGCTTTTCTTGAGTATTGACACTCAATAGGTAAACCATTTAAACCCATTGTTTTTCCTGTTTTCTTTGCATATAGGGCTAGGTTTAAGGATTTCCTAGCTGTCCCCGAGATTTGGGCATAATTCGTGTCCATTTCGTGTCTGTATCGGACACGTATCCTAATAGGTGCATAGGTATTTGTAGAAATGCTTCTTAGGAATTTATTTTCGAATTTTGAAATTCTAATTACATAGATCTGTAGATCTATATGTGTGTATTAATGTTTGTGATGGATGTTATGCATTTTGTGTCGGTTTGTGTCGAGTTTTTGGCCTTGGACACGTGCACGAACCCCACGCTTGTGTCCTGCCTATCGGGGTCCATATCTCGTGACACAAGACACTTCGGGACACAATTTTTTGTGGAGAGCAGGGGGCAACGTCTGAAATCATGCTCCCAAAATTTGGGAGCAGATGGTTGAGTACACGCGGCGCAATCGCGCCCGCACTGGACACGCACGGTCGTGCACAGGGTTGTTTCAGTCTGAATTTGCGCACTGATACGCTCACTTTGACGTGACACGGCGACACTTCATCACGGTACAGGGTGTCACGTAGGTAGCCCTACCCTGGGCGAACCTCTGTGCATAAGCACGAGACACGTGTCGCCTTGTGTCGCGAGCACGAAGGCTCGACACCGCTCGACCATGCTGTCTGTACACAGTTTCTGTGGTTGAGTCCTATTTTCGTTTGGACACGTTTATGTCCATATTTTTAACACATTATGGTCTGTTGGACACGTACACGTATAATACTTTGTTTACCAACCTATTGATTCGAGTATTGATTGATATTTCAAATTGAAATTAGGAATTCCTATGATTTTCTGATACCTACTATCATTGGCATTTTTTTCTGAGAATTTTGAATGTAGGTTAATCTGCTTCATGTGATTAATTCGAATCTATTTAATCCCTATATGCATGGTGTATTGGTTATATGATTAGGATTGATGTTAACAAAGAATTTGGGTTATAGGATTTCGAATAGGAAGGGGGCTGAATGTGTAAACTGTCTTTATGCCATGTTTCCTGAGAAAACCATTCACTGATTCAATTCACTATTCTGAGTTTTGACACACATCACTGACTCAGTTTCTTGCATACACACACATCGACACCCTTCCTCACACACAAATTCCCTATCACTTGATTTCCTAAGTTTATCACCATTCACACACACATGAGAACCAATTTACATACACATATGTTAGCTATAACACTTGACACCCTTGCACATGAGCCTAAAACTGAGACACACATGTTATACCCAACACTCTGTGGTTCCCTGTCACACACATGACACTATACACTGTTATCCCTATCTACAATGTCATGCTTTCCTGAGAACACTGTCACACAAGTACACCAAACACTCACTCACGCACACACGGGTTTTCACACTATTTTGATGTCATTATGTTGCAAATCATAGACTGATATACACTGGTTTTTCCCTCATGTGTAGCACTGCACTCACACATTTACACACACACACTATGATTCACTGTCACACACTTAAACACACATACACATATGTAATTCCTGTCACACTATTATTTTTATGTCACATGTACCATCTGAGACACAAATACACACAAAGCCGCTGTTTCACTAAACACACACACACACATTGCCTTGGTTCCCTATTGCCCTCTATGTGCATGTATATATATATATATATATATATATATATATATATATATATATATATATATATATATATATATAATATCTAACCTAGTGAATATATAAATGTGAAATGTGTAGTGTGATAGTGTAATGTGAAATGGATATTGCAATTGCCTATGTGTAATGTGAAATAGAGATTGCATTGGCCTATGTAATAATGTGTATATAGATATATGGTATGGGTATTGGCCTATATGTGATATGGCTCATTGCCTATGTAGTTAGCCTATGGCATGTGGTGTGGATACACTTATGTATCACTAGGCTAGTGAGACTTGTATGATAATTGGTTAGAGACCCTAGATTGACTTGTTAAGCCTAGGTTTGACCAACCTAGACTTGTTGACCTAGTTTAACCTTGTTTAACCTTGTTTGACCTAACTAGACTAGTGTTGACCTAGTTTGACTGTTAGGGTTAACTAGAGTTGACCAAAGGTTGACTTTAGCCTAGATTGATCCCAAACATCTTGTAGATGCATTGTAGCAGTCTATTTCATTATTTTAGACATGTAGTGACTTGTACTGTTCTATATGAGGCAGATACCACTCCTCGGACAGTATATTCTCTTCAGATATTCAGGATACCAGGCGAGTACATTCTCTGATCATTTTATATCTTGTTTAGGATTATATTTCCTGCTTTAGATTATTTTACTTGATGCTGACACATTGTTATCACGGATTAGTACTATATGGATCCCTTCATGAGATGTTATCCCCCTCGGAAGCATCAGATACTCTTGTCTCGTGTGTTTCACTTACATCATGTATCTCATGCTTCTATTATCATGAATCTTCATGTATCATCTTATGATTTCTGTACTCTCATGAATCACAGAGCCTTCACGAATCTTCATGAATCACTCTTGAATCACCTTTATGGGCAATATAGTATAGTCATGAATCTTAACGTAAATTGACTGGATCCTTGTGTATTGATTGGGGATAGGGGAGTATAAATGAACATGTGAATAATTCCAAAGTAGAATAGTCATGAATCACCTCTTTAGTATAGTCATGAATCACCCTCCAGCTGTTCACATGTTTATCTTCTACTCTGAATCACTAGTCACTGATTAGTTCTCTATTATATTGTAGATATTTACTTACAGTCTCTCTCTCTTTTATATCATATTATTCTTCAGTTCATGTATCTTACTCTCTAGCATGATTATATTTCCTATCCTGTTATGATTTATTGAGATGTATTGTGCTCGCTCCTGCCCTGACTGGACCTGTTGAAAATTTTACAAAGAATGATGAGGCTCTGGTATCTACCCATTATGGTGCAACTTAGACAATACTTGTGACTTGGACCCAGTTACAGTAGAGGATCTACCACCAGTGGTTTAGACTGCTAGCTTAGACTCTTACCTTGTCTTTCTCATTGATACATTATTGTACATGTACTGGGAGTTTGTTTTATCTGATATTTATGGAGATGTCATCTTAGACACTTAGACTTCTATCTGATTGTATCTCTGGGGATTCATTTCGTTCCATATCTATCTATCTTTTATCGTACTCTACCTTAGATGTGATTGAGACTGTATTGCTATGTCACCTCCATTCGGAGTGTATATACTGTACAGGTACCTTATATATTGAAAGATGATTGACCTAGGACAACGTTCTACCGCCGACACTGTGGCGTAGACTGGACGTACCCATGTCTCGTGCCCTTACTCTAGGGTGCGGGTCGTGACATAGTCAGGGGGGTCTCATCTCGGGCCGCTTCAAGGTAGACAAGAGTCAAAAAGGGAGGGATAATTTTACGCATGTTCGGGGTGGTACATCGTATACCTTGCGGTTGCTACTCCCTGGCCATAGGTTTAGCGATCTTCCTGCGGTCGTGCATCCATTTGGCATTTCCATTTTTGCCAATAGGCTTCTAGCGGTCGACTGTACATATCCGTCGCCTACTGGGTCGAGGGCTGGGTTCACTCCGACAAAAAGTGATATGACTTGACCCGGTCGGTTTTTAGTAGTTTTAAGGAAGAACTGAGTGGTACTGGCTTACGCCGTGCCATAAAGGCGACTGGGCATGGAATCACCATCAACCAATCTTTGTTCTTGGCTTTGTTGGAGCTGTACAACCACCACACCGGGACTTTTTTCCTGTCCTGTGGAGAGATAGGATTAGCCCTTCATGAGATATTTCCCATCTCGAAACTTCCTTGGAGGGAGCACCCATATGAGGAATACTGCCCTAGCCCAGAGGAGCTCATGGGGCTGGAAAGCAAGCACCCTGAGATGATGGCTGTTTATAAGAAAATACTTTGTCATCATCAAGTATGCGTACGCCAAGACTCTGCAAAGGGTCAGCCCCACTTTAATGCGTAGAGGAAGTTTTTTTTAGCGAGGAGCTGTCGGAGCACGAAATAGTTCGCTTTACTACTCGTAGGGCGTATACCACTGTCGAGGTGGAGGGTATGGCTACAAATACAAGGGTGTCAGCTCCCCTATTGGATGCTGAGGGAAGCCCAACAACATATTCTGTAGCTGTTTCTACTAGAATCTGACTGCTGTGAGTTGGAAAGCGACATTAGCTTCCTTCCTAATGATGTGGCTGAGGAAAGCTGTAGTTCCTAGAGGCTCAGGCTCCGTAGGACAGCCTGTTATGGAGCTTATCATGCCGACTGTGAGGTCGGCCTTCGGGCATTCTCTCGCTTTGCTTCCCGCCGTGGTGTGCAATACCCTTTGAGGCCTGTGATAGCTCTCAGAAAAAAATTGGGTATCATGGGTGTGATAGCAAATTCCCTCGAGCAAAGCTGCCCTATCACTATCTGATGGCCTGGTTGGCACTGTACCATACTGGTCTAATTGTTTCTGCCACCATTGACGGACATGAGGAGGGGGACGCACTTTTACGTAATTACCACAAAGCGAAGTAGGTTCATGATGGCATCCCGGCTTGTAGACGGGCATTGAGCCACTTGGATGGTTATAATTTTAGCAGGGTCTGGCCTTTCTATGGTGGCCATCAGGCAGGTGATGGACTGGTTGACAGGGCTGGAGAATGGGACGAGCTCACTAGCAGTGCTTTTCGTTGGCTGTTATCCATTCATCCTTCGTACTTGGTATACCAGAGCCAAAACAAGGTATACCTGAAGCCCTATCTGTCGAGCCACTTTGCACGACAGTTTGGCTACAGCCAGACCATGATGAATAACCCAAACCCGTGTCTTGGCTTTGAAGGCTGCTTGTTGGATGGCGCTCGTTCTTGGAGGTATTACAATGCTAAATCTACTAGGCAGTATTTACGCTCCCTGAGGTGCATGGGGGGGCCCGTATCCTATATTCTGCTGTAAAGTTTCATTGCCTGGTGAATAACTTCTCGTCAGTTTATGACCGAGAGCGGAGCTTTATCATGGGTACGAAGTTCGAGAGGCCCCAACGACGGTCTCTAGAGTCCAAAGCTGTAAAGGATGAGTCTTTGGATGGTTCCAGTGCATCTCATGAGCGAAGGGAGGACGCAATGCCCCTGAACTCTCTATTGAAACGTTGAGCTTCCCCGGTGACAAACCTTCCTCCTAGCAAGAAGGTCAAAAGGGTGGCATCCAAAAGTCGTGCTTCTTTGCGGTCTAGCACACCGCCCGTTGCATCAATTTCCCTGGTATATTTCAGTTTCCTTTTGATTTGAGTTTTTACCTACGATGTTTCACTCATCCATGCTTTACTGGTATAGGCAAAGGAGACGCCGTAGTGGTCGAAAATGCTGAGGGAATTTTTCGAGGGAGATCCGTCAGCCGCGGCGGCCAAGACTGTTCGACCGGAAGAGGTTTCTTCACCTATCTCGTCTGACCAGGAGAGGTTTCTTCGTGATTTCTCAGAGTTTACCCCTTCTAATCATGAAGCGGCCCCCATTAGTGGATCTATAGTGATACCCGGGGTCGACTTTGGGTTTCACGAAGGCGCAGCTCAAGAGCCTGGTCTTCCGACGAGCTGTTCAGTCGAAGGTGATGAAGGCCCAGCCGTTGCTTCTCTTAGAGAGTCCCCTCTTTACGGAGGTATCGTGGAAAGAGTGTTGGAAGAATTAGCATTGGCCTATATCGCACCTCAATCCCGGGTAGTGGTTGAAGAGAAAGCCAGAGGTTCCCCGATAGATGCTGCTGACGAACCAGCTGGCCGAACTGAGGCGGCCGCTGACGAGCTGACTGTAGAGGTTTCAGTCGAGGTAATCACTAGAATGGCTGTCGACGGTGTTGTTGATGAGCCCGTCGACGAAACTCCTAGGAGCCCGACTAAGGAGACCGGGGAAGAATCGGTCGAGACGACCACCAATGAACTAGTTGAAGAACCCTTAAATATGGTCACTCCAGGACCATTCGAAGAGGTTATCCTTGAGCCATCTACTATGGGCTCAGTCGAAAAGACCATGGATGAACCGGCTGTCGAAATACTGGCAGAGAAGACCACTGAGGAGTCGGTTATAGTGACCATCGACAAGTCGACTACTGAAATTGCTCAGGCTCCAGTTAATAAAGCTTCGGCTGTAGATATGGTTGAAGGACCAGCGAGAGGGCCTGTTGAAGAGCCAGTTATACCTCAGACAGTATTAGCTGCATCGCCGATGGCCTCTGCTACAGTCACGGTGCCACCTGTTCTGGCTACAATACCTAGATGCATGTTGGCTGCCATTGCCACCCCGGGACCTTCTATTACGGCATCTCCAGTGACCCCAATGAGTTTGGTTGACAATGCGTACTATACCAAACTTATTCTGGGTACAATTCGTCAAGCTTTAATCCACGGTACAAAGGGTGCCTTGCGGGATAACCAATTACTCAGACGGGCGTGATCTATACTGAGTGCCTAATTGATGGCCTTGCACGACTATCCAGAATGCGAGGTGGAGGCGGATGTGATAGATGATCTGCTGACAGATTTGGAAGGTGCCGCCTCGGAGCTTCAAAATCTTGAGTACAGTCTTTCGGCTATGGTTGTTGCGGAGCTAGAGAAGATGGCTTCTGAAGCATCCCAGCATAAGAAAAAATGTTGGGCCTTGACTGACAGACTTATCAAAATCTAGGCAGAAATCGAAGAAGTGATCGACACCGAAGAGGCTCAGGTCTGCCATTGTACGGCCTTGAATGAACAGTATGAGGCCCTCTGGGAGTAGATTCGAAAGCTAGAAGAGACTTTAGCCATTGCAAAGAGTGAGTTGGATAAGTCCAAGGTCCAGTAGGAGGTACTTCGGCAACGCTCCGAAACCCTGACCTGGGAGAAGAAAAGTATTGGCATGTGCCAGGCAAAACTGTCTCTTGTGCGCCAAAACCTGTCCCAGGTTAAAGATGAGGTTGTTAGACATAAGGAGGCCGAGCGTCGAGCCCAAGCACTGGTTGGCCCCCAAATTGCTCTTTTGAGGGGTCGACTAGAAGAACTTTTGCATTGGTCTTCACAGTTTTGACATCTTTTTTGTCTTTCTGTCTCCTGCTTTTTTGAGAGACTCTTTCTGTAGCCAATGAAAGAAAACCTTTCCATTCTATAAATGAAAATTTGGTTTCGCTTCTCCGCGTGTCTTTTTGCTGTATGTTTTTTTTGTATAAGAGTGAGAATTCCCTCAAAGGTAGTACCATATAATGGAACGAAGATAACTTCGCTGGGGATATGATGTTTTACTCAGAGGAAATATGGACATGGTAAACACAAAATTTTTGGTGGTAGAATCTTCCTTACTCAGAGGTAATATAGGCATGGCAAGGATATACTCTACGGGTATATAGAACGATTCAGAGGTAGTATAAACGTAAAAGGTTCTATAGATAGTTATGACAATCACGGGGGATGGTCATGGAAGTAATGTCGATTCAGTGGTGTTATGGACATGGTAGGCACGATCTTCGCTTGGGTGTAGAATAACAATTCAGAGGTAGTATGGGCGTGAAAGATTTTCTAGATAGTTGTGACAACACAAGGTTATCATAGAAGGGACAACTACTCAGAGGTAATATGTACGTGGTAGACGTGAACTTTATTAGGGTATAGAATAACAATTCAGAGGTAATATGGACGTGAAATATTTTCTACTTAAGGAGTTATGAAAGAGGTGAACTCAGTAATATATAGAATTCATAGACACCCGCAGGGGATGTAGGAACCTATGCTGATTTGTACTTCAGACATAGTATTTTTTCAGGAACTTGCCACTGATTGGCATCATTAGCAAGTTATCGTTAGGTTTGTCCAATCGGTAGGCCCCATTGGAGTAGGCCGTCTTTATGACAAACGGTCCTTCCCACTTGGGTTCGAACTTTCCAGCTGTCTTGTGAGTCATTACCATCGGTCTTCGAACTGATAAGACGAGGTCACCCACTTAGAATGTACTTTCTCGGACCTTTTTGTTGAAGGCCCCAAAAATTCGAGCTTGGTAAAGCTCGATTCGTTGTTGAGCTAGTAGACTTTTTTCATCTAACGCCTCTAACTCCTGTAGCCGTCGGCGTTGATTGTCTTCGTCAGTCAACTAGTTAGTGATGGCTATCCATAGAGACGGGATCTGGATCTCCAGGGGAAGTACTGCCTCGCTTCTATAAACCAGAGAGAATGGTGTGTTGCTAGTAGGTCTCCGAATAGTTATACGGTAAGCCCACAGGCATTCACCGAGCTTGTCATTCCAGTCGTAGTTGTTAGAGGAAATGACTTTCTTGAGCAGCTTGACAATAGTCTTGTTGAATACTTCGACTAGTCCGTTCGCTGAAGGATTGTGAGCCATTGATGCCACATTTTATATTTGGTTATTATTATCGAATAGATGGAATGCGTGGCTCACGAACTGAGGACCGTTGTAGTAGAAAATCCTTCTGGGAACCTCGAAGCGGTATATTGTATGATGTTGTACAAAGCTGATCACATTTAAGGTTTTCACCTAGGCCAGAGGTACAGCTTCTACCCACTTAGAAAAGTATCCGGTGATGACGAGTATGAACCGGTATCCTTTAGAGGATGGTGGCCTGATCGGCCCGATAATATCTATTTCCCATGCTTTAAATAGCCAGGCGGCCGCTGTGGGGTGTAGAAACTCAGAAGGTTGATGGATGAAGTCTGTATGCAACTGATATACCTGACACTTATTTTTATAATCAACGGCCTCTGCCATCATAGTGGGCCAGTAGTAGCCCATGCCATGTAGTCGATCCTATAACTTAGGACCAGGCTGATAGGCTCCACAAGTGCCCTCGTGTGCCTCTTAGAGTTCCTCTTGTGCTTCTGTCTTAGATAAATATCGCAGGAGAAGCCCATCGTATGAACGACGATACAACATTTTGGTAGCTGTGTCGTAGAAGAACCGGAGAGAGCATCTCTTGACAGAAGTAGCTTCCTTCGTGTCTTCATATAGGATTTTGTAGACTGCGTAGTCTATAAATGGGAATCACCAGTCCGAACGTTAACATTAGTATCTGTTTGTACAGAGTAACTCAGACACATATGTAGATTGTTCTTTGGGCAAACTAGCTCTCGCCCTATTACCATGACGGTATATTGGATTCGAACATGAGCTGCCAGAGAAGCTGCGAGGCCAGCGAGTGCATCGGCCTCTAAGTTTTGCAGTCGAGGTACATGTTCTATAAAGAACCCCATGAAGGTGGACATGATATCGATTGCTGCCTGGTGGTAAGGAACTAGATCTTCATGACGGACCTCGTATTATCCTTAAAACTGGTTAATGTTCAGTTTTGAGTCACCATAGGCCTCAATGCAGTCAACCCCCGACTGTTTAGCGAGCTGGAGGCCAATGATGAGAGCATTATACTCAGCAACGTTATTGGTGTACGACTCCATGAGAGAATATGCACAGTGGATGACCAGTCCATCGGGGGTGATGAGAACGACTCTGACCCCTGTGATGATCTCGCTTTTGGGTCCTGTTCTTGAAGTGCCGTCAAAGAACATATGCCAAACCGAATTATCTAAGATGGCATTAGACTCTAGGACTTCATCGGAAATGTCGTCATAGAGCTTCGATGTCTCTGGCACAGGATGTGCTGCCAAGAAGTCGGCCAATGCTTGGCCTTTGACTGCCTTTTGTGGGACAAATACATGTCATAAGGAGTCAAAAGTATTACCCATGTGGCCAATCATGAGTTTAAGGCCCCGGCTTGGTCCTGAGGACCCTGAGGGGGTTGACTCAAGAAATGACATGGATTGTCTGTCCGGCTACGTAATGTCGTGTCTTCTGGATGTCGAATAGAAGAGCAAGACACTCCTTCTCCACAGGATTATACCGATGTTTGGCCCCAATCATGGTCCAGCTGAGATAGTAGATCGTCTGTTTGTGGCCTTTATTGCTTTTCTTGGCTAGCAAATCACCGAGAGAATGGTCCATAGCTTGGACGTATAACAGGAAAGGTCTCCCTACGACTAGTGCTACTAATACTGGAGGACTAGTACGGTACTTCTTGACGTCATCGAACGCGCGCTGGTATTCTTTGATCCATACATAAGAAACCCCTTTATTCATCAGTTTGGTGAAGGGTTGACATCGACCAGAGAGATTTTTATAAATCTTCTGATGTATGTCGGGAGTCCTTGTAGGCCTCGAAGCTCACGAAGATTCTTCGGGGGAGTCATGTCCAAGATTGCCTTAGTCTTCTCAGGGTCAATATGAATACCCTTGGCTGTGATGACAAAGCCTAGGAACTTGCCACTGGAGAGTCCCAGAAAAGACTTGGCTGGCTTTATCTTTAGTCGATGTATCTGTATCAAGTCGAATACCATCCTTAAGTCATCCAAATGACTAGATTTCTTTTTGTACTTGACGGTAATGTCATCAACGTAACATTCTACCGTCTTTTTGAGGTGTTTGTGGAATATAGTGCTCATAGCCCACTGGTATGTTGCTCCTACATTCTTCAACCCGAAGGACATCACTGTGTAACAGTATACCCTTTTTAGAGTCCGAAATGAGGTATGCTTCTCGTCTTTGGGGAACATTTTGATCTGGTTGTAGCTTGAAAAACCATCCATAAAGAACATGCGCTTGAAGACACATGTGTTGTGAATCATCACGTCGGTGATCCGGAGGGGAAACTCGTCTTTTGGACAGGCCAAGTTGAGATTCCTGAAGTATATGCAGACTTGAATTTTTTTGTTCTTCTTAGTGCCTGGGACAATATTGGACACCCAATCTGGGTGTTGCTCTTCACAAATAAAGCCACTCTCTATGAGTTTGTCGAATTCTTTCTCAATAGCATCCATGACATTGGGCAAAAATGATACTATTACGGTTTGATCGGCTTAGCATCGGGTAAGGTGTTGAGACGGTGCATGGTGACTTGCGATCTAAACCCGGCATGTCCTTATAGCTCCAAGCAAAGACATCGATGTATTCCTGGATAAGCTGTATCAGAGATTCCTTATCTTCTCTTGCCAAGCTTTTGCTGATGAAGATGGGTTTTGGGGAAGCCTCATCTCCTAGCTCAACTTGGATGACTTCATTTTCAGTGGAAGGTTCACGCTGTTCGAAGTGCCATTCCCATTGGGATCCCAGGCGTTGAGCTCAGGGTTCTTCTTCAAAGAATCCAAGTATTTGGTCTTCCTCATCGACTGGGGGATCTGCAGAGACCATATTGACGGATAATATCTTCTTGAAGACTTGGCCGATACTGGTATCGGAGTCCCAGGTTGAGGAGTCGGAATAGTGTGAATGCATCAAGACCTCCAACTCTGAACTCTCTGAAGTTGTTGTAGGTGTAACGTAATCCAACCCCAGCGAGTGCGTTGGTAGTAATTTTAGGACTTTTCCTTTGGAGCACGAAGTCGTAAGAGAAGGCGTCGGCCTTTGCCATAGTTCATCCCTCTGTTGTTGTTCAAGTCGTAGCCTATCTTCTGGATAAGGTGTTTGGCTTGAGTAGTGTAACGATAGAGTTGCATCTTGCCGTTAACGAGTTCTGGTTCTGCCGGAGCCAGCCGCTGAGGATGCTCCAATCGACCGAAGATGTTGGGTTCTTCCTCCTTCTTTCTTCCAGGAACCAAGAAGTAGGCACCTTGAGGAGAGACAACTCGATTTGCAAGACTAGCGGTTGTCACTTGTATTTGTAACATAGAGCGTTGTCTAAGAAATACCTAGTGTTCCAATACGCACAAGAGTAATTCAAAGACAACTTCCTATTAATGAAATTTGAAATTTTGTCCTGAGGGATCACATCATCTAAAGAGTGTGCCTCAGTATGGGCACACACATAGTCTCCGAACTCTTCATCTGTGAGCACTAGGGCTGCTGCAGGAGAAGGTGGAGGAGGTTTCCCCTTCTACTTGACTACCAAGGGAGCTGTAGTCGAAGATTCCTGCGACTTTAGAGTTGGCCTTAGAGCCTTTCGGGGAAGCCTTATTTGTATAGGCTCCTGACTAATGGCTGATGTTATCGAGGGTGACCGAGCCAGAGCCTTGCTTCTAAGATTGATGACGAGAGGAGCTGATGTTTTGGAAAGTTTTTTCTTCAATCGAACCCTCAATTATTTTTTTGCGATAGCTGCACTTTTTGATATAGTATTTGCCTCATCGTCAGTATCATTAGCATCATCGTCCCATGGGACTGACTTGTACAGCTCAGTATCTGTACAGTATGCTTCGAGTCCTTGGAATGGATCGATGTCAGTGAACTCGATTTTGATGGTCCCGTCATTGGCTATATACTTTATGCATTGATGGAGAGTGGAGGGCACGATCATGTACTCATGAATCCATGGTCGTCCCAACAGCATGTTATAGTTTATATCAGCGTCAATGACGTAGCAAGTTACGTCAGTCTGGAGATCACCTATTTGGCATTTCAGACGAATCTTGCCTAGGGGCTCACTCTTTCCAGCGTTGAAGCCGCTGATTGTAGCGTTTGATGCCGTCAGTCGATGCATCAGGATCCCTAAAGCTTGGAGTAAACTCTGAAGAATGATGCTAAGAGAAGATCCATGGTCGATATGGATGCGATCGACCTTAATGGCACCAACATACCCTGTGTACTACAGGGGCCTATTATGTCGGTTGTTGTTTAGCAACATGGCCTACTGGGTGAAGGTGATGTTAGAAATCACCTTGACTACACTGTGATAATCTGGGCATACAACAGGGTCTTCCTTTGGTAGTTGCACCTGAGTGAGGAAGGAGTCACCGTTCTGGAAAGCTTCGGTGAGGGCATCTCGAGTCTCTTTGGAGAGACGGAGGAGCTCGAAGAGTGACAGTCGAGCCGGAGTATTGGCCAGTTGCGCCAATATGTCAAAGTTGTAGGGTTTGATCGGTCCTACTATCGAGTCTTTTCTCAGAGGATTGTCCAAGCGAATATTCATCTGTCTTTGTTTGTCTGCGACAGGGGCTTGAGATAGGCCAATTTTTGATGTATCGGGGGCGGTGGCCGCAACAGGAGAGGTGTTTCCTCTTCCGGAGCCTGATTTTCTTCTCGTTGGTCAGCTGAGCGAGTGGTAACCAGAGTGTCATCAGCCGATATAGAAACCATACGATCATAACTTGACTTTCTTCCCTTTGACAGAGTGCGCTGCAGGTACCATCATGTCTGGGGCGAGATCGGGATGGATCCATATTACTTCGCCTCGCGATGTTGTAAATGGGATGAGACCTTAAACATTGTCACAGGCCGATGGAAGATTGACTACTTTCATCGTTGCTCTCGGTATGGAGACTACGCCATCTTGAGCTTATGTTCTCGAAAAACTTTCGAACTGGAGATTGACCAAGTTGGCAGTGACAGTCTTTTTCTCATAGTCGAGCGAAATGACCTTGGCGTCGAAGAGGCACTGGATCTATCTTTTCAACACGTAGCAGTCACATGTCGAATCGTGAACATACTGGTGGTAGTAGCAGTATTTTGGATTGTCCACCTTTCCACTTCATCGGGATGCTTAGGAGGCGAAAGCTGAAGCTTGCCACCCTTCGTCAGCATATCGAAGAGTTATAGTGTGTCTTCGTCATTGAAGGATTAGGTCTCTTTCGACCTCTAAGCTTCAGCCGACTTAGGGTTCATTGTTACTGAACCCTTGGAGATATTGACAGTCATGGGTTGTTTCCCTTTACCGTCCTTAGGAGCAGGATTGTTGCTAGATGAGCGCCTTCCTTTATCTTCGAGCGATGGGAAATTTAGTCCCAATAGCAGCGCATCTCGAGCTATCTTTTCTGCCACGTCTGCCTTTGTAATGAAGGGCATCCACTCTATATAAGGAGCACTGTGCCACAATTTGATTGCGAGAAGCATGTTTTTGCGGTAGGAGTCCATAAACATGGGCTCTGGTATACCAGGGGGTAATCTCAGAGCGGCCTAGCGGAAGCACTCAATGTATGCGTGTCCAGGTTCCTTATCCTTCTGGATAATATCTATGAGAGTCGACATTGTCAGGTCCATTCCTCCTTCGTAGAATCGATTGAGAAATAAGCGCTTCAAGTCTTCGAACGACGAAATACAGTTGTCCGGAAGGGTACAAAATCATTCGTAGGCAACCCCCTGTAGTGCTCCTACTAATATGTTGGTAAGGAGAGCGTCGCCTTTTGGTAGATGCCCTGTTACTGAGGCGAAGTACCTCAAGTATCGACGGGGAGACTCCTTTGCATCGAATGGCATGAGCGTCTGCGGATTATATTTGGGAGAATAGATCATGTTATCCCATTCGGTAGGATATGGTTGTCGAATCCCCATCTTTTGAAGTGATTCTCGCTTTTGTCTAGCATCATGGCGAGCGTATAACTCAATGAGAGCATGTTGTACTTCATTCGATATTGTAGGTCCTATTATTGATGGAGTAGATGATGGAGGCGTTGCTTGGCTCAGGATGTTAGGCGCATTGGACCCACCATTAGTCCCTGGGTCTTGGTTTGCAGGAATTGAGACAGCAGATGTCAATTTCTTCTTGATCTCCAAGACGACGAAAGCAAGGACTTCATAGTATCGTTCAACATATTTAGGCCCGTCTCGAGGGCTTCTATACGTCTCTGCTGATTGGATCCTTTGCTGCTGTCGCCTTCGGCCATGAACATAGACATCATGTACAGATGGGTAGAAGGGATGGTGGACCTTTCGCTCTCTGGCTCAGACGCCTGAGTCCCGTCATCTTGAGGATAGATCTGTACGTTGCAATCATCCTAAGACTCAATGTAATTGCTACCCCCATCTTTTTTGGATACCTGCGCCTGCAGAGTATCTATGTCTTACAGTCCCTCATTGGATTAGAAGGCGAGATTGTCATGAATGGTGGAGGGTTGGCCACCTCCCGCTAATGTTGCATCTACAGCGTCATCTCCTTGTGCCAAGGATCCAAATTTGGCATATGTTCCTTGGAACACACCCGTACTGGGTATTGTCGTCTTACTACCCCCAGGCCAGTTCTTGGGCTTGTTGGCTGATACGGGAGGATTCTTGGGAAGGTTCTTGAGAGACGGAGAACCCCGTGCCGCATTGTATGAAGCAATGCAGAGTTCATCTTCTTCTTTATTAGATGCTATTGGTCGCAGTCTTTGGAAAACGAATTGCCTCTTTGGCGGCGATACGACTATTTGGCAACAGCAGCAGTTGATGGTTATCTGGGTGCAGTTGTGCCTTAGTTTAGACACGCCTTGTGCCGCAGATCCCTCCCTTAATTACGCTTGTAGAGAGTTGTTGAAGTCTCCACTACTGTATTCCTTTCGTACGCGCAGGAAAGCTGCACACAGGAGTGAGGATGTGAAGATAGCTTCTCCCATCTTAGTTCCTACACGTGAGACACTCTTAGGTCCTAATTAGAGAGTTGCTGATGAGGTAGACTCTTTCCATGCTTAAAGAAATACTATTCATATGAGTCTATCTTGATAGTAGGTACCTCCTGGCTTGAATCGTACGCATGAGCGTTCAAGTGACAGTTGGGTTTCATCGGTCCAGGCATCGTACCACTCGGACCAGTTTTGTACAACTTTCTATTGGTTGCGCGCGTGACTGTCAATGTAGGCCTTTGGTCTACCGTCGACATAGCACTTTGATTGCGTGAAGCGCATGCTGCCTTAGATTTCTTCCTACTATCCCTACAATGTGTATAGTATTCAGAGTGCAATAGAGTGGTTGGTATATCACTTTTGCCGTGTAAGGCACGTGCCGCCTTGGACTTCTTTGTGTTACCCCTAGAAGGTACGTAACGTTCAGAAACCAACATAGTCTTATCTGACGGGTAGGTAATTCTATCAAAGATAGAAGTTCTCGCCTGCGCAGCCACCTCCATCCGTGAGTGGACCACGGCGTGCTTCTTCCGACGTTGCACCTTTGTCAGGCCTATCGTAGTGGAGCCGTTCTCCTTGCTGTATTTTTTCGAAGTAGGAAATGAGCGAGGCGGCATGTCAGAAGTAGCCGAAATCTTTTTTGGGGCTTCGTCGTTCAGGGGTTATGTAGCGCAGTCCCCTTCGTCGTGCTGCTCGTTGCAACTGCCTTCGGCACCCAAGTGCGTAGAGTCTTCTTCGGTTTTACGAACTGCTTCAAAGGACTCAAATTCTCCTCAGAAAGGAGATCTTCGAAAGCTTATTGGTCAAAATGTACGACCAACATCTTCTGAGAAAAACCCAGCAAGTTGTCGTCAGATTGCGTCACCACCTTCTTGTTAGAGGAGAAGGAAGTCCCCAGCAGAGTCACCATCTTGTTTGCCATGACAAAAGGTTATACAAACTTTTTGTATATTAAACATAAAAAGAGTACAATCGATTCCTAAATAGGAGATCTAAGTACAAAATTTTTTGGAGAAGTATGACGGTAGAGATCGAGCACTGCAGCGGCTCCTTTGCTCCGTTAACGATCTGACGATGAGTTAAACTTGCTCTGGCTTTCTGGTGCTTGTGATTGGAACTCCGGGGTTGCCAATCAAGAGGACGGCAAAGTTGTGAAGATTTTGAAGCCTTTTACCGAAGGAAAAATCTTTCTATTTATAGGGAAGCACATATACGATGTGCATAAGGATTATGCAGGAATGTTGCACGTAAAAATATGAAAGAATCTCAAAGTTGCACGATAAAGGCTGCAGCTGAGCTGACATGTGGCGGACGCTGGGATTCTCTTTTATCAATATCGTGGAGGAATTATTAACATGACCGAATAAACGACACGTGGCATGTATTTACTATTGATCGGATGAACCAGAGCAAATTCTGTTACCATCCCTGAAGTTGGATTTTGTCCTATCTCAGGGGGCCATTGGTTTAAACAAACCGATTGGATATGGCCCTCGTCTATAAGAACAAATTCCATCCTTATCTCTGGTTTAAACAAATCGATAGGATATTGCTCTTATCAACAGAATCAAACTCTGTCCTATCTTAAGAGAGGTGGTTTTTAAATAAAACAATCTGAAAAAGACACAAACACCCGCATGGCCACGTGGAACCACATCACCTCGTAAGACTGCGCTTCTATGCGAGCTGCACTTCTGGCGAGGCTTTGAGGTCACTGTATTTCTGGGCGATAAGTAGACTGTGCTTCAGGCAACAAAGTCATTGCACTTTTAAGCGACAAGGAGACTGTGCTTCTGACGACGGAGTCACTATGCTTTTAGAGCGACAAGTGGATAAGTACTTCAGGCAACGGAGTCACTGCGCTTTTAGGGCGGCGAGTGGACTTGTGCTTTGGGCAACGGAGTCTCTGCACTTTTAGAGTGATGAGTGGACTTGTGCTTTGGAAAACGGAGTCACTACACTTTTAGAGCGACGAGTGGACTCGTGCTTTGGGCAACAAAGTATCAGATGCAGCCTTTGAACGGGCTACACTTTTAGATGGGATGAAGGGTGCTGCGCTTCTGGGATGAAGCGAGGGCGCAGTGAACTGGCTGCGCTTTTGAGTCGAAGAAGCTTGTTTATGTCGAAGTCATAAAAGCAATTAATGACTGCTCTTTTGATGGACGAGTCGGTCATCCTCTTTTTTAATTACCGTCATAATTTGGAAATTCAAAAAGTCTGTGGCCTAGGATTCAGTCAAATGAACCTATTAAATGAGATTCATTGTGCTGAGTCTTAGGTTCATCTCATTAATTTGAAAGTCTTTGACCGACGACCACGTGGCATGTGGGTTGGACACACTCACCCTATTATAAAGAAAAGCTTTTCTGAAGGGTTGTGTCTTCTGTCTCTTAATATTCCCAACGCCATGCTCGATCCCGACTTAGCTTCGAACGGCTGTCGGCCTTGCACAAGTCGACTGTTGGTTGTAGATCCCTTTGTTCAAAGAAGTTGTGTCCTTGTAGAAGAACTGATGCTGAGTTTTGAGATGCACTTGGATGTTTGGCATAAGGAGTTCGAACCTGAACAATATCTTGGAGGTCTTCAAGATCCAAGCATTCGTATTTGGATTGATTGCCAATCTGAGAGCCACATTTTGTGCTATGCCCTAATTAATGGCGGTAGCCCACCCTGTGCTGTGGACTGAGTTCTTGCTCGGGCCAATAGCTGCTTCAGGAAGTGTCTCGCTCTAATAGTGTTGTGCGTCTGGGGGGCAACGCGCGTGCTAAAGATTAACCCCCTTGTAGACTTCTCTTAGGTGTTTTAGTCCTTTATATGTAATCATGAAGAATCTGTAATAGATCTTTTGTAGACATGATTTTAATAAAAAACTGTTTATGCACCACTTTTGTTAGTCTGTGTGACTATAATTGTCTGTCTGCACTTTTGTGAAGCCATGTGTAGTGAGAACGCCACCTGCGCTTTTGATATTTCTGCGCTTTTTTCATGCTTCTACAAGTGGTCTAAAAATCCATAGACCGAAACTGAACCATAACCAAATGCTTGAAAGACTCAAGGGTGATGCCTGCGGAAGGATGGGAAGGATGGTTACTAGCAGATGGGTCAACAACAGAAGGAGAAGTAGGAGCATGTACAGCTGGAGTAGTAGCTACTCGACGATGCATACAAAGATAAGCAGGAGGAGCATCTCGAGGGTAGTCATCTAAGACTATATCAAAGTACTCAAAAATATAAGGTATATACATCACATATAGCAAGTTCTGCAATTTCTTTCGATATCGTTCCATAGCGGAGATAATAGTCTTTGGTAAGCTAAAAGGAATCTCAAAATAGAGATAATACATGGCAGAAAGTTCTAAATAGGTGATTTCATCAGTGGATGTTTGTTTTGGAATAATAACAGAAAATATCATCCGATGCAAATCATAGAAATAGTCATTCATATGTTTCGGTCAAAGGCGATCTTTGGGGCGAGGATTGGGTCACATAACGAGTCACGGAACGAGTCTAAAGTCATATGTGCCAAAAATTGAATTTTTGTGATGTCCACCAGTGCTTTCCTATAATTGGGAATATGAAGCATAAGAGCTAAATTCTCAGCATCAAATGCAATTTTTATGCTACCAACTCTAGAATGAATAGTGTCGTTTGTGACTGAGATATTACAATAGAACATATGTATTGCATTCATGTAAATGGGATAACTAGATTGTATTAATTCATCAAATCTAAAGTGTTGAAATACCGACAAATAGTCCGAAAACAAAGTTAAATTGATAGGACTTCCTGGACAAATTATCCGTTCGATAAAATCGATGAACCATTCATTAGAAGCATCTAGGAGACAAATATGAATTCGTCAAAATTGTCACCCTCAGGCATAGATGGACTGAAAAGCGAGAATGAAACTTCTTCTTGAACATTCAAGAAGAAGCTTCCCCAACTTTTCGTCTCTTTTTGGAATATTGAGGAAACTTTGGTGCCATTGAATAAAAAGTAGAGAAAAGTGAGAGATATACTGAAATTGATCAAAGAAAGTGGAAGAGAACCATAAAATCACTCTAAATCCAAGTTTCTAGGCTTTGAGAGGCTTGGAGATGGAGGTAGAATAGTATTTCTAGGGTTAGGCTCTCGGTGGAGGGGCTGCTGTTGTGATGAGAAAGAAGATACAAATTGTAAGGTTTTAAATAGAAGCCCGAATTGTCCATCCCTATTCTGGAATTAGTCTAGCTACCCGAGTTTGGCCCGAGTTCGCACAGAGCTTGGTCCGAGCTCGGTTCTTAGGTATCCTGAATAGAACTGGACAAGTTTGATACATGTATTAACATATATACGATATAGAATTTAGAATTGTATTGAAGAAAAATAATTTATATTAATTAACCATAATGCAAAAATTGTATCAAATATTTCGGGTTAGCTGTAGGGGCCGGATTCCAGCTAGCGGTAGCTCAAAGACACTTGTCACCGTGTCGCTTAGACTTTTACGTCTTGTTGTTAGAAGGGCCATTTCGGGTTATAAGCAAAATACTCTTTATGTTTTGTGAATTTAGGTTAAGTAATATAGAATTATAAAACCTTAATGTCCAAAATTCCTAATTCTCTTCATATAAAGTTAAAGCGATCTTCTACTAGGGATTTGGTGAAAATGTCAGCTAATTAGTATTTTGTGTCTACATATTCTAGACAAATGTCACCTTGTAAAACATGATCTCTAAGAAAATGATATCTAGTCTCTATATGCTTAGTGTGAGAGTGACAAATAGGTTCTTTGTGAGATTTATAGAACTAGTGTTATAAATAAAATAGGGATATGGTTATAGGATAACTGATAGTCTTACAATGTTTGCTTTATCCACAAAATATAGACACAACAACGTCCTGCGGCTATATATTCAACCTCGGTTGTTGATAATGCAACAGAGTTTAGATTTTTAGAAAACCGGTAGGCTAAAGATTTTTCTAGGAAATGATATGCGCCACTAGTACTTTTACGATCGACTTTGCATCCAGTAAAATTTGTGTCCGAATAACATATTAGATCAAACGAATCGATTTTTGGATACAATAGACCGGTTGTTAAAGTACCTTTAAGGTATCATAGGATATGCTTAAAGGCGCTCACATGTGATTCCTTAGGACAAGCCTGATATCTTGCACATAGGCATACTGAGAACACAATATCAGGATGACTAACAGTTAAATAAAGTAAACTGCCAATCATATCGCTGTACTTACGAACTTCAGTTGGTTTACCACTTTCATCTATATCAAGTTTTCTAGACGTTGCCATAAGAGTTCCGATTGGTTTGACATTGTCCATATCAAAATTCTTCAGCAGGTCTTTTGTATACTTGGCTTGACTGATGAAAATCCTTTGTGAAGTTTGTTTGATTTATAGCCCAAAAAAGAAAGTCAATTCTTCCATCTTGCTCATTTCAAATTCACTCTGCATGCACTCAGCAAACTCGTTACAAAGCATCTCATTTATTGATCCAAAGATAATATTATTGCTCTAATACCAATTGTGGGATCATTGGCAACTCTATGTAGGATCGATGGCACCTCTAGAGGGGGTTGAATAGAGTGCATCAAAAAAATAATTACCAATAAAAATTCTAAGCAGATGAAGCAGATAATCAATCAAATTTAAAGTGCGAGTAAAGCTATAAATAGTAGTGGCAAGAAAGCAATACGCAGACACAACAAGTTTATACTGGTTTCCCTCTGAGAGGACTAGTCCAGATCATGAGAACTCTTGCTCGCTATAATCTACTATTTTGAATAGAGATTACACCGCGTGCTTTATTTCGAAGAACACGCCAACTTCAACACCGTCGTGTTTTTATCCGAAGCCCACAATCAAACTTCAACAACACCTTTTTGAGAAAAACTTTTATATGCCAAGCTTTGTACAACTTCAATACCGTCGTATTTTTATCCGAAGCCCATGATCAAACTTCAACAACACCTTTCTGAGAAAGCTTTTATACGCCAAGCTTTGTACAACTCGAATACTCCTAATCAGAAACCACCGGCACTAGAAGAATCGGGTTGTCTTGGAGATTTAAAGATTGAAGCTTTGTAATTTGAATAGAATGCTTAGGAATAGATAGAGAAGATGAAGAATGAATGAGTGAATAGAAATGGGAATTTTTTCTCTTTTTATAGGTTTTTCTAAGACAGAGTTCGGGCAGAACTCGGTAGCCTACCGTTCATAATTTTTAATTTTGGTGATTCAAAAGAATAGGTAAAGCTGCTGACCAGGATGAAATCCAGGTGATCAAGTTCGGTCCGAGTTCGGGCAGAACTCTGGCCGAGTTCGGTTACCAGGGTTTCTGGTCAACCTGGTTTGGTTTTGGCTTTTGGATGTGGGTTTGGTTTGGTTCAGGAAATGAATCAAGGATAGGTTTTAGGATTAATCTTTCTAAATGGCGGTAATCCCGACTTACACTTTAATCTAGGCTCAATAAAAGAAAAAAATATAGAATAAATGTGAAAAAATTAGAGGAGATGTAAACTTTAATTTCCAGTTTCTTTTCATATCACGTTTGGAGTACTATGTCAATTATCGAAATCATTTTGACTATGGCTTAATGGGCCAAATATCTCCCCAATTTTGATAATTTGACAAAACTACGATTGATACTAAAGAATGTTCAACTCGATTTGGAAGTAAACTTGATGTGGTACTAGAGGTACGGTTGCAGCTATGGCCGTCAATATTGGTACAATATAATTGCTCTCCCATAATGTACAGTCAAGTCTTGTTACTCCCTTGTAACAAAACATATCAGCTGAACCTGTCTAGAAAAAAATTTCTCCAAACAAACTTTTAGTAAAAAAATATTTGTAAGCAACATGCAGCAGAGCATTTAAGTATTCATTATCTAGTATGATATTACTCCCCCATTTTGTAATATGAACAAAATGACAGTAGGAGTACTCAGCACAGTCAAGTATAATATCAAAAATATTAGACATAAGAAAAAGCACGAATAGTTCTGAAATAAGAAATACTCGCATAAACTGAAATAGAAAGAGAGCACATACGACACTAATAAAGCTGATAATGCTTGAAAGAAGTATTTATCACTAATACAAAGTCACACCAAAAAATGAAAAACATAACTAGTGGTTAACTATCATGATGAAACATATCCTCAATCGTCATCCTCATCATAAGCTCTGGAAGGACCTATCTCAGCAGAACGGTTGGGATCATATCGGGCAGCAGTATGGTCAAAGTAATGTTGAGCCTCTTGATCATCAATCCGATAGCCAAGTCCGGTAGGATCATGAACCATAGGAATGGGTCCACTGGGGTTGTGAGCAAGACTGTATGACATATCCCATATAGAGTTGGATATGGCCTCGAGTTGCAGAGTGGTACGAAAATGCATAGATCGAAACTGATCCATCATAAGAGTCTGAAATGACTCAAGGGTAACACCACCGGGAGGATAAGTATCAGCAGCTAATGGGTCAACTGGAGGAGGAGCCAGAACAGTAGAAGCAGGAGCAGAACGACGATGCTCATGAAGATAAGCAGGAGCAGCATCCTCAGCACAATCCTCGAGTCCAACCTCAAAGTGTTGAAAGATATAAGAGAGATACATCGCATAAAGCAGATGTCGCGATTTTTTGCGACATCGTTCCATAGCGGCGATAATAGTCTTGGGTAGACTGATAGGGATGTAAAAATAGAGATGATGGATAGCTGAAAGCTCTAGGTAGGAAATCTCATCAGTGTCGTTATTCTTTGGAATGATGGTAAAGAATACCATTCTATGAAGATCATAGAAATAGTTGTTCAGATGCCTAGGACAAAGGGTGCCTTTCGATTAAGGGTTTGGTTCACAAAACGAATCTCGAAAGGAGTCAAAAGTTATCCCTTCAGAAAACTGGACAAAAGTGATATCTCCTAGGGCTCCTCTAGTATTGGGAATATTAACTATGATAGCTAAGTTATCACTATCAAACTCAATATCGATTCCACCAACTTTTGATTTTACTTTTCCGTTAGTGACCGACCAGTTGCAATAAAACATACGAATTGCATTGGCATATGTAGGAAAACTAGATTGAACTAAATCTAGCAATTGATGATATTCAAAAGCATTCACATGGTCAAAAAATAATATGAAATTAATAGGCGCACCCGGACAAAGTTTTCTTTTAAGAAAATTATTAAACCACTCATTTGATGCCTCTTGAGACACAAATATTAATTCATCAAAGAAATCTTCGTCGGGTTTGGATAGAGTAAAAAGAGAGAATGAGGTCGCCTCATGAGGAGTAGATGACAAACCTTTATCAACCTTCCTTTTCTTTTTCGAAGAAATATGAATTTTAGGAGCCATAAAAAATTGAAAGGAGTGTAGATAGAGGATTTATATCGAAATTGAAGGTAGACAGTGGAAGAGAACTTCGAGATAACCCCGAATCCAAAATTTAAGGACTTGAGAAACTTGGTGGAGGGAGAACCAAGAAGTTAGGGTTAGGGTTTTCGGTAGAAATATGGTGGCTGTAATGAGGTTGAAGATGATGTTGAGGGTTTAAATAAAGAGGAGGCTCGACTATCCAGCTTCTGTTTGAATTCACCCAGACCGAGTTCGGTCTGAGTTCGGCCAGAACTTTGACCGAGTTCGGTCACTTGGGAATCAGAACAGAGGTTGGAAAGGGTGTGATAGTTTTTAAAATAAATACTAAATTAATTCGAAATAAATGTGTTGAACTAAATAATTAATATTGATTAATTAATAACACATGAATCGCTTCGAATACTTCGGGTTAGCTGTAGGGGTCGGATCCCAGCTAGCGGTAGTCCAAAAACTAGTACACCGTATCGCTTAAGGCTATTTACACCTATGTGACAGAAGGGCCCTTTCGGCTTATAACCAAAATAATTTTTGTATTAACTAATAATATTTAATTATACTACTTCAACATCTAAAATTCTTAATTTTCTTCGTATAAAGTTAAAACGATCTTCAACCAAGGGCTTAATGAAAGTATCAGCTAGTTGATGTTCATTGTCAACAAATTCTAGGTTAATGTCACCTTGTAAAATATTATCTCTAAGAAAATGATGTCTAATTTTTATGTGTTTAGTGCGAGAGTGACATATAGGATTTTTCGTGAGATTAATAGAGCTAGTGTTATCACAGTAAATAGGGATGTGATGAAATGATAACTGATAGTCTTCTAAGGTTTTCTTCATCCACAAAATATGAGCACAACAACATCCTACGACGATATACTCAGCCTCGGTTGTTGATAGTGCAACAGAATTTTATTTATTAGAAAACCAGAAGACTAAAGACTTCCCTAGAAAATGACATATGCCACTGGTACTTTTACGATCGACTTTGCATCCGACAAAATTTGCGTCCGAGTAACCTATCAGGTCAAACGAATCGGTTTTGGGATACCAAAGACCAGTCGTTAAAGTTCCTTTAAGGTATAGCAGGATACACTTAACGACGCTCACATGTTATTCTTTAGGACAAGTCTGATACCGTGCACATAAGCATACAGAAAATATAATGCCAGGACGACTAGTAGTTAAATACAGTAAGCTACCAATCATACCTCTGTACTTACGTACGTCAGTCGATGTACCACTTTCATCTATATCAAGCTTTGTAGATATTGCCATAGGTGTGCCAATTGGTTTAGCATTGTCTATGTCAAATTTCTTTAGCAAATCTTTTATATATTTTGCTTTATTGATGAATATCCCTTGTGAACTCTGCTTGATTTGTAGCCCGAGGAAGAATGTAAGTTCTTCCATCATGCTCATTTCGAATTCACTCTGCATACTCTTAGCAAACTTGTTACATAGCATCTCATTTGTTAATCCAAAAATTATGTCATCTACGTATATTTGTACTAACAAAATATATTATCCAAAGATTTTATTAAAAAAAGTTGAATCAACCTTCCCTTTTGAAAAATTATGTTCAAGTAAGAAGGAACTAAGGCGCTCATACCATGCACGAGGTGCTTGTTTGAGATCGTAGAGAGCCTTTCGAAGCTTGAATACATGATCAGAATTTTTGAAATCTTCAAAACCGGGAGGTTGTTTTACAAAAACTTCTTCTTTTATAAAATCATTTAGAAAAGCACTTTTGACATCCATTTGAAGAAGTTTGAAACTATGAAAACTTGCAAAAGCATAAAGCATACGAACAGACTCTAGTCTAGCAACTAGAGAATACGTCTCATCATAGTCAATGCCTTCTTCTTGATTTAAGCCTTGAGCTACTAGATGTGCTTTATTTCATGTGACTGAACCATTCTCATCTAGTTTATTTTGGAACACCCACTTGGTACCAATGATCGGGTGATCAATAGGTCTGGAAATGAGTTTCCAAACTTGATTCCGCTCAAATTGGTTAAGTTTCTCTTGCATAACAGAAATCCAAAATTCATCATTGAAAGCTTCTAAAACATTTTAGGTTCAATTTTAGAAATAAATGCAACATTAGCTATTACTAAATCTCATGTGCTTGAGCGAGTACTTACACCTGTTGATACGTCACCTATTACCAGTTCTTTCGGATGGTCTGGCATAAATTTCATTCGTTTCGGCAGACTTTCCAGATAGGACATAGATGGTGCATCTTCTGGTGTTCTGTTGGAGGGAGTTTTCTCTTTTTCATTGTCACTATCGTTATTGCGTTGACTATTCAGTTCATCGAATTTGACATTTATTGACTCTTCAACAACTAATGATCTCTTGTTGAATACTCTGTAGCCCTTACTCTTTGTAGCATATCCCAAAAATATTCCCTCATCAGCTTTTTCATCGAACTTTTCCAAGTTGTCTTTTGTATTTAAAATAAAACATCTGCAACCAAAGACCTTGAAATAGCTGATGCTAGGAGTTCTATTAAACCATAATTCATAGGGAGCCTTTTTAGATATGGGCCTAATCAGAACTCATTTAAAACATGGCATGCTGTATAGACATCTTTTGCCCAAAAATACTTTAGAAGATTATACTGGTTAAGAATAACTCGGGCCATATCGCACAGAGTTCTATTCTTCCTCTCCATAACACCATTCTGTTGAGGAGTTCTAGGACAAGATAATTCATGAGATAACCCATTTGAATCATAAAATAATTTAAACTCGTGCTTATCAAATTCTCCTCCATGATCACTTCATATATGAGTAATCATGAATCCTTTCTCATTTTGTACCTTTTTACAAAAAAATACAAATTCAAAAAAGGCCACATTCTTATTTGTAAGAAAATAAACCCAAGTATATCGTGAATAGTCATCGACTATCACGTAAGCATATAGCTTACCGCCTAGGCTGGCACCTCTACTTGGTCCAAATATGTCCATATAAAGTAATTGCAAGGGTCTAGAGGTACTTACAGTGTTTATTGATTGAAAAGATGATCTAGATGCCTTGTTCTTTTCACATTCGGCACAGACCATGTTTTTCTTGAATGTTATTTCAGGTAAGCCTTTTACCAGTTTCTTGATAGATAATCTTGCAATAGTGTCCATGTTTGCATGTCCAAGACGCATATGCCATATCCAGCTTCATCTTTACTTGTGAACAAACACTTCCATGTACTATTAGTCTTTTCTGACAAATATAATACATATATGTTGTCCTCTCTTATTCCCTCAAAGAAAATTATTCCAGAAGATTTATCATAAATATAACATTTATTCTTAAGAAAATTAATTCCATAACCATGATCAGTCAGTTGACTAATACTTAGTAGGTTATGTTTTAATTCTGTTACTAAGCATATATCTTTAATAATAGGTGAGGAAGAAGTAACTATGTCGCTAATTCCAATGATATGTACTTTAAGATTATTTCCAAAGGAGACATAGCCTTCTTTCTTCATCGATAGAGTTGCAAACAATTTGTTATCACCTGTCATGTGCCTGGAGCAACCACTATCGAGTATCCACTTGCTTCTATTGGGAGGAGGAAGGTCCACCTACAACACAAGTTGAAGATGTAATCTTTGGTACCCACTTTCTTGAGGGTCCTAATATGTTAGTTTTTGGAACCAATACATACACATTTAGATGTACTAGCTTTCTAATTTTACACTGATGTGATACATGTCCTTTTATACCACATTAGTGACATGTAGCAGAAGTGTTAGTGCTAGGTGTAGTTCGAAGATCATGTGTGTGAGTTTTTGAAGATTTGTATGTTTTCTTCTTGTGTGGAAAGGTATACATATATGCATGGCTTTTGACAGTTCTAGCAGTGTTGGCTGTGTTGTGCTTGTGTTTAGCCTTGTGACTTGTGTTCACCCGAGCTATTGGTTTAACAACCTGTTTACCCAGTTTGATCTCTAACTATTTAGAGACATCACAGGCTTCATTGTACTTTGCCGTTAGTGCATCTACTCTCTGAGCAGCAATGTTATACTTTCTTTTCTCTAGTTCATAGAGATCGTTAAGTTTTACATTTTTATGATTGGCTTTCTCAAGCTTTTCAAGAGCTTCATGTAAGCATAACTTCAAAGAAGTAATCTCATTGGTGTCACTAGAAGAATCTTTATGATCTTCTAGCGTTCTAGATTGCATTGAAAACTCAGATTGTACAAATTTTAGCTCTTTCTTAGTACTTTTGTACATATCTATCATTTTTCTCTGATCTTCTAATAGATCAGTAAAAGCATCAGAAAATTCATCAAATGTAAATTCTTCATAGAGAGGGTTTGATATTACCTTAGCATCAGTAGCCATGAAAGATAGGTTCCCTGTGTTGCGATTCTTCTCTTCTTCTTCAGAAACTAGCTTCACTTTCACACCAGATGCTAGTGTTGGCATATTTTCTGGTAGAAGACCTTCTCTTGCTTGTCTGATCATGCCTGCTTCCCTTTCTTATAACAGGGCAATCCTTCTTGATATGTCATGTTCTTTTACAGCTGAAGCAGATAGGTTCTTTATCATCTCTGGAATCTTTCTTCTTCTTGTTCGACTTCTCATATCTAAGAGATCTTTTGAAGTTTCTTGTCATAAGGGCCATTTGTTCATTGTCTGAGCAGTCTGCCTCACTTTCATTGTCAGAGGCTTTCTTGTGGTTAGATTTGAATGCTATCGTCTTCTCTTTTGGAGCTGACTCTTCGAAATCTTTAAGGTCTAGCTCATGCGTTATAGGCTTTCCCATAAGGGTTTCAAGAGTTATGATCGTGAGATCATTTCCTTCAATAATGATCGTCGTTTTAGGATTCTAGTTCTTTGTTAGCCCGCAAAGCACCTTTCGAATCTTCTCCTGATTGCTGTATTCTTTTTCAAGTGAAGATAGAGGATTAACAATGTCTATGAACCGAGTAAACATATTTGTAATAGTCTCATTAGGCTTCATTTTGAAGGCCTCATACTCTTGTGTTAGTCTTGAGATTTTGGACTTTTCACTTGTGAAGTACCTTCATGAGTAACCTCAAGAAGTTTCCAAACCTCGTCAGTCACGTGTAGAAACTCTATTGAACTCAGTTCTATCTACAACACAAAATAAAGCATTTATGGCTTTTGCATCAAGACTAGCTTGTTTCTTTTCATGATCGATATATCTGTCGAATGATTTTTCTACTAGAACACCCTCTACCATCATAGGTAGTGATTTCTTATCTCCATTCATAACAATCGACCATAAATCAAAATCAAGAAACTTGAGAAAAAAGCTCATATGTGTCTTCTAATGGTGTAATTTGTGCCATCAAACAGGGGTAACCTATTTGTTGATTGACCTTCACTATTACTTGGATATGAGGATGCCATATCTCAAGGAGTTTTAATCCGACTAGAGATAAGCAGTTCTCTGATACCAATTATAGGATCGATGGCACCTCTAGAGGGGGGTGAATAGAGTACAGCGAAAAAATAATTACCAATAAAAAATTCTAAGCAGGTGAAGCAGATAATCAATCAAATTTAAAGTACGAGTAAAGCAGTAAATAGTAGAGGCAAGAAAGCAATACGCAGATATAACACGTTTATACTGGTTTTCCTCTGAGAGGACTAGTCCAGTCCGCAAGAACTCTTGCTCACTATAATCCACTATTTTCAATAAAGATTACACTGCGTGCTTTACTCCGAAGAACACGCCAACTTCAATACCGTCGTATTTTTATCCGAAGCCCATGATCAAACTTCAACAACACCTTTCTAAAAAAGCTTTTATACGCCAAGCTTTGTACAACTCGAATACTCCTAATTAGAAACCACCAGCACTAGAAGAATCGGATTGTCTTGGAGATATGAAGATTGAAGCTTTGTAATTTGAATAGAAAGCTTAGGAATATATAGAGAAGATGAAGAATGAATGAGTGAATAGAAATGGAATTTTTCTCTTTTTATAGGTTTTTCTAAGACAGAGTTTGGGCAGAACTCGGTAGCCTAATGTGCATAATTTTGAACATTGGTGATCCAAAAGAATAGGTAAAGCTACTGACCATGATGAAATCCAGGTGACCGAGTTCGGGCAGAACTCTGGCCGAGTTCGGTTACCAGGGTTTCTGGTCAACCTGATTTGGTTTTGGCTTTTGGATATGGGTTTGGTTTGGTTCAGGAAATGAATCAAGGATAGATTTTAGGATTGATCTTTCTAAATGCCAGTGATCCCGATTTACACTATAATCTAGACTCAATAAAGAAAAAATACAGAATAAATGTGAAAAAAATCAGAGGAGATGTAAACTTTAATTTTTGGTATCTTTTCATGTCACGTTCGTAGTTTTAAGTCAATTATCAAAATCGGTTTGACTATGGCTTAATGGGCCAACCCTCTAGAGGGGGTGAATAGAGTGTAAGGGAAGTAATAAGCCCAATTTAAAATAATGCAGGTAAAGGCAAGTAAAGGTAGATAATTGATGTAATAATGTAAAAGCAGTAATTAAGTAGTGAGATAGAAGGAATACGCAAACACCTAGCTTTATCTTGGTTTCCTTCTAAGAGGACTAGTCCAGGCTCGAGTACTCTTGCTCGATGTTAAATCCACTATTTGAAATAGTAGTTACACCGCGTGCTTTACTCTGAAGGATACGTCGACTTCTTACAATATCGTATTTTTATTCGAAGCCTACGAACAAACTTCAACACTAACTGAATAGCTTTTATACGCCAAGCTTATAAAACTCGAACACTTCTAATCGAAATATACCGACATTTAGAAGAATGTGAGTTGTCTTGGAATTGTAAAGATTGAAAGCTCTTTTATGATAGGAAGGCTTAGAATGAATAGAGAAGATGAATAATGAGTTGAGTGAGTAAAATAAAAAACTCTTCGCTATTTATTGGTATTTTTTAACCAAATTTCGGACAGAACTCGGTTAGGTAACGTTCAAATTTTTGAACATTTGGGATCCAAAGGAATAGGTATTCATTCTGACTAGGAGAAATTTTAGGGAGACCAAGTTCGGTCTGATTTCGGGGCAAACTCACACCGAGTTTGGGTACTGGGTTTGCAGTGTTCTTGGTTTCAGAGTGTCTTTTGGAAGTACGTTTGTTCGAGTGGGGATGTTCATCTAAATGCCAGTGATATCCATCTCACAAAAACCTACACTCAAGAAAAGAAAATTATAGAATAAATTAAAAAAAAATCTTGCTTGACGAGAATACCTGCAATCTTCTATAATCTTCATACTTTATGTTTCAGATTCAAAGTTTTAAGTCAATTATCAAAATTAGGTTAATCATGACCACATGGGCCAATAGAAGTGGACCAGAAGTTGATAAAAATTGGCTCGCAACCGAACTGGTCTGTTCTGGATGCCTTTTCTAGAACGGATGTCATGGCCAAACTATTTAGAACTGTGTAGGTGGCCAATTGGACATAAAAATAGATATAGAGATCTTTCCATTAATTTTGGTTTCATGAAAGAATAATGTTAGGAAGCATATGAAACCCTAAATGCAAAATAGTATACCTATTGGAATAAATTGAGACTTGGATCTCGAACTTCGGTTGACTTGTAGGGCTATTTTGGTGTACTAAAAAGGATTGTGAATGTATGGGGGTTGATTGGATTGTTGAGTCTCGCGTTATCTTCGCAAGAAATATTCGTGGAGCGTCACAGAAGGTCTGGAAGGGGTCGAAACTGTCATACGCCACAAGGTGCCGTCGATGGCCAAGGCTGGAAGGGAATTTTGGGATTGTAATTTTTGGGGGAGGTAGCAACTAAAATATTAGGTTTAAATATAAAGTTTGAGGATTATATATGTTAGGATTTGTCTAGGGAAATTTTAGTAAAGTTTGGTGAGATTTGGTTACACCATTTAAAAGATATGCATATTTGAATCAATGGGTAATTAATGGGTTTCCTAATTTAGAAAGTCAATACTGGGTTGTTTGATTGAGTCAAAGATACAAGGATTTGTGGCGCATGGCTGCACTTAATTTCAACTAAATTTATCTAATATGGTTCCACTATGGGTTGGCAACCTAAAATGGTCCCCACTAAATTGGTTTGACTTGGATTAAGTCTAAAAAGTAATTCTAATTGATTATAACCCCAAAATTGTACTATATGGGCCTTATGTGCCGTTAAAATAATTAGCAAATGGGAACTCAGTTGAGTGGCACACCATTGGCATGTGTTTAGTAGGCTTGAAATAGATCAAAATTATATATTGGGTCAAATGAATTGGATCAGAGTTGGGCCTTAATTGCTATTTGAAAAACTTGTCAAATTTTACGGTAGAGACTAAAATGAATATTTTATCCCTGAAGCTGTATATGAAAAATATAGCACAAGAGAACATGTTTGGATGGCACATGATATATCAAACTAAAGGTAGCCTTGTATAGAATTCAAATATAGAATTAGATTGAAGAAATTGATGATTATTGTGCTTCAAAAATTAAAGCTATTGTAAAGTACTACTGTAGTCAATATTGACTTTATAATTTTATATTAAATATCCATATAAAAACAATTAAAAATATTACCAAAAAAATCAGGGGGCTTTCACTTATCTTAGGGATAATCTACGTTCCGACAAATCTAAGGAACATGGGACGCTACCCTGATCTCATAAATTTATTCTCAATCCGTACAACTAACTGAAATATTATAGTCTACAATTTCGGAACTTAGGCATCCAACCGACCACATCTAGAGTCAAGTCTACCCACCCGTATTCATCCTCGGCTATACCCAACGAAGTTATTCTAAACTTACCCACAATCGGTAAAATCAATCCAACAATTCTTATGGGTCAATCTCGAAGCCATAATATAAATTTTATCATTCCAACAACCAAATTTCTAATGTTTCACCTGCTTGATCCGACTTGTATCTCATATCGAACTCAATTTGTGTATTCAATCGGGCCAACTATTCCAAATTATAATCCAACATCGCTGCTTCAGTAGTCTATCATTTACTTATCTCTTTCTTCGGTCTCTTTGCGATATATATTTAATTTTCTACATTTTCAGATCATCTGTACGGTCTGTACTCTAACCAATAATTAAGGCAACTATATAATCATATTTCTTCCGAAAACATCCTTTATGAATTTTCGCTAGCATCAAACATGGTCGTCTCTTAGCAATTTACGTTAACCATCGATATTTATTTTGCATCATCTCCTTGTGATTCCATAAGAAGATTTATTATTCGTGCACCGATCCAATAACTATGTCACAAATATATAACAACTGTATATCGATCATCTTAGTGGATATGACATAACTCATACAGCTAAGTCATAATCCAACAATTCTATATTTCACCCAACTTGTTAGTCATGTGAAAACATTATCCAACCGTATATTTATTTGTATACCAGCCATCAGAGTCTCATAAGGAACATCTACTCTTTCAAGCATCAAGGGACAAATGCTCATTTCTCTCTGCCTCAAAATAATCAAGGATAATAACTTGTTAATTCGGGACACATCAAATTCTTTCAAGAACAACTACACATGTGCAAAGGACATCTATTTCTTCAAGTTCATTCTCTACTTTTTGGGTTGCTGATGCAACTTCGTATATCCTCTGAATCTTTCATAACATCTTAATAAATGCCTAACATCGCCATCAGTTTATCGATATCCAACATACAATTTCTATCTGCTCAATCCCACCATTATTCAATATTCGGTCTATATTTGTTCTTCCAAATTTTTTGATAGTAATACTCTGCCGACGATACTGAACCTACAATTCTTTTACCCATATGATTCAAGTTGCCACTTGAATTTATAATTCATACCATTCCCAACCAAGCCATCTACTTTAAATTTTTAGATTTCTCGTTATACAACATAACGCTAACCATCTCGCAACGGGTCACCAAACTCAATATCAAGGGACACACCTAGTCGTCATGTATCACTCATAATTCCAGCTACGACTTAATACTACCCCATACCTTACAGGTAAAGCATCATTATATTGTGAACAGGGCCAAGGGACATCTTATCACTAAGAGGGTATAGCATATACCACTCAGAGCTCAAGCCATTCCTGACAAAGTATTCCTTTATTGCACTGATCCAACGTCCATTATAGACTATCCATCCCGCGATGGCTCCACAGACCATAAATACAAATCCAATTCTCCTACATCTGAAACATAACCAACCCAATACATATAAGCTACCTCAAAATTTTGTCGATTCCCATTCACTGAAATTCGTTCACATTTCTGTTCCAACATACCATGCCATCACCCGCTGCCGACTGCCACATAACAATCGACTTCTATGAATCCCACACTTAAGACATCAAGCATACGTTACCAACTTATTATTGCATCGTATCATTGTTATTCATTTTGGTATCATTAAAAATTCAATAAAAAAAACACACCACAGCCCGCATATTGAAACTTATTGTATAAAACACCTAGTGAGTGGCCAGGAGGATCAACAGATTTTCAGTCAAAGAAGCAAACTAGAATAATTTGGAAGCAACATTGAATAATCACGGACACAACTTTGAGTCATTGCCGGAAGCAACTTTGATTTATCACAGAAGCAACTTTGAATAATCGCGGAAGCAACTTTGAGTCATGGCAAAAGCAGCTTTGAATCATCATAAGTGCAACTTTGATTTGAAACAAATCAAGTAAGAATCCAAGGACGTAAAGTCGTGCTCTGATACCATTCTTTCATGCCTCGATCTCGGAGAATCGAGTACTAACCACTGGACATGATACTGTAGAAGTACAATCTAGACTTATACGACATCACTCCCAGTGGCTAGTTTTAAATTCTTCGGGATCGGGACGTGACAACTATGATTTTAGTGGTCTTTCTAATCTTGCTTTAGGATCTGTTTCATGCATAATCTATGTCCTGGCCATCATAACCATGCTACACAACAGAGTAAAACTTACTCATACTTACCATCCGGTATTCCCAGTTCCATAAAATAATATTGTTTATAACATATAAATCTAATGCCATGCTATTGAAACATGGTACCACAAATTGGGTCATAATGCATGTCTCTGTAGAGTCAAATCTTAGGCTTTCCACTTGCATTACTTGTTGTGCATCCACTTCCTTTCTCAACTAATGGCATGAACGCGTATTGCCACTAACATGCCGACCTAATCTATATGAGGGTCACTGCAATACAAGTCATATTGAACTTATAGCTTGGTGTAGACAAGACCTTTGTAATACGGATAGCAAGCCCATTAGCAAGCCCCATTGTAGTCTTCGAATCACCTGAGCGTGAACTTGCTCAGCTATCTTTTTTCTCCTAGGTCGAATCGGTCTCGTGGTCCCGGTATACCGTTCGAGTAAATGTGCCCTTTTGCATAAGTCGCCCATGACCATGCAAGGTCCCTACTCGAACTTACCATCCTATTCAAGCCATTACTTGTCTCAGTGCTTCCATCTTTATGCAACTCCTAGACCAGGGACTGCCTCAATGACAAATGATCCCGAGAATTTTCTATGTTTTCATATTTTCTGTCTAAAACTCAGAAACGAATATTTGATAGCCCTCCTGCCCAAACAGTATCATACTCTATATGATAATGTCATGACCTGCTACCACTTTTGTGATAAGAGTACGTAGCCAAGTCCAACCTATGCCACAACACCGACGGTAGTACGCTGTCTATAATAACATAGTCCACAACAAGAACAATATGCCATAACATCCATAGCTAAACCATCAAAAACATATCCAATAGCCTCAAATAATAAACTAAAGAAAGTCGTCAAAATAATTCAGTACAACTCAGATAGTCTCGGAAACAAATCCGGTAGCAGAAAATAGAATAGATAAACTAGAATCCATAACTATAACCACTAACGAATGTGAATGCATAAGAAATAAAATATACTAATTCACATCAGTGCCAAAAACTGGTATGTCAGTAATGTTGGTATCGCCAACATATGCACCATATACCTCAGGATAGATCACATCGTCTACAGATAAAAAATAATTATCCAATCAGGATTGAAACAAGTTCACTATAACACTGCACTACACATTATAATATACAAGCATGAAGGAACAATAATAAGGAAATAGGAACCATAGACATGACATGATATGAGAAAAAGAGTACAACAATGATATGTTCACACTATGAAAGTATGCACAAAAGGGACGAACATCTAAACGGTATAACAACAATAATCGAAGACACGTGTATAATGTGTTTTAGAATATCAATGTTCAACATATGGTTGGATTAGGAATCAAACATTCGTGAGGTGTATTGATTGAAACAACTATATAAGACGGTCTCCTGACCAAATGAACTCTGGGCTACGTTGGTGTACCAAATGTCTACTATTCGTATTCTCCTACCCGGCTAACTCACAAGTACATGTCCAATACGGTAAACATTCACAATATGATAAACGAAAATCTTGATAAAATAGAAGTAAGGCATGAACATTTACATATACTATAACGATTCTAACTCTCGTGCACAAGCAGTAATCATGATGAATCAAGAACAACGACAACATGAAATATAAAAAAATAACAGTGAAAAGATGATATAAAGATACATGTAGTACAAACTAAAGGTAACATAGTGTCATAGTGAAACTTGCCTGCTCCTACAGATGATGAAGTCATAAACTCAAGACGTCGTAAGCCAATCTGCCCCGTCACCTGAATAATCACAAGTTCGATATAAAATTTCACTTTTAAAACTATAAAAAGTGGATAATTGGTTAACCTAATTAATTCTATTTACTTCTAGAATAAATCATCTAAAATCCTAATTTAATCTGTTTATATTCTGAAATAAAAATCAAATACTAATTTTTGGCTGTAGAAAGTCACGATTTTAAATTCAGGACCGGTGGCACGCAAATCGAGATATACCATTGACTAAATAGTCAAATGATAAAAAATCAATAATTGACTGTACAAACAAGTCGATTTAGTGCTACAAGTGTACTGGAATCGACGGTACTAAAGAAACACTATGTTGTCAAAAGTTATCGCTATTATGGCTAACCGTGACTAAATCGGTGAATCATCGGCCAAATATGAGTTCTACGAATTAATTAAAATACTAAACTAATTTGTTGATTTATGAAAAAATTATATGTTGTAGATCTATGTGTCAGCTTTCCAAAACAGCAAAGGGATCGTAAAACGGAGTCCGTGATCTTTTGGAACCTCAAAAATTGTACGATGCATCTATTTTTGGACAACTAGCACTCAAATAATTTTCTAAAAATTCACGTAAATAATTACAAAAAATAAACTATATTCTTGGGAAGCTAACATCGATCGGTTCTAATAAAAAGTAGGCACTAGAAAGGGACATCGGGGTTGATCGCAATCGCCTCGTGAAGTCCAAGAATCTCCAAGATCAACTCTCTTAAAAAGGGGCTAGAAATAACTAGGGTTTTTTGAATATAGATATATATATGAGAGAGGCGGCAAATCCGCGTGGGTGAAGCCTTTCCAATGACAGATGAGCCCACGATTAGGCCTTAGCAGCTAACCTGTCGGCCATCCAGGCTGATTGGACAGGCTAACTATGCTGTTGAATATGTAATTAGTTATATAATTGCAGAAATTCATTAAAAAAATATTTTAACTCCAAATAAATCCCAAAAAATTAAAAAAATCCCAAAAAATTCTAGAAAATATTTATAGGTATCTAGAGCCTAAATAAAAATGTTTCGGCTCAAACTATCTCTGTGTGACCCTATAGTAAATTATATAAGTCTATGGAAAAAATAATTTTTATAGCTTTAAATTATCTAAAAAAATCCCAAATATTCTAGAAAATTCTAAAATAATGAAATAAAATATTTTTGGCTATCTAGGGACCCTAGTGACTATATCTAACCTAATATTATTATACGTCACGTATGGGCTTATGCACGAACCCTTGTGAGCCCAAAATTAAATCCTTAATTAAAATTTTTGAATCCTAGGAAGCAGGTGCTATAGAAAAGCCTTGAAACCGTTGTAACGTGTATGTCATAACAAGCATTGAGACCATAGCAACATGTATACTATAACCATCATTGACACCATGGGAACTTATACTATGACAGCAAGTCGATAGTCTTTGGGATAACATATCAAAACTCTACTTTAAACAAGATGTGCAATCGATAGGACACGTACTAATTTAAAAGTACAATATGAAGTACTATCTAGTGTCAAGTTTAACATTTCTATGTCCTATGCATATGTCATATATGTTAGTCCCGGGGCTTGATCAAAGATGGAAAAACAGATGCAATCGAGATCTGAGATGTCCCACAAAACTTTGCAGAGAGCAAACTCAAGATCTACGATGGTATAAAAAATCAAATAGCCAAATTATAATCTGAAGGAGGGAAAAAGAGAAGAGAAGATCTCTCGTTCTTTCTTGCAAACGTGTTACAATTGGGACAGAACGAGTTACAATAAAACTAGAGAGAGATGAGAAGAAGAACAATGCTGGGGTGTCAAAATACCGTTGCTCAAAGCAAGATTCGCCCCACACGATCTGCTTCCAGGAACCAGCAAGTTGAATAACTTGTGGAACGCTCGATGTCACCTCTGTTCTGACTCCTCGGATGGACTTGCAATGGCGGCAGCAGTTCTCTCTCTCTTTCTCCTTTTCTGACTTGTATTTTCGTAGTGCTCACAAAGGAGGCCAGAAGAGAGTATTTATAGAGAGAGGGGGGAAACCCTAGCCGCCTCTTCAGTTATGGAAAGATTGAATCAAATCACAAAAAGATAGCAACGAATTAATTCTAATCCCACAAAGATAGGAACTGAATTAATTCAAATCCTACAAAGATAGTAACGAAATTAATTCAAATCTCACAAAGATAGGATCTGAATTAGTCGCATTGATTCACCCTTTCCATAACCGATTTGAAATCTGCACAGTCAGCATAGCCCTCCATGCGGCAGCAGTAGCAGCAGCCTGGCCGTATGGACCGCATGTGCCGCATGAGCCGCATGGACCGCATGAGCCGCATGAGCCGCATGGACCGCATGAGCCGCATGAGCTGCATGGACCGCATGGACCGCATGAGCCGCATGGCCGCATGAACCGCATGAACCGCATGGCTGCATGAGCCGCATGAGCCGCATGAGGCCGCATATGAGCCGCATGCCGCATAAGACCGCATGGCCGCATATGAGCCGTATAAAGACCGCATGACTGCTGACGTGCTAAGTGTAAAGTACGCCAACAAAATGCCACATTACGCCTCATGAGCCCATGAGCCCGAGCCCGAGTCCGAGTCCGAGTCCGAGTCCGAATCCGAGTCCGAGTCGCTAAGCCCCTTTGGGGCTTAGCTCCAAGTGGAATTAATCCAAGAGAATAACAAAAGCATTAATGCTTAATCCTTGGAGCCTTATTCTTACCTCCTAGTAAAATCACCCACATGGTTCCCTCCTTAGGGTCACCACCCCATGTGCATCTCTCAACAACACACCCAAGTATATATGTTGAGATAACTCATGGTGCTTTTCCAATGTGGGACTAAAATTTTACAAGACATGTTGAGAGCAAGCTCTCTCCATGTAAATAAAGCACCAACAATCCCCCACATATTACAACATATATATGTGTCCAGGGTTGAGCGTTCCCCACAGTAACTGTCCATTTTGCATTAGGATAGATGTCGCTGACGACTTGAATCTTCCCGTATGGGTTAAATAACAATGTGATACAAGAATGGACTACGCCTTGAATTCTGCACCACAATTGTAATTCTTCCCACTCACAAAGTGTAGTTACGTGTGCTTTTGGCTGCACATTAAAGGCCCTGTGCCAGCCTGGTTTCAGTGTATAATTTTGGGCGTCTACAAGTTTACCTTCAAGAGACGGCCTGATATCTCTTTCCATACACTATAGGTGAGTTCTTTATTAAAGAGATATGGCATGAAGCCTTGCGCTTCCTTGCGGTGCTACGCCGCTATGACATGGCCTGAAGCCGAGGCATTACCCCTATCTGGGAACCTCATCGTAGTGTCATACTACTGTAGCATGAGGTCACAAGCCTCTTTGTAGTGCCAAACTACCCAGCATGAAGTCTTAGGCTTCCTTGCGGTGTTACGCCGCAACGATATGGCTTGCAATGCCGAGGCTTTACCCCTACCTGGGTACCTCATCGTGGTGTCGTACCACTGTAACATGGGGCCATCCTTCCCCTTTGTAGTGCTGTCTACAACTCTTTAATTACGTCATACAGCATTAGGCTACCTGCCTATTTGCGGTGCTACGCCGCTGTGACTTGGCTTGCAAAGCCGAGGCATTACCCCTACCTGGGAACCTCATGGTGGAGTCACCCCACTGTAGCATGGAGTTTCACTCCTTGTAGTGCTGCTCTACCATGCTTCCTGTAAAGCACACCAGGCATTCACTCTGTCTGAGAACTCATTAAGGCGTTTAAGCCAACCTTCCACAGGATCAATTTTTTTCGCAGAAAAAATACATAGTAGACAACAGTGGTTATGGGTCCGTATCCCTTCCATGTTCCAGAGAATAAGTACCCACTGCTACCTGATAGTTTCCAGTCAGTGATCCTCCTTTGAACCAAAAGTTAGATGCCTAGTAGATTTCTCTTTGAACTAATAGCATAAAACTTTATGGTAGGATTACAAAGACACACTATCAGAATGCCTTCAAGCCTATTTTACAAGCTGTGTCATCGACCAACTGGCGCTTGAGGCCCTTTGTGAACGGATCTGCCAGGTTCTCCTGACTCCGAACATCAACCACTGCAATTACACCTCTTTTAATAAGATCGTGTACTGCCCTATGCTTCAACCGTACAGTCCTCTTCTTCCCGTTGAAGAGGTCATTTGATGCCACCGCCGCAGTCGCCTGGTTGTCACAGTATATCGGTATCGCCGGTATCTGAGCCCCAACCACTGGAAGATCATACATGAGCTCCCGAAGCCATTCTGTTTCATCTGCTGCAGTTTCAAGTGCATAGAATTCAGATTCCATGGAGGAACGAGAGAGTATAGTCTGCTTCTTCGACTTCCACGATATAGCAGCTCTACCCAAGGAAAAGACATATCCACCTGTGGATCTCTCGCTTTCCATCTCTGAACACCAGCTAGCATCACTGAAGCCTTCTACTACTGTCGAATACCCGTTGTAGTACAGTGCATATGTCTGAGTCTTCTTGAGATATCTCATTACTCGCTTCACAGCTTTCCAGTGCTCAACCCCTGGGTTGCTTGTGAACCGACTCAGCATTCCTACGGCGAAAGCTATGTCAGGCCATGTGGCAGTAGTTGCGTACATCAAACTTCCGATAATGCTAGAATACTCCAGCTGCCTGATGCTTTCCCTCGAGTTTGGCTTCAGCTTCTGATCACACCTGTATGGCGTATCGATCCCTGGAAGATCCTTATACCCATAGCGTGTGAGCATCTTCTCAATATAGTGAGATTGTGACAGCGCTACTCCAGTGTCTGTCCGGATGATCTTTATGCCCAAGATGACATCTGCATCCCCCAAGTCCTTCATACTGAACTTGGTTGAGAGGAACTTCTTTGTCTCTGTGACACAGCCTATATCCGTACCTAGGATTAGCATGTCGTCCACGTACAGACAAACGATGACTCCTCTTCCATCAGCAAACTTTGTGTAAACACATTTATCCGTCTCGCTGACTCTGTAGCCGTTTGACCTAATAACTTTGTCAAACTTCTCATGCCACATCTTGGGAGCTTGTTTCAAACCATATAATGATTTCACCAACTTGTATACTTTGTCTTCAAGACCTTTGACGACAAATCCATCTGGCTATTGCATGTAAATCTCTTCGGTCAGCTCCCCATTCAGGAACGTTGTCTTTACATCCATCTGATGTATCACCAACTTATGTATAGCTGCTAGAGCGATTAACATCCTGATGGTGGTCATCCGAGCTACTGGAGCGTATGTGTCGAAGTAGTCTATCCCCTGTTTCTGAGAAAATCCCTTGGCGACCAGCCTGGCCTTGAACTTGTCAATAGTTCCATCTGCCTTCATCTTCTTCTTGAAGATCCATTTACATCCAATAGGCTTTTCTCCTTCAGGTAGATCTACCAACACCCATGTGTTATTGGAGGTGATAGAGTCAAACTCGTCATTCACTGCCTCCTTCCAGAAGATAGCATCTCTGGTCTTCATCGCCTCATCATAGGTAAGCGGATCTGCTTCCACATGATAGGTGACAAAGTCATCTCCGAAATCTTTCGGTCTCCTCACTCGCTTAGCTGACGGCTCGGCGAGTTCTGGTGCAAGAGTTGTTTCATCAACAACAGCTTCTTCTTGGACTACTAGCTCGTATGAGATTTCAGTCTCATTAGTACCTACATCATTTTCCGGAATGTCCGAAAGAATAATGTTTTTGTCTTTTGCGAACTTGTCTTCAAAGTATTCAGCATCGCGAGATTCGATAATATGATTTGATTCAATATCAAGAAATCTCCGAGCATCACTCTTCTCGGCATACCCCAAGAAGATAGCCTTCGTAGTCCTTGTCCCTAGCTTCTGAATCTTCAGATCTGGGAGTTTCACATACGCCAGACACCCCCATACTCGAATGACATTCAAGTTTGGTCTGACTTTGAACCAGAGTTCATGAGGAGTTACGTCCGAAGTTGCATACGGCACTCTATTTAGAAAAAAAGTGGCCGTCAATGCAGCTTCTCCCCAGTAGCATTTTGGAAGGCCTGCAGTAAGCAGCATAGAATTCATCATTTCTGTTAATGTCCGGTTCTTCCTCTCTGCTACTCCGTTGGATTGAGGAGAATATGGAGCAGTAGTCTCGCATATAATTCCATGTTCTTTGCAGAATGATGCGAATTCATGAGACCTGTACTCCCCACCTCGATTACTCCTTAACCTCTTGAGTTGTTGTCCAGTCTGCCGTTCAGCTTCGGCCCTGAACTCTCTGAACTTCTCGAAAGCTTCGTCTTTAGACTTGAGCAAGTAGACGAACGCGTATTTTGAGAGGTCATCGATGAAGGTTATGAAATACTTCATCCCGGCCTTCGTAGAGAAATGTTTGAAGTCACAGATATCGGAGTGTACCAACTCCAGAAGATCTGTGCTTCGATTGACCCGATGAAAGGATTTCCTTGTGATCTTCGTCTGAGCACACACCTCACACTTCTCCACCTTATCCCCATATTTGGAGATAAGTCCTAGACTAGACATTTTGTTAATTCTTTTACAATGAACATGTCCTAGTCTATTATGCCACAACTCAAGAGAATAATCAGAAAATGCAACTGCATTAATGTCTTCAAACTGGTTAACAAGCTGAATTCTAAACATTCCTTCGGTTTGATAAGCCTTTCCGAAGTATGTTCTTTTCTTGGACATCACCATCTGACCAGCATTGATGTCCATCCTCAAGCCTGCGTTGCAGAGCATGCTTCCAGAGATCAGGTTCTTGGCAATCGCCGGAACATGCTTCACACCTTGAAGCGTCAGAGTGTTCCCAGAAGTGAGTTTCAGTTCCACGGTCCCGATCCCCAGAACTTCAGCTTGGGCCTGGTTCGTCATGACAACCTTCTCAGATATTGGCTGGTACGTGACGAACCATTCCTTGCCAGAATAGACATGGCAAGTCGCACCAGTGTCTATCCACCAGTCAGAGTCAACCCCCACATTTGTGACCTGTGCGATCATAGCAACAAAGTTAGAAACCAATAAAACCTTATTAGGCTCACCTTTCTCTGATTGTTTAGGCTTAGATCTGCATTCACTCTTGTAGTGGCCTTTCTTTCCACAATTGTAACAAGTCACGTTGGACTTAGTCTTCTGTTGCTTGAAAGAAGGACCCTTCACTTTTAGATTAGTGAAGTCCTTCTTCTTGGGATGAGAAGCCGCCTGCTTTCCCTTGGGATCTCTCGTCTGCACAAGATTGGATTTAGCCAACTGTTTGGACAGAGTGTCCACCTTCTGTTGGGAACGCATCTCGTCCTCAACATGGATCTCTTGCAGTAGATCTCCCAAGCTAATGTCTAGCTTCTTTCTGTGCATCCTTGCATAGAAGGTACTCCATCCAGCAGGAAGTTTTGAGATGATCCCTCCGACGACAAACTTGTCGGGAAGGGGCATCTCTTCGTCTTCAAGTTTCTGACGCAGCTTCAGAAATTCCTTCACCTGTGGCAGCATGGACTTTTCGTCCTCAAAGAGCAATTTGTGATATTTTTCAACCACAAACATTTTGCTCCTGTTTTTGTCTTCTTCATACAGATTTTCCACAGACTCCCATATGTCTCTGGCAAGTTCCTTCTTCGAGTAGGATTCTGCCAGGGAGTCCTCCATAGCATTCAGGATGATAAGCCTGTAGATGCTATTTTCCCTTCTCCACTTGGCCTGGAGTTTGGTAACCGCGTTGATGGCGGCAGTAGATCCAGTGTCTGGAACAGAGGGTTCTTCCTCCAACAGAACATGATCAACATCTTTCAGTTGAAGAGTTTGGTATACCTTTCTCTTCCAGACTTGATAGTGCTCTCCATCGAACTTTTCCAATTTGCAGAAGTCCGATTGGAGGAGCGAAGCATTAATGTTTTCCATCTGTACGGATCTTGCTTTGAGATTGTTAGTCCCGGGGCTTGATCAAAGATGGAAAAACATATGCAATCGAGATCTGAGATGTCCCACAAAACTTTGCAGAGAGCAAACTCAAGATCTACGATGGTATAAAAAATCAAATAGCCAAATTACAATCTGAAGGAGGGAAAAAGAGAAGAGAAGATCTCTCGTTCTTCCTTGCAAACGTGTTACAATTGGGACAGAACGAGTTACAATAAAACTAGAGAGAGATGAGAAGAAGAACAATGCTGGGGTGTCAAAACACCGTTGCTCAAAGCAAGATTCGCCCCACACGATCTGCTTCCAGGAACCAGCAAGTTGAATAACTTGTGGAACGCTCGATGTCACCTCTGTTCTGACTCCTCGGATGGACTTGCAATGGCGGCAGCAGCTCTCTCTCTCTCTTTCTCCTTTTCTGACTTGTATTTTCGTAGTGCTCACAAAGGAGGCCAGAAGAGAGTATTTATAGAGAGAGGGGGGAAACCCTAGCCGCCTCTTCAGTTATGGAAAGATTGAATCAAATTACAAAAAGATAGCAACGAATTAATTCTAATCCCACAAAGATAGGAACTGAATTAATTCAAATCCCACAAAGATAGTAACAAAATTAATTCAAATCCCACAAAGATAGGATCTGAATTAATCGCATTGATTCACCCTTTCCATAACCGATTTGAAATCTGCACAGTCAGCGTAGCCCTCCATGCGGCAGTAGCAGCAGCAGCCTGGCCGCATGGACCGCATGAGCCGCATGGACCGCATGAGCCGCATGGACCGTATGGACCGCATGAGCCGCATGGCCGCATGAGCCGCATGAGCCGCATGAGGCCGCATATGAGCCGCATGCCGCATAAGACCGCATGGCCGCATATGAGCCGCATAAAGACCGCATGACTGCTGACGTGCTAAGTACAAAGTGCGCCAACAAAACGCCACATTACGCCTCATGAGCCCATGAGCCCGAGCCCGAGTCCGAGTCCGAGTCCGAGTCCGAGTCGCTAAGCCCCTTTGGAGCATAGCTCCAAGTGGAATTAATCCAAGAGAATGACAAAAGCATTAATGCTTAATCCTTGGAGCCTTATTCTTACCTCCTAGTAAAATCACCCACATGGTTCCCTCCTTAGGGTCACCACCCCATGTGCATCTCTCAACAACACACCCAAGTATATATGTTGAGATAACTCATGGTGCTTTTCCAATGTGGGACTAAAATTTTACAAGGCATGTTGAGAGCAAGCTCTCTCCATGTAAATAAAGCACCAACAATATACATTGGTATTATTTTCTTAGCCTATTGAATTACAACAAACATGGCAAAGTAGAGACGAGTTCATCGAAGTGTGAGGGCAAAGTAGAGACGAGTTCATCGAAGTCACCCTCCTGAATGAGGAATTGCCTCGACCAAGCGGGACACCGAGTCCCTTCATATCCAATTACAAACGTCGTTGGATTCATCATGCTGAACTAAGCAGAGTGGGGTACTACATAATACACCACTCAAAAAAAAAGTTCTGTCCTCAAAACATCCTGAGTGCTAACTCACATAACTACATCACTCTTTACTCAACTTGAATTCACCTGACATAACAGTACATATCTCTCGAACATAACTTTTTATTTGTTTCCTCAGTTCACGTCGCACTCATGCCTTAGTCAATTTCATCGAACAACAACATCCAACATTCCTGACAAATTAACAACATAACCATCAAGTCATGTCTCTATACATACTGCACTTCGTGCTGCTACTCTCAAAACACGGGGAAACTATAACTCGTCATACAAGGGGCAACTTAGGACTAGGGTAAACCCACCTAGACGATATTCCTTAATCATTCTTGAATCCAGAAATGTAACAACGTCGATCACTCATCGTCTCCAAATCGAAACCCAATATTGCACCTCAATGAATCCAAACAAGATTTTTAAGTCTCCAACTAAATTCTCAATAAATCTTTCAAACTTGACCGCATCAATACCTCAATCACAATCACATGTATCGATACTCTATCTCGCCATCCAATTTCACTATTTTTCGAAGTCATCGATTGGATCATCTATGTTCTATCTTCCAATTTTCCAAACATTTGAAACAACAAATCAAAATCAGAATATCTTATTTTATACAACTCGATCACACTCATTCAAATATGATCTCAATTCTGGTACTATCATTTCAAATTCGACCAAGAAAAGTTTTGCTTTCATTCCGTCCTTAAGAACAAATTTGATTCTGTCGAAACATGAATTCTTCTTAAATAATCAACTTACTTCTATACTAGGAAATCCAACCCAACATATTCGATTCATTCGATCAACCAACGTTAATTCTCACGATCAATCATTGTGACATCAACGTCCCAGGTATCTAGCCTATGCAATCACCTTGTTACCTCGAATAATATTGATCAAAATCTAAGCCCATTTCACTTCCATGATCGCACTTCCACAAATACTTCTTCCGAGCACATGACTTAGAATCACCTATCAACATGTCATCAAAACTCTTTCCAATTTCAAGCCTCAACTCTTTTAAATCCAAATAACATAAATTAAATGAATCAATTATCAAACTAGCTACCCAACTCTATACTCTACCCAGGCAACTCTCACTAAGGTCGATCGCACCAATTTTATCTCTTGACATAGGAACATCTGCCTAACCTCTAGGCTGCTCACCATGCCAAAGTCAAATTTATGATCACCGTTCCATGCAGCCAATATCACCAACACTCCCTCAATCCTAAGGTCAAACCATAATCAATAATACAGGATTTTCTACCCAAGTTTGTCTCACTCTGATTTCTAAACATCAAATATAGATACATGCATCCGCAACATTCAGTTCAATGGTGGTCTGAGTCTGTTCAGCAAAGCCTTTCCTAGCGTAAATCCATTCTAACAAAAATTCTCGATATATCATGATCGACAAACATCAATCTAAGCCTTTCTCCTAGTCCAAGTCCTCACCTATGCGATATAATCCACCAATTCAAACTTATGTACCTCGACCACAAAAATCAAAAGTCATAACCATCGATCAAGTCGTAATATTGATTCCCAATTTGAAGTAGTAAAATCTCAATCGTAACTTTGTCAATTTTAACTTACCTCAAATTCCAATCCTACTAGTCATCAATCCGTGCATCTATCTCATTGCAAAAGTAGCAAGATTGCCTCCTCTTAATTTTTTGAGTCATAATAGTCCTTATATCACTAATCATACAAATCTAATTCGGCCGAATCACGGTTGATTCATCCATCCTCCTAATCCGTCAACATTTTTATTCCGCATAGTCCGACTAATATTAATTCACGCACATTCTAAATTCAACCAATCAAGTCATCAAACATTTGATACTATCGATCAATTTGTCAATTTCTAGAAATCTGGGATTTGTTCAAATAATAACATTCGACAAAATTTATCGTTCGTCGAATCAGAGTAGCCCCGAGTTATCGCATATCGATCTATGATACGCCTCAATACCACCAATGACATATACAACTAGAAGATCTTTCTTTTGCAATAAACTCTGATTCATACAATCATTGCTATCATCCAAACTGAATATATCATCAGCTCCTCCACATTCTAGATCAAATCAAATATAGCTATCTCCCGAACTAGTTACAAGATTTCATTCGTCCAAACTCAAATTCATATCCATTGTTGTGTAACTTAGGTTATCGTGCAACCTAATCCTTTGATCGTATCAATCAATACTATTTCCCAAGCATCGATACAGTATCCATTCGTCAATTTCAAGATTAATCGACTATACTCTAACTCAAGTCATCGAGTGATACCATCTCATATTCCTTACTGTCATTTTTGTTCCTTTAATTCATACTTCAAAATTGTTGTCTTCCATTCACGCACATATTTTCTTATTCAATTTCAAAACTTTATTCCATTCAGTTTTGAGCCAACATTTTCGTATTATGATCTATATAAATTCCTTGACCGAGTCATTCATTTCATTACACATAAACCTTTCCTCAATTGATTCATCTATCCTAGCAATCTCTATTCCATAACCAGCACAATCACATTCCGCTACATATCGTTTGTTGTTTGTCTGAACCAATTCTCATTCGAAACATCAAAATTACGACTAACTCTGTAATACTCATTCTAAGGCTTTGTACTAACACATCGCTTGTTGATAGACTCATTAGTACCCAAATTCTTAATCGATCGAACATTCCTAAGGCTATCCCATACACCACTCTAGAATCGAGTCACTCGACAAATCCTCGAGAGTGATTTCAAATCATAAATAATTCACTTGATTTATCCAGTCGTTTTATTTCTCAAAGTCTAAGCACTTTCCTTCTATATTAGCACTATATAATTGTCCCATAGAACCTCTATTGATTGTCATCCCACATCCATAAATCAAGTCCGACTTCGTCATCCATGTAAACCCCCTAAAATTTTGCTATAAACTTTTATTTTATTTTATTCAATTATAATAATCATTCTGAGTATACGTAACCCTCTTTTTCGATTTCATTATTTAGTTTTAAATATTTTGTATAGAAAATAAATTCTCCTTGATTTTCTATAAAAAAAATTTATAAGTATTTTTTAACAACAAAAAGATTTGGTAATTTATTTTTAAGTAAGATTTGGATTTATGAAAATATGCTTTAAATTATTTTGATGATATTAAATATTATTTTAAATATTTATGGTGACTAAATATTGGATTAAGATTTGATTAATCAAGTTTTCAATTTTTGTTTAATTTAAATTAATTGGAAGATTTATCCACTTGGCTTCTAGGATTCTTGATCCTTATCCAATTAGGAATTTACTTATCTATTTAAGGATAGCCTCGCTCTTGCATTTCCAAAACCATTCCAAAAACCATTCACAATAATTTTTTATCACAGCTATTTTATGTCATTGTGTCTGTGTGTCCACTACCGTGTCAGTCGTGTCGGCCTCGGGTCCGATTCTGGGTGTCATTTCTATTATTCCAAATCCACAGAACAAAATATAGCAAACCATTTTCATGTTCGACACCCTGGACACGAATCTAAAACCTAATAATTCTTTAACAGTGTCGGACACAAACATGGCACAGCCAAAACACAGTCAAAATCCTAATCCTAGCCCTAGCCATCGATCACGTCCCTGTCAGCCACCGTTACTCTTCCGGCCGACTCCTCATCCGACTATCCACCGGCAATCACCACCATCATTACCTTCGCAGCACCACCAGTAATCACCAACACTGCCATTACCTTACCGTACTGCCATGCCCATCTCTGCTCGAACCAGCACCCAAATCTACCACTACCAGTGCCATCACTACAGCCATCTCCTCACCTCGCCACTACCTTCACCGCCCGACTACCGACGTTTGCCCCATACACCAGACCACCACCATTAGACACCCATGCTCCCCGAACCCTGTCATCGCGTCCCCTATGCCGACCCCTCTGATGGAAACACCACTACAACGGTCGATCCCTCTCGCTGGTCCTCCACCATGACAGCCCAGATCTGACTCACCAACTGCAAGCGCCGGTGCTCTGACCTCCGACGCTAGGAGAAACACCTTTTCCTCCACGATCGGTCTCCGGAGTAGCGTCGGCGACGCCGCATCAAATGTCAACCATGCCAGACTATTTCCCCGACCACCTACACCTCCACATCGCTAGATCTCCCCACCAGCAGTAGCCCTCGTCGACTCCACTATCGCACAGTCCAGCAGCGCCGAGCGGAGGAGCTCCGGCTCTCTCTCTCTCTCTCCCTCTCGATCTGTTTCTCTCTCTGCGCTCTTAATCTCTTCTGTCATTTTTTGTATTTTTTTTAATAGAACAACAGTTTTATATTAGGTTTAGAATTAACTAGGCGTTTATTATTTATTTGGTTGAACTTTAAGAAAAATTTAGTTAGTTTTGGGCCTAAGCCCACCAAAAGGATTTTTGAGTTTAATAAATGGACAAGGCCTTGGACCCTTAATAAATTTAATTCAATTAGATATATTTGGGGCTAATGGTTGAGCCTAAGATTATTTAGGAATATTATTTTGGTTGGGCTAAATTGTTGGGCCTTAAGCCCATTACAGATTTTACTTAGACTTGAATATTTGTGGGATTTTTAATTTGGCCTTAAACATATTTTATATGATAAATATTATGGGTTTATATTAATAAATTTTGGCTCTATATCTAATATTTCTAATAAGTTTTAAATATACAATAATAATCTCTAGATAGTTAATAAATATTTCTCTAAATAGTTAATAAATATGTCTCTAAATAAGTACATATATTTTTCTAAATAAGAATTATCTTTTTCTAAATCAAAATTTTCCTCTTAGATTAGATTTTTCCTAATCATGACTAAACAAATATTTTTCTTCTTTCTTGTGAATATGGACTTCTTCATATTGACCCTAGCTAATTGGACTATTATGGACTTAGTGGAGCTACATGTTTCATCATTTGAGATCATCTTATGAGATGTAGCACCTAAACCTATTCTGTGTCGATGCGTTTGTGTCGCACACACATCGACTCCAACTAATCCAGGCATGTATATCTTGTCGTTCATGATTCAGTTTATATACCCTATTTATATTCCTTATATTAGTCTATATTTTGTGGTATTTGATACTTGTTTATTTTGATTTAGCATAGTAATTTATCATATTTTTATATCTTTAGTTCTTGACATGTGCTAGCATTTAGCCACGATCACAGTATGTATGATAGTAGAATTTTCTGGGTTATAGAACGTTGTTATAGTCTAGTATGCCGTAGGGTGGAGAGACATGCGCGTGATATTGAACTGCAAATTCCTTCTATTTCTCTTTCATCCTTTTGACCTAAGAGGTCCACAAGGGACTATTGTTTTGTTCATGTGAACCTAAGCAGCCCACAAGGGTTCATGATTTGTTGTTAACCTAAGAGGCCCAATAGCAGTTATGGTTTGATTCATAGCCATGAGTTCATTGAGGGACTTAGGCATTTGAATTTGTTTATCCAGCGGTTTATATTCTCGTTGATGTTCTCACATGCGCGATTATATATGTAGATGTTGTAGTAGTTAGCACATGTTATCTGCTTTTATCTTTTGTTTCTAGGCATGTTATATGTATCTTGTTACGTCCCTCTGAGGACCTGGTGATCTCTCCAGGTATAGTCAGTGAGCAATAATCTGAAAAGTGCGGACCAGGACCAGACGATTCTTTAGCAGACGAGGAGGTCTTACCCTCTAAGCTTCCTTAATATAGTTTAGTTGGAGTAGTGTAGTTATTATTTATTTTGTACTGTAGTTATTATTTATTTTTCTTTTCATGGGATTGGACTATTTTTATACTTAAATTTTTATTATAGTCGATTTGTAGTGGTTTGACTCCACCCGGTTATTCAATTTTATTTGACTTCTCATACTTGACTATTTGGTGCATTAATTTTTTTTAATTCTTTCTTTCTATTATGGATAAGATTTAGTATTTATCGTGAGTTTTTATTATGAGCTGGAGCTATTATATTACAGCTTATGTGTGTAGTCATGGGTTCCATATATTGGAGTAGCCTGCGTATACATACATCTGGCATGTGTACGTATTCCTGGTCCTATGTATATTTGGGACCGGGGCATCAAAATTCAAAAATATTTTTATCCCGTATACGATTTGCTAACATGGACATAAGTCTCGGTATGTAATGCTCAGTTCAACTCATCCAACAAGGCCTTACATAAAATTTATCTTTTAGTCAACAAATACCCACGTGAGATTTGTAAATTATCTAGACTTAGTGTATAGAACATCCCGTAAAACATTGAGACAGAATGTTGACAGCATCGATTACGAAAACAACATCAGGGTTCAAAAGAATTTGATCAAAAATCCAAGAACGTAAATCATGCTCTGATACCCCTATATCATGCCCCAATTTCGCATAACCGATCGTCCTCGCTAGGGCAAGATGTCGTGTGAGAATAAGTTGTGGTCGCACAAGGTGGATACCGAAATGGCCGATTGAGTAGCTATATGATGGAGTCACACAGAAGTCCCAAACAAAAAAGTTGAATTACACAATGATATGTACAGAATAGAAGATTACAAAGGTATAGAGCCAAGATTACAATCACTCAAACTCTCTCCCTCTCTCTACCATTTTAAAGTAGAATTATGACCTGAGCCTTACAACCTGAGAACGATTACAATAGGTGATGTCCATACATTATGTCAATTACAAAATTGAAGTCTTCAATGCGGTCGCATGCCTCGAAATGCCAAGGAAACTCCATGCGTCGATGTGTCCTAGCGAGCGCCGCACCGAGCGAGTTACTACCCGTCCTGCATACAAACTAGTAGGGTATCAGTACATAGAAATAAGCTGATGGAAAAGTCTCTCGCATACCCATACAAAACCAACTTGTTATTTTAGTTAGTGTGTACTATGATTTTAGTGGTCTTTCTAACTTGCCTTAGGATCAGTTTCATGAAATAATTTCCGTTCCGACTATCATAACCGTGCTACACAACAGAGTGAAACTTACTCATACTTACTGTCGGCCTTCCATATTCTATAAATCAATTTATAACATAGAAATCTAGTGCCACGCTATTGAAACATGGTATAACAAATTGTGTCATAACGTTTGTCTCTATAGAAGCCAAATCATAGGCTTGATAGTTGCATTGCGTGCCGTGCATCCACTTTCTTACTCAACTAAACACATGCACGCAAATTGCTGCTAGCATGCCGACTAAATCTATATTAGGGTCACTAGTAATACAAGCCATCTTGGAGTTATAGCTTGGTAGACGAAACCCTTGCAGTGCGGGTAGCGAGTCCCGCTAAAGTCCTCGAATCACGTGAGCATAAAATTACTCAGCTATCTTGTTTCCTCCAAGGTCGAATCGGTCCCATGGCCTTGGGATACTGTTCGAGGACACCCTTGTGCACAAGTTTTCCATGATCATGGAGGTCTCTACTTGAACTTACCACCCTACAAGCTATTACTTATCTCAGTGCTTCTATCTCTATGCATCTCCCAGACCAGGGACTGCCTCGAAAACAAACGGCCCCTAGAACTTCTATGTTTTCATATTTTCTGTCTCAAACTCAAGGGTGACTATTTGATAGCCCTTTTGCCCAATAATGTCATACTCTATATGAGAAGCCTCAAAATCGTGGCAACGCATATGCCATAACAAGCATTAAAACTGCGGGAACGTGTATACTATAACCAGCATTGACACCATGGGAACGTATAAAATAACATCAAGTTATAGTCTATGGGAAACATATGAAAACTCTACTTTACACAAGACGTGCAATCGATATGGCATGCACAAATTAGCAATAAGATTAACATTTCCATGTTCTATGCATATTTGATACAAAATGGGATTATTCCCTTAGCTATGTGAGTTCATCCCTTTTACTAGCATGTAACAAGCCTATTGGCTTAGAATAAATACGGCATCTATTTTATTAAGTGTGGGTGCAAAGTAGGGACGAGTTCAACAAAGCCACCCACGTGAACGAGGACTTGCCTCGATCGAGCAAAACTCTGAGCAAGTCGCTGCATAGGCAAGTTCAAATATCTTGCGTCCATTGATTCATGATGTTCACAAATTGGGTCATAACGCATGTCTCTGATAAGCCAAATCTTAGGCTCGCTAGTTGCATTGCGTGTCGTGCATCACAAATTGGGTCGTAATGTATGTCTTTGCTAAAGCCAAATCTTAGGAGTGCTAGTTGCATTGCATGTTGTGCATCCACTTCCTTACCCAACTAACGACATGCACGCAGATCGTCGCTAGCATACCGACTCAATCTATATGAGGGGTCACTGGCAATACAAGACATCTTAGATGTATAGCTTGGTATAGACGAAACCCTTGCAGCATGGGTAGTAAGCCCCGCTGAAGTCTTCGAATCACCTGAACGTGAACTTGCTCAGCTATCTTATTTTCTCCTAGGTCGAGTCGATCACATGGCTCCGGGATACCGTTCAAGGAAATGTGCCCTTATGCATAAGTTGTCCATGACCAAGCAAGGTCTTTACTCGGACTTACCATCCTATTCAAGCCATTACTTATCTAAGTGCTTCCATACCTATGCAGCATCTAGACCAGGAATTGTCTCGACGACAAACGGTCCCATGAAATTTCTATGTTTCCAATTTTTTTGTCTCAAACTCAGAAGCGACTATTTGGTAACCCTCCTGCCCAAACAACATGTATGTCATAGCAAGCATTGAAACCGTGGTATAAAAATGCTAGCTATAGTTTATACCCCGACAACTCCCATAATATGAAATGAGTTCAGTGTCCAATTATGAAACTATCACGCTCCAGTCCCAAAATCTGCGGGACCGAGCCACGTGGCATTAGCCAGCTACGTATTCAACCAGACTCATGAAGTCCGACTAGAATACGTATAAGTTGTTCGAAATAGTGTAGCTATCACTACCATCAATCTATATCTCAATCCAAGTAACAGAAACATGAGAAAAGGAAATATGAAAACTAGTCTGCAGCCCAATAATCATACTTGCTCGAATAGACTCGAAAAGATAATATGAGTATATAAATACTAGGCTACTAAGCAGATACAAATAACAGTAAATGAAACATATAACTTTAAAGATTGAATACCTGTAATAAAATGAATACCATCAACAATCTTGCAAGGCGCTCAATAAAACCTACTCAGCCAACCTGGAAGAAAACCAGGTCCTCAACGGGGCGTAACAAGGTACATAATATACAAGCCAGATGTAAACAGTACTAGAAATATGAGTATACAAACTATATCGGGACATGGTGAACTAGACAACAACCATTCTATGTGATATGCTACTTTTGAGGACAATGTTCGATATATGGACTTTCCAAATATAAAATCCGTAGCTCCGATATAGAGACATAACGGGATGCAAAATCTATAGCTCCGATATAGAGACTCAACGAGATGCAGGATCGTAGCTCCGATATAGAGACTCAACGGTGTATATGAAACAATGTATGCATATTAGCCCAAGCATCTAGTAGCTGTCCTCCCTTCCTATAAGAACATACGAGTCGAATCCATGACTCGCGAGATCTGATCCTCTAATAGTAACAGTCGGCCATATATGGTAAAGTAAATGTAACCTAATCAGAGTCATGAATAAACATAGGTTCTGGACTTCCGGACAACTTTGGAATACAGGGAGTATGGAATAATGAAAGTGTACAACAGTGTCCTATGGTACAGGTGTATCTAGGTTGGTACAACCACGGTATGGAAACAGTCTCTACTGACGATACTAGACTTATAATCGTATGCCTGCACCCGAATCTGCCTCAGACACGAAGTATCGATCGACGGTTCTACGTCGGTACGTAATACCATAAGAATAAATATTTGAAAATTTACATGCAAAACTGAAATACAAGATGGCAAGGTACACTTGCCTGGCTCTGGTTGCTAAAGAGGAAGTGCTGGTCCCACGTCCAAGTTTGAAGTGTCCATTGTGACAAAATAACCAAGAGAATAATTTAGGATTTAAATTAATTATCTGAATTAGCAATCTCTGATTCAAATAATCAATTATTAGCCTATCTAGGAAGAGGAAAAAATAATAATACCATGATTAAACGAGGACCCTACTTGCTAGAGTCTTCTACTCTACTACTCTCCGACATGTCGATATAGGCCTTAGCAAATAATATATATAAATAAAAATATTAAGTTGAACCAAAATATTTATGTGGTTGAAACCATTGTTAACAAGTTGGGCCTAAGTAAAGAACTTCAAAAGGAAAAGAACTTCAAAAAATCTAATGAACCACCAAAAGAATTCCACTATCTAACAAGCTAAGGTTTGAACTCTAGACCACTCATATATCATCCATGCCCCCCAACCAGTTGAGCTAATGCTCACAAGAAAATGTCTAGCGCTTCTGTTACTTTTGAACTCGACATTATCTCTATTGAACACACCAGTAGAAAGAAAAAAAATCTGCAAAAAATCCCCCCCCCCCCCCCCCCCAAAAAAAAACATGTAGCTCGAACCCAAGACCTCTAGGTCCACCAACCCAATGCTCAACTAAGGGGGTTGTTGCTCAATGTTGTTGGGATATTACTCTACTTTAAAATATGAAAATACTATTTGGCACCCGCAGGTGCATAGCCGGTGCACCCGCGGGGCCGAGAACGCCTCTACTACTGCGACCACCGCCCCTACCCCTCCACTGCTGCCTTCCCACCCCCTACTCCACTACCGCTACCTTTTCCTCCTGCTACAACGACGATGACCCCTCCCCACTCATGCTGCTCGGCCGTCCTCGATGTCAGTGATGTTGTCGCCGCCCCCTCCTCCTCTGCCGAGTCCCCCTCCCTCTACTGCTCTGCCTTCCCTCCCCTTGTCGCGGCGACAGAGGCGTTCTCGAACCCGCGGGTGCAGCGACTGTACACCCGTGGGTGCCAAATAGCAGATTTGTTTTCCAAATTATTGATAATGTTTTTATAGGGATTTGGGATTTGCTATTATGGGCTTTGTATTCAAACCTTCCTAAGCCTTAACCCAACCAAGACTATAACAGCAGTGGTGATTTCTAACAGCTAAAATTTTGAAATTTCGGGTGGTAGGCACAACCAAAACTCGCTAACCCGAAAGCCCTAAACCCATAACTTATATATAGATAGTACAGATGCAGTTGGATTTCATTTTTAAACCGACCCGCAGCAGCAGACCCGGGAAGCTAACGTTAAAACGTACAAATCTGCTATTTGGAAACCGCGGGTGCACAGTCGGTGCACCTACGGGGCCGAGAATGCCTCCGTCGCCGCGACAAGGGCAGGGGAGGCAGGGTAGTAGAGAGAGGGGGGACTCGGCAGAGAAGGAGGAGGCGGCGACGACGTCACCGACGTCGAGGACGGCAGAGCAGCATGGGGGGGAGGGGTCGTCGTCGTTGTAGTAGGAGGAGGAGGTGGCGGTAGTAGACCATGGGGGTGGGGAAGGCGGCAGCGGAGCGGTAGGGGCGGTGGTCGCGGTAACAGAGGCGTTCTCGGCCTCGCGGGTGCACCAGCTATGCACCCGCGGGTGCCAAATAGTATTTTCGTTTGGAAAATTTTCATTTATCCAACATATCATAACCTTTCAAAATATTATATGGGAACATACATATCATCTAATTTCCTTCTATGATTCTAACTAAAAGAATGCTAATATTTAGCTATAATCAAATATCAACCTAAAACAGTTAATAGGTATGCTAGATAATAATCTAATAATAGAGTGATTTATCTAATTATATGTATAAGGTAACCAACAAGTAAGTAATTTTTGAGGAAATTAGTTTTGTCAGAAATATTCGCTAATAAAATATACATATAGAATATACTAAAGTAGGGGGCTCACAGAAACCCTTAAAAGAATAAGATGAATCGAAATATAGCTGCTACACCAAAACTGGGTACAAAGAACCAACCAGATTGACCCAGTGGATAAATCAGGAATACAGAAACAAAAACATCAATTGGAACAGAGAATGTGATTAAATTATAAGGTTACAATTGAACAGATTGGGCAAGTTGAAATTGACATAACATGAAATCTATTAGTCCGAAAGCACCATGAAGAGCAACAGAAGTCCACAGGCCGCCTATTTGACATAAACGAGTAAAATTTCCTTATGCTTCAGGGCCTATAGTAGCAACAATGAATGGGCTAAAGTATTTGCACGAGTAGCAACTGCAGCGATTAAGAAATTACAACCTTTCAAATAGGAACTGGCCAATCCATGGGTATATCATGAAGTTACAAAAGTGAACGTGTATATAGTAAGCATTAACACTGTGGGAACGTATAAAATATCATAGCAAGTCAATAGTCTATGGGGGCAACATATCAAAACTCTACTTTATACAAGACCTGCAATCGATAGAGCAAGAACCAATTTGAAAGCACAATGTGAAGTACTATCTAGCAACAAGTTTAATATTTTCATGCTCTACGCATATATGATATAGAATAGGATTATTCCCTTAGTTATGTAAGTTCATCTATTTTATTAGCATGCAACAAGCCTATTGACTTAGAACAAACAGGACATCTGTTTTATTAAGAGTGAGGGCAAAAATGCGACGAGTTCATCGAAGGCACCCACCTGAACAAGGACTTGCCTTGACCAAGCGATACTTTGAGCAAGACGCTGCATAGCGAAGTTCAAACGTTGTTGCATCCATTGATTCATCCTATTGAATTGAGCGGAGCGAGGCTCCACATTATGCTTCGTGTAATGTCCTCCAAATCTGACATGACAGAGGCTTATACTTCGATAAGGTTTTTAAAATTAAGGCTTCTGACAAGACGATAAAACTATATCACACTCCAGAACTAGAATACTGGAGAGCGGGGATGAAACAAAGCTAGCTATGTACATCAAAGTACTCTAGTACCCTAAATACGGTCATGTCTATAAAAGACATAGGGGCAATCCATCTGTCACGCCCAGTTCCATAATTCATAGGAACTTAGGACAAGCATGCCAGCTGTAAGAACTAGAATAAGTATCCCAATTTAATGGATTTATTCCAGTCGTATTACGATAAACCTAAACTATATTGTCACATACAAGTCCATAATCTCCACAATCACTATAATACCATCAACAAAATCAAGTAACAACAACACAAACAGAAATATGATAAATGAACTAATATGAAATATAATAAAGATCAGAAATATCCAAAATAATTGTTCTGTCTACAATAGTCAAGTAGAAGTATATCCACGGAAAAGAAGTACAATATTGAAATAAAAATACTAAAATAAAAGATAACCAGCCATAACGTTGGCTAACTAGATAATTGTGAACCCTTAACCCAAATTTTTTATTATTATTTATTAATTTTAATATTAGAATCATTATTAATAGTTCAATCAATGTCATTATACCCATATACCCTTAGGGAGGCCCTTTTTGCGAAAAATAGATTGATGAGGGACTTAAGTGTAAATTGTTAATTCAAATTACACCTGAATGACCAGAGACTTAAACCTGTATTCAAATTTCTACAACGGCCGAAGCCAAAGCAGGTTCAGATATGATCAAATCTCCCTCCTCCTTATCCCGGCAAGATTCAATTTAGTCTATATATATGTATGCTAATTAATGCCCTCGTCTCTCCCTTTAAACCCTAATTTTCCTGCCACAAGTCTTCCCCTGCTCTGCGTCGAGGAATACTTGGAGAGTCGAAGCAATCCAACCTTCGACAGGTAACTCTCACCCACCATGGTTTTAATTCATTAGAACTAATCTACCCTTAGACTTGTAAATGCCTGCTAATAACCAATATAGGATGAGATGGGTAGGTGTTCGACTTAATGTCAAATAAGGGACTTATGGTATGTACTCGTGTATCGAGCACAGGGTGTCAATGATACGACTTCAGGTATTATGGGAAATAAAAGGGGTATCAACAGGGACAGCCTGGCATCAAGGTATATATTTGGTATCAAATTTTGGTACTCGATATCATCCTTGACCCTTAGTAGCATACATGATACTTGATATCATGTTCAACATCTACTATCACACTGATACCTTAATATCAAGTATAACATCGTTGTACCTGATTGATAACTAGTGCCAATTTGACCTTAATATCAGAGCTAGGTCTGGGCTTCCAATTCCTGATGGCTACAGGCTAGGGGCAACAGGGTTTTGTTGGGAATAGCAGCTACTAGACTTGCCCCTCATAGGTAGATAGGATATCCTAAGAACAGGTGGTCAGGGTATACACATATATCAAGTTACAGTAGTATTAAGTTGTGTATATTACATACTGGTTGCACATGGGATGTCAGTACCTAGGGGTAGCAGTATAGAGTAAAGCCCAGGGAACACATAGGAAGTAGAGGTATGATGAACTATTGTGACACATTGTACTAGTGTAGGCAGGGTGTTTCAGAGCTAGGACTTAAGAGGAGTCAGTACATGACCATACTAGAACCAAGTTCGGGTAGTGAACAGAGTAAGACATGTCCAATCAGCCTTGGTAAATCAAAAGCCATCACAAACACCCCTTGGTATCCATTAATACTGACATAGCAAAGTCACATGAACTTTCCTGGGTACCCATTAGATGTGGTCATTTATGAATTCCTTGTGCCAATGGATACTGTCATGAGAGCTCCCTTATATCACTCTGAGTACCTAGTGGGTACTGTGATAGAGTAGGACAGGCCCACTCTCTTGAAAGTGAGGAGTATCAGAAGGATGGGAGAGACAGTTCTGTTGAAGGTCTGCAATGGAAGAGTAACAGTGTGCAGTGGGGGGGGTTGGCAATACCCTATGAGCAGGGGATCCTACCCCTTGTTTAGGGCCAGGTTAGCAGGGCAATTTAGCCAGCTTGGCCATAGGATTGGACACCAACAGCAGGGCAAGCCCCATGGCAAGGATGTCCAGGTGAGGTAACAGGGCTCGAGTGAGTCATGTGCCTGGCACATGTGACAGGGAAAGAAGGAGCTTGAGTATTTATGGCTATATGTGGATATTATATATATATATATATATATATATATATATATATATATATATATATATATATATATATATATATAACCTGTTCTTCATGCTTCCATATACCACACCAATGTAGGTAGGTGAGCTAGAGTAATTCATAACTGCTATACCATATCTGCTATAGGTATCCTATATAAGTGCCTGTATAGTAGACTAGTATATGTGTATGTATCTTATATATATTATATAGATAAGTTTATGAGATTTTGATGTTAGGTTCTAGACATGAGGACTGTACAGAGGGAAGTTTGTACAGAGGGGTGTATGAGTTTATCCAAATTGATGCTTAGTATCAGTCCTTAATTGATATTGCATCAGTTTACAAACTGATACTTGTGAACCAGTTCACCATTGTGTGGTTTGGGGGTTTTGGTTCATTGACTTAGGTCATGTGAGAGGGGAAAAATTCTTAAGAGTTATGTCAGGTAGATGAACCAGGAAGTAACATGGGTTGAGACACCTAGTAGATGAACCAGAAAGGGTAGAAGGAGTATTAGAATTATGAGTGATACAGCAGTATGCTTGGTATCATTCTGATATCATAACACCAAGTGTAACATTTGGGTACCTAATTAAATGTTAGTGCCATTTCGACCCTAGTATCAGACCACAACAGTAAACTTCTAGTTTAATACCTGATACCCAACTTGGACTCTCCTATCATCTTCATTCTACACTTTACATCAGAGCATAGCTCATGGTACAGAACACAGGATATGAGGGTAGGTTAGGCTTGAGTAAACATCAGAAAGCAATATATGCAGGTAAGAGATGCTATGTCATCATAGTAGACATAGGGTTGACCCCATTGGTGCAAGACAGGGTCTGATGTCCTGAGGGGAATCCAGAAAACTTGAGTACCATGCACCCCAACCTTAATAATGGCATTTTGAGGTTAGGTTGCCATATCAGCATTTGGGTAGGCTCAAGTGTATGCTTGCAGGATGGCAACAGGGTGTGGGTGGATGTATAGTAGGTTGTTGTGTCAAACCTTCAAGGGTTGTAGGCTGGTGCATATAGCCTAAGGGTTACTGATTGGACAACAGGTAGGAATAGAAGATAGGACAGGGAAATAAGTAGGAGTTAGCCCCATAGGCCAGGTGGAGTAACCAACCCAAGTACACAAGAACAAACCAGGTTTTTATGTTGATGTACACAGAGTATACCTGGGTACTCGGATTCCTAGAGTATCAAAATATAGGAGTATCAAGTCTGAGGTATGTAGCAAGTTGGGTTGTTCATGTGTCCATTATCTGGTACCAGTAATTGGCACTAATGGGTTAGTTCACTGAATACAGCAGGCTACAACTAAGATTACAGGGGTTCCTAAGTGTCAGGGGGTAGGCAAGGGAAGATGGGTGTGCAGCAGTGTATACCTGGGTATAACCAATGCCCAGTAGTATACCAGGTGAATTTACAATAACTGTGGGTGTCCTAGCAATAAGTAGAAAGGAGTAGAACTTGGGCTCCTAGTTTCAGTAGGGAAGAGAGGATTACCAGACTGCAGTTCCATGTCTCCTCACCTATAGTGGGTGGTATTTTAGGTTGCCTATCTCATATCGAGATCAACCCAGAAAATAGTCGAGTATTAGCCTACTCATTCTTGTCTGCAATACCAAGCCACATGTGAGAGGTTACTAAGGAGTAGTTTGACCTGCTATGTTATGGTAGGTTACAAACCATAGATTAATTTACACTTAAATACACATGGCATAGGAGGTACCAGTATCACCTTAATAGACTAGCCACATATTATAAACCAACCACTAAATGAAGCCCAATAGCTTGCCTTAAAGCAACAGATGTAGGGAGTACATGGATATGAGGAAGGATTAGAGGACAACAGTGATAGATTTAAGGGCTAGTCTAAATTGACATTGGAAAAGGGGAGTCCACTAATACATATACCTAGAATATATGCATAGGCTTGTAGGCTTTAAAGACTAAAACTCGAGAAAGATTTATAGTAGTTAAATTTCATGTGTTAATTAGAAATTCATAAATACAGGTTACTTGGACTGTAACTCAGCTCTTGACCCATGTCCGCAGTTCAGAACCACAGGCAAGTACACTTTCTGATTTGCTTCCAATTCTGATGGTTTGCTCAGTATATATTATTCATATGTTCCTTTGCTTGATGACACGATGGACACACAAGATAGTATCATGAACCCCTATTTATTATACTCTTGTTTTAGCTTCTTTCGTAGTTCGTGACTTGTTTGGGTTCATGAGTACTAGTCGGGCGGGGGAAATATCTTAGTAGACGTGTGAACTTTCCATTCTACCCCCCGTGTCTTTCGTGGAGAATAGCAGCTGCACACGACACGTGCAGGGTGCCGGATTTATTCCCTAGCCGTTCACATGTCGAAACAGATATTTCAACACACTTAGATAGCTGTCTTTTATTTATTCCTTACATTTCACCACTTACCATGTTACTATGCTTTTATATTCTTTCCAGTTGACATATCATTTCTGCGATTCATGCTTTTATTCTAGATATACCATGTCATCAGCTCATCTTTCTGTTTTCTTCTACATATGTTATATTCATGTACTATCGACTCTATTATGATGCGGATAGTTTTTCAGTTTGTGTGCTTGTTCCATTCCTGACTGGATAACCAATATTTTAGGTGATGAGTTAGACAATTTTTTTAATATTTTAGGTGATGAGTTAGACGATTTTTGTACCATATATTATGACCACACTGCAGATCCAGACTTTGGCGCACAGGACGAGCTGGAGGCTGCTTATGCGGAGTTGCCTACTACAGATGGCTTTTAGTAGATTGCTTAGTATTTTCACAGATTGTTTTAGCTGAGACTTTTAGATGTTATTCCTACTTTGAGACTCATGAGTTGATTTGGTGGATGTTCTTTAGTACATTGGTTTTCTTTGGAGTTTATGACATTTAGTACATTTTGATCAATATTGGAGTTTTGTCAGATTATTCATTATCTATCTCTCCAAACTATTTATAGAATTCATCTTGTTTGGCCTATTTGTGATTTGGTTTACATTATGCAAATAAATATAAACTGCATGGTTGTATTTGTAAATGTGGAGATGACTAGACAGCGTACTACCGCCGACTCTACGGCGTAGGCTGGACATACCCACGGCTTACGCCCAAATATTGGGTGCGGATCATGACAATAATGAAGCCTATGGCTCTAACTGTAGCATACTCCAAGCTCAGGCAAACTCCACGAGCAACACCTCTAAGTCCTCAGCAACATAACCTGTCTCAATCCTTGGTCTGTTGACAGTAGGATACAAATGCTCATCCTTATCTGGAAAAGAACCATGTCCTCAGAGGAACGTAACAAGATACAAAAGAAACATGCCAATATAAAAATGAATTAAATATAAATAGAGAGCTAACCACCTAAGTGAATGCAAGTTGAAGATAACTTTGGACACATGGGTGGGTAAATAATAATATAGCATCAAAATACAGGTTAATATCGGATCATGAGTCGGTGCCTATAACAGGGCAACAAATAAACCCACAATCGGGTGACTACGAAGTCTAAAAGGTTGTCTCATACGCCTACTAATTATCTTTCTCGCCCATGGACTTGCACAAGTCATATCCATGACTCGGACAAACCACATCTCAATAAAAAGTCATCATACCTAGACGCAATCTAACTATCCAATGAGTCAACACTCTGATGGCCAGTCAATGCGCAAACTCATGTATATGAAATCTCACTCACGATGTCGTGTAATAATATGTGTCAAGGCCATAGAAGTTATATGAATAACTTCAAAAATAAGGTACGTCCACTAATTCTAAGTCAACACACGCACACCATAACAGAAACATAAAATATAATTTAAAAAGTAAAACAAAGGCAAGGTATCTACCCGGAATATGAGAAATAGTATAAAGCAATGATCCAGCTTCAGCAACTGCAGTCAAACTGTCACGAATTCCTAGAATATAAATAAAATTAAAATCAATACCAACTCAATGACATCACATATACCATATATAGCCTCTACTAATGTCACGACCCACACCTAGTGAAAGGACACGAGACCGTTGGTACGTTCGGCCTACGCCGTAGTATCGACGGTAGAACGCTGTCCTAGGTCTCAACAACATAACACAAGTCAATGAACCATTCTAATATAAATATACTCTTCCAACGGAGGACAATCTCAGAAGAATACAACTCATTCACAAAATATCTTAGATGTATATCAGCACGAAATGAGATAGATAGAAGGATCAGAAAGTTTAATATAAAACCAGATTTGAAGAAGTTTAAGTATTATCATCACTATACACACAGAGTATGAAATAAGTACATATCATGAAATAACTAAAAACTACAACTAGCTAAGAACCTAACAATCTACTCCAAGCTTTACTGGTGTCTCCTCTAGGCTAACTGGAATCCTCCAAGTTATCTGTAAAAATTTTAACGTTATCCTGTCAGGACGGAAACGAGCACATATCTCTGAAAACAGTTCCAAGATATGGTAAAAAATATAGAGCAAACAGTAGAATAAAATACATGACGTACTGTAAGAGAAGTATAGGAATACAGAAGATATGGATAAGTAAACTGAGTACATAAAATATAATAAAAAAACTATGAACTATAATAAATATAAGTGTTTTAGAGCATAAGATGATTATGTGATTGGTTTAGGTATGTACACGATGTATTCTACAGAGTCTCCATTATACATGAAGGTATAATGGACATGTACACGAGTTACACCACGGGGTTTAATCACATGACCACTTCTACTCCTCCGCCCCGATCAATACACAAGGACCCGACCAAGTTATGTTACGTACACGATGGTTAGTTTTGCAAAATAAGCACATATGAGCACACGATAGTACATGAGAGCACACGATTTGTACACGAATAATACGAATACAAGGAGTACACGATGCACATGGTAAAGTACATGAACATGAAATAGATAACATCGCATGACAAGATCCAAAGTACTGGTCCGTATGAACAATGTGTCAGCATCAAGTAAAGTAATCTAAAGCAGGCAATATAGATACTATCATGAATAAAAACTAATAGAGAATATACTCGCCTAATACACTGAGCAATTGATATGTATAGATGTCCAAACTAGAGTCACAGAGTCCTATTTAGAACAATACAGGTTACAATGAGTTCATTATATAATAATTGAAGTTTACAATGCAATCTACATGATACTAGATCAATCTAGGTCAAAGTCAACTCTTGGTCAACTCTGGTCACCCTCTTAGTCAACTAAGTCAAACTTGGGTCAAACTCTAGTCAACTCTAGACTATTGGTCAACTTATAGGTCATTCTATCTAAGGCTAGTCAAAACTAAACCATAGGCTAATCATCCTAGGATACCATATACTCAACTTAAACTCAACTTATCATGCCCATATATTCTAAGTTAGCAATTAATCTATAAAACATATATACATCACAACCTCAAATCCATATACATATATATGACCACATATATATACATACATCATATACATGTATATCCATTATGAGAACTCTCAACAACCTATACATATTACCTTATATATATATATATATATATATATATATATATATATATATATATATATATATATATATATATATATATATATATATATATATATAACATACCCATGCCTATAAGCATAAAGTATCACAAATACCTAACTTCAACTCATAAACCTAACACACACTCTCACAGGGATACACCCTCACCTCTCACATACCCCTGTCACATGTACTCATATATATATATATATATATATATATATATATATATATATATACAACACAACAAACCTAATACTCATATTCAAATAAAAGATAACTTACCTGCATACTCCATATACCAACACTTGAATGGCTCTTAAACCCTGTCCTACATATATATATATATATATATATATATATATATATATATATATATATATATATACAACACAACAAACCTAATACTCATATTCAAATAAAAGATAACTTACCTGCATACTCCATATACCAACACTTGAATGGCTCTTAAACCCTGTCCTACCTCAATACCTCCTCTTCCTACCAAGGGATTTGAATACAAGGTTTAAATAATAGCTGCCAAGTGCAGCCACTGCACCACCTGACCATTCTTCCTTATCCCTCTAACTGTTACTCACGCTCAACTCTCACTTAACAGGATTCTGGACACATGGCACTAATACATGAAACTCAAACTAACATTCCCCCACACACATCTAACCCCTGCCACCTCTTTGCTGAACAATGGGACAGATACATGGCCTCATACTCTACTGACCAAACCAGGATACAAGCTAACCTATCACATATGTATATACCTATAACCTCATCATATAACATATATATATATATATATATATATATATATATATTATACAAAATCTAGACTAAACTAAGAGGGAAATGCAGGTAAGGGGCTGAACAATCAAGTGGAAGAAGTCTGGACATTCCAATATACAGTGAAGGAAAATGAACCCAGGGACAGATCGTATGATATCCTAACTAATGTTCTGATACAGGCAATATCAGAGTGGATGCAGGACATATCCAACCAATATGCAAGTAATGTAATGCAGCTAACTAATGGGGCTAAACAAAGGTTAAATACAGATATCTCCAAATGCAGGTAGGTATGAATAATGCAGAGGTGCAGTGACAATGGGAATGTTCTGAAACACTTGTATATATCAGGGAGATAATGGACAGATGCATGATATCTAAGTGCAGGATATGTGAATGTGAATGGTGTGTTTGTTGCAATGAAGTGAATGAAATGCAAGGTTAAAAGGGAATATCAAACAAGTGTACCAATGTCCAAAGAATAGTGTGTCATGACAAGTGAAGTGTCAAGTTCAATAAAGTGCATGTGTCGAAGTTAATCAGAGCATGTCATGGCAAAGTGAATGTGTCACAGGAGTGTAAATATGGTGTCAACAAGTGAGTGTCAATATGTCAAGAGTATCAGAAATGTGCAACTGTCCAGTGTATCAGAGTGTCAATTTGTGTCCATGAAGTGTCAAAACAGATGCAAACAGTAAGTGGGAGTAAAATAGTGAGTGAGTGAGGGTATCAAGTTGTCAAGAGTTAAGTGAATGCAGTATTAGAACATGTGTGAATGAGTAAGTGAGTGAGTGAGGGCGTCAAGTATGCAGTTGTATTCAGAGCAGTATGTCAATTAGCGATAGGTGTCATGCAGCAGGTGAATGAGTGTCAGTGAGTGAATGTGTCATGTACAAGTGTGTGATTGTAAGTGTCAAACATGTGGGTGTGTGTCCAATGTATCAGAGCATGCCAACAAAGTATTAGAGAATGTGCATGCATGATCGAGTGTCAAAACATTGTGCAGTGTCGAGTGTGACATACGAGTGTCAAGTACAAGTGTGCATACAATTGTGTGTCTAATCAAGTGTGCATGCATGTCAACATGTGTCAAAGTGTCATATGAAGAGTGTCCATGCAGTTTCAAGCAATGTATCCAGAGAACGACAGTGTCGACTACTCTGGTCGAAATCTATGGGCAATGCCACAGTTCGAAACCAACACCAAGTGAAGCACAAATTCCTAGGCTAGGTGTCAGATACTGCCCCTACACGAATCAATTACTAGGAGGTAAAATAGTATCATATCAAAGGGACACGAGACTCAAAGCAGCAGGGAACTGCTACAGTGTCAATATAGAGCAAACTGTGTGTCCTCGTGTCCATTTAAACATATCAAACCACATCAATTTCACCTCAGTCAATTACACATGCAATCTACAGATTCTAAGCTATCCATAAATTCAATTATATCATAAATTGGTGAACAAAACATCCTATTGGGTATTTTATCGAATACTTGAGATACCTATTCGATACGGAGTGATACGCCCATGATATGTACCTCAAATAGACTCAAACTAGACCCAAATAATTCCTAGGGCTAGGGGACCCTAAATGAATTCATCTACAATAATAAAACTAAAATCTAATATATAGGTTTAGAGATGGAAAAAAAACTATGCAGATGCTCTTCTGGTGGTCCTCCTGGTGCTCACCATCAAACGAAAGGTATAAAAGATCCTCAGACACCACTTTGAGATATGGTCATACAAAACTAGTGGGGTTAATTTCAGATAACAAGTACCATAAGAAAAGTCATATAGTGAACGATAAACCCGAATGCAAGAAAATAAGGACATAAGTATGAAAAATAGTTACAGAAGTAAAATGACAGTAGGAAAATAAACTAAATAATATTAGAATTAATATATCATTTAATCTAATACTGGTAAAGGAGCAATAATTATGATCAGTATATGGGTACAGGAAAAATAACATAATCAGTATTATAAACCATCCATCAATCTCGGCCAATCATGAAATACATATTGATATCATTAACTTACTAGGGTTTTTACAATCATGATTACTATCACATGCAATTGAGGTTCCAACAAAAACAAGCACTATAATTTGTCCAATCTATCCAGGCGAATTGATAACAGTACAATAGGCATCACCTGCTACTGAGCTCATAGATAATCATTACATTATTATATTACACGGTTGTAAGCTAGAAGTGTGCCCCTTATGACAGAGACCTCCAAATCCATAAATATAGCCGGGATAATAGGACTACGTGTTACTTAATTTCCAATGAATCTAGATAATCATTCTAGTTTTTAAATCTTGAAAATTTTCACTTGCATTCCTGTCGTGGGCATCCGTGGAATCCATCTTACACATATTCCTTTCAGGGAAGTGCAAGCCTTCATATTGTCAATCATTCGCAATAATCATATGACACAAGTTAGCAACCCACGACGCTATAACCATTATATACTAGAGTGTGCTACATGAGACACGGAGAGAATTGATACGTTAACAATACAGTACATGTCACGTCCCGATCCCGGATCGAAAAATAGCCACTGGGCGTGATGCCGTACAAGTCTAGATTGCACTTGTACAAGGCAAAACCATTACAGTTCCTGGTATTTCTCAGAAAACATCGACAACGTAGTAAAACCAAGCAGATATATTGAAGTCACACAAGATATTGAAGAAATGTATCTCTTTTATTGATAATCATAATGGATTACAAGACTTGCAGCGGAATACAGAGTTTACAACTGATTACGAGACTCTTGAATAGCCAACTGAATGTATACACTTGCCCTTTAGGCTACAACTGAATATATCGACTTCTTTTTTTAATGAACTTGCCAACTTGGCTACAATCTCACTGGTACAACTGAGTTCCACTGTTCTATACATTATGTCTCGTATAGTAGAAGATATCGTCTTATAAGAAGAACTTCTGTACACCCATCCGAATCATCGATGCCAAGCACTGATCCAAAGATTTCCACCATAAGCAAACACCTGTAATATTGCCCACAACGTGGGTCAGTACATCATCAATGTACTGGCGAACAGTGCTGGCCCAACTCACTTAAGAAGATAACACTAAGTAATCATATTATAGAACATTATTAACAGTGGTATTTCTCGTTGCCTTAGGGTCAATTTCATGTTTAGAGCCGTCAAGAAGTAAAGCATGCAATCACATAGCCAACATAATTTAAAGCATGAAGTTATCACCCTTTGGTGAATCTTACCCACGATCGTGTAGCCATCCCTGTACAATTTATAATACTTACTCAGCCTGCACAAGACATTGTTAGAAACAATATCATGATTCAATATAAATATCACCGTTCAAGTGATTCTTACCAACAGCTGACATCTTTTCCTGTATTTGAGTAATAACTTACTCTGCCTGTATAAGACATAATTAGCACCGGACCTATCTATATGAAGGTCACTGGCGACACGCCATCTTGGACCGACTTACAGGTATACGGCGCCCTTACAGTGCAGGTAGCTATCCCCACGGCAAGTCCCGTATACCGTGATACTACTTCAGCACTGCTACTACTCAGCATTGTTTCCCCCCAGGACGAACCGGTTTCCAAGGCCCAGGAATACCGTTCGAGGAACTACCTTGTCGACAAGTTGTCCATGACCATACGACTATATGCAACTTATCTATAAAGGAAACATATAATGCATGGTAAGGAAAACTAAGTAATAATCTATCATTCTTATTCGTATTGCCATCTTGCCATCTTTCCAGGATCTTGGCGTAATCAACATTCTACATCGACAACAGGATAATAGAATGTTGTTACCCAATCCTTTTGCCACATCTTTGATACCATACATCTTTCCAACCAAACTTTCAATGTACTCACCGCCCAATTCTTGGGACCTAGCATCTCATTAGCATACATTCATTCGAATGTAATTCAAGCATACTCACTGCCCAATTCCTGGGTCTTAATATCTGTTTTACTATCTATTCATCGAGCCAAAGCTCGATATACTCACCGCCCAAGTATTTGGGACTTTACCTTCACCTGTCATGTAATTCATCGCAACATCGTACAAGCATACAATTCATTTAGCCACAACAGTTTACGTTCAGGTGATTATTATCTTTCATTATCTTTCCAAATTCCATGCAAGGTGTTATTAAACAACTTAACAAGAAACATAGCATACTTATCCTTATTTTAAGCGTGAAGCTAAAGGATCTTTGAGGGGTTCAACGCTACTCACATTTATAGGACGATTCCTGCCATGATCGCATAGCCTTCCAAGCGATCCCTCGGATATTCCCAAGTCCAACAAGGCTTCATCGAACCAACCATCTATCATAAGGCATCTTGCGGGTCGAGGCACTACAATATATACCACTCAGAAAAAGTTTCGTCCTCGAAACTTAAAATAAAACTCATCCCCAAAACTTCAACCGACTTTTCATGAAACTTCTCAACGATCGACTTGCACTATTTAATATTTCTCCGCAATCTTCCGATTGATTTCAAGTAATGTACCGTCTCGTTACAGTATCCCAATTGATTCAAAATAGTTTACCATCTTTGATCTTTCCTCCGACACTCGTGCAAATCCTTAGCACATGATAATCCTTCCCGTGGCTTCGTTTGAATTCAGCATATCACTTAGTTGGAATCATAGACATATTTTAGGCGTCCCCGAAATACATGCACTTCAGCCAAGTTCAGTGATAGAGAAAGCGAACGAGCTACGGTGTAACTTCCTTTCCGAACATCAATAATTCTTTTGAGCATCTCGTATAATCCCATTTGTTTATTCAATATCCTAACCAACTAATAACACAATAGATGTTACCAATTCCAACTCGAGAAATTTTCCACAATCGCTCCAATATTTTCCAAAGTATTCTGACTTAGATGTATCGAGTATTCCTTTCAAGTTCATTGTCATCCATGCCACCAAATTTAATAAATCCTATTGCCATATTTCATTTCGATACCCCAATTTTCGTCGATTGAATCTTGTACTCATTATCATTCGCATCCATACACTTTGTTTGCAACTTGTAAATTTCTCGATCATGATACATCCATCAAATTGTATCACCATCCTAGTCTAGTAACATTTTTCGCTATACTCAAACAATTTCTCATATTGATCAAGCCAACATATTATCCTCTCGCATAAGCAACTCTAATATTCCAGTAACATTAATCCTGAGGGTCATTCATATTCACATTCGCTCTTGCCGATCTCGGCTACATACACTATCCCATTCCGTCGTTACACTTATTCTTAATTCTGATCCGATCAATAAAATTATTCCAACTGTCTCAAGGCACTATCATCCATTTATACGTGTTTGCCATTGATTATAAAAGAACAGAACAATTATATGGGAGGACTGGACTTTTACTTCACAATACAAACTCGCTCGTACAAAGAAAGCCTAGGGACGAAAACCTAGGTACAGCAATCTAAGCACGATTGTTTAGTTTTGATTCTGCGGGGTGACAGTAGAGGCTCGGGAAAGCGACGGTCGCTCTGCCTTACTTCTTGGACGATCAGACGTAGCCTTGGCTCCGGTGAAGAACTGCTCTCAAGATGGGAAGACTCTTCTGTGCGCGCCTTTGTCTCTCTGTGTGTCCAGCCGGGTGGAGAGGATCTCTTTTGCAAGGGAATGGCACATTGCTATATATTTTTTTGTTTACTCTTGATCCGATCCTTTTACAAGGGAATGGCACCTTGCTATTTATAGGAGTGGGGTGTCATCATTAGGGTTTGCAATGATCACTCTAAAAAAGTCGGCGGCTTGGGGATTTAATTGCCATTTTCCTTGATCCTATTTTGTGGGCAATTAATTTGGACCACTAATCTTGATTGCAACGAATCTGAACAATTAATGCTGATTATGTAAAATCCGTATGGGCAATCAATGTTGATTGTCATGAATCTTGGAAAGCTCGAATCTTCTGCCACGTGTTTAATCCATGTGTTTGCCATAATTCTATTTTGATTCGGGTAGTTATGATGATTGCACTAAATCAGGTTGTTGGGATTTATTGATAACTCTTGATTGATTTAGTGCCACGTGGGAAAATGATCTTCTGCCACGTGTCATAACCGCGAGCTACAGCCGCATGAGGGTAGCTTATTAGGTTTTGAACTGCATGAAGGTGGCAGCCTCATAGGTGTATCCTCCGAAATCTGAGCCGCATGGGGGTGGTTTCCAATTGAGCCGCATAGGACTAGCCACGTGTCAAGGCTGTATGGGCGTGGCCTCTCAATATTTGAGCCACATGGAGATGATCCCCATGATCCGAGCGGCATGAGAAAAATGGCCGCATAGGGTGACTTCTTATAATTTGAGCCGCATGACGAGGGTCTTCACGTTTCGAGCCGTATACGAGCATCAGCCGCATGGGGTGGTGGCAGCCGCATAGGAAGCTTTGTAGTTGGTGGATCGTGCCAGCTGCAGAGGAGATTTTCTTCGTTTTCCGAGGAATACGCCATCATGTCGAAGTTCATCATTTCAGCTTTAATGTTAGAGTTATCTCTTTATGTCAGAGCATTTAATATGAGCAGTCACTTTAGGGCCAGCTGTAAAGGCAAGATGCATAGGGTCACGTGATTCTTGCCTGAGCCGCATGAGGCTGTTGAAGAGTTTTTGAGCCGCATGAGGCTCTGATAGATTCCTGGGCTGCATGAGGCTCCTTCTGTTTTGAGCCGCATAGGCTTCTTCTATTTTGAGCCGCATGGACTTTTCATGTTCTTTTCCATGCTTCTACAAGACTCCCTTCAAAGTTTTCAATTTTGAAAAATTGGAATACTTTGAATAAGAAGCATGGCTATATGAGCTCCGCTGGCCGCATAGGATGTTCTCGGCCGTATGGCTTGTCTGGCCGCATAGACTCCCTAGCCGCATGGGCTCCCTGTCTCACGTGCGTCTTATTAATTGCCCTTAATTCATTTTTTTAGAGCCGTCTTTTGGGGGAATTCCAAGAGTTGGTTCATTAAATATTTAGATTTTATGCCCTGGATGAATCTTCTTTATGAGAGAGGGGGCAAAATCCGAGGAGTCGGTTTTGCCTGCAGCACACGACCCGAAGCAGTTTATCGGTCCACGTGCCCCCCTATGTCTGCCTATAAATAGGGGTGCTGTTAGGACAGAGAAACTTCTTTGCCTTCTTTTGTCTTCCTCTTCTCTTGCCCTAAGCTACTGTTCTTCCTTCTCCGATCATTATCAACAATGGCCTCCAAAGCTTTCAAAGCTTCCAAGGCCTCTGCTGCAGCGAAATGCAAGAAGGCGGCGGCTCCCTCGCCGACTGTAACGCCTCCAGTCCATCCTGACGTCCACCCTGCCATCTAGGGTAAGGACTATGTGGAAGATCGAACACTTCAAACCCTAAAACAATGGCTCTGTTACATGTTTTTATGCACAAGCCTTCTTTCCCTCAGCATTCAATGCGTTCTTCATCATTATGAAGCCGCATATGTTGTATGGGCCGCATGAACTTCTCATATCCAAGCCGCATGAGGTATACCCGATGTTTGAGCCGCATGAGATCATCTGAGCCGCATAAACGCCTTGAGAACTGAACCGCATGAAGCCCCTCTGAACAGAATCGTATGAGCTCCTAATGGACTGAACCGCATAGCGTTCCACGAATCAGAACCGCATATGAACCTACCTAAACAGAGCCGCATGAGGGCTCGTCGAGCCGCATGAACTTTGTAAAAGAAACACCGTGCCGCATAAAGACTCATCTAAACAGAGCCGCATGTGCTCTGTAAAAATCGAGCCGCATAAGAACTCGTTTAATCAGAGCTGCATGAACTCTAAATTTTTGGCCATCGCCTGACTTTGTTTCTTTTGTCTCTTTTCAGTAAATCTGCCAGTCAATGTCGCAGGAGAACCCCTGGTGGGTTGGGCCCAATTTGCCATAGGAGTTCGGTTTGACCATCTAGTCCGACAGGTGGTGGAGCAACTGCCCCAGAACGAGCCTCAGGAGAGGCTGAATCTTATTAAGAACCAGCCCTTTTGCTTTCTCTGTGCCATGCTGAACTCAGGGCAATTAGAGGGAAAGTACCTGAAGTCGGCGTTCTTCTTCGGGGATGCCCTGACTGTGAAGAACTCTCGGGTATTGGATATATCTGAGAATTGGAATTTTATTTCTGCTGGGAGGGCGATCCACATCCCCCAGATGGAGCGTCATTTCCCATTGGCGTGGTTCAATATGTTGCCGGTGGACAGGAAGATGCAGGAATCCTTGACCCCGAGCCGGTCGGGAATGATTGTGGGTAACATCCACTACAATAAGCACGTTAGATCAGCGTACGCGGGCAGGGAACCGGTCAGCTGCTACGTGATGGGGCTTGCCTCGGGTACCTTTTTAAATGCGCAAGGTCCGAATTTCTTATTCTCTCAAGCCGACACTTTCCTGAATCAACTTGCTCGGAAAGGGTCTTATCCCATTGGCCAGTTCTCGCTTTTGAACTGGATACGCCCCATCCCTTCGTAGGCCAATTTGACCGGGTGGATTTTGCAAGAATATGGGACTTTCCTGCGTGAGGTTGGTTTCTACCATGCCATCCGGGGCACATGTCACGGACTGCCCATCAACAAGGAGTTGTTCATGGCTCTCTTGGAAATGTACAACCGGTGGACGGGGACCTTCTTCGCGCCTGGAGGGGAGATTGGTCTTGCTCTTCATGAGATGCACGCAGTCTCTAGGCTGCCCTGGGGCAATGAAGTGTTTGAAGTATATACTCCAACGAACGAAGAGTTCGAAGATTTGGAGCAACTACATCCGGGTTTTGTTGCTGTCTATCAGGAGTTACTGTGTCACCACAGTTACTGTCAGCAGACGACCAAGAAAGATAGTAGCTCGGAAGGGAACCGTCCACATACTAGAGCTTGGCTCTCCTACCTTTTTCAAGAAGGTGCCTCAGGCCGGGTTACTCCCGGAATCCTTTGACCCGAGAGCAAGTACAGGATCTGGTGTTAACTGCCAAGAAATCGAGGGCCTTGAGCGACACATTTGGGAGTCAAACTGATTCCTTTGATTATTTTTATCAGGATACCTAGTCGCTGTCGGAGAAAGCAATCCTGGCAGGGTTTCTGATGGTATGGCTATGAAATTGCGTGGTCTCAGGAGGAGTTGGTTCCATTGAGAGGATCAGCCGAAATTTTATCCTTTCTGCCGTGAAGCTGGCCTTCGGGGTCAGATTGGCTCTTCTTCCGGCCATGGTGTGCAGTATACACCGTGGTCTCCGTACTCTTTTGTCCAAGGTTATTGCACGTGACACGGCGATGAACTTTGAGCGAATCGAGTTGCCCTACCACTATTTGATGGGGTGGCTGTTAATACACTGCCGGTCTTTGATGAGACCTGGCCCAGAAGATGGTGTAACTGACGACGATGCTTTTATCTTCCAGTACCGCCGGTTGCCCTGGGAGTACAACACTATGCCCGCCTGTCGGAGGGCTCTGGCGAGGGTGGATGTATATAACTTCTTCGTATCTGTCTCTCATTTTTTTTGCTGAGGAGGTAGGGAGTGTACATGTTGATGGTACCGGGCCTCCTCTCCTCTTACCTGGAAGGATGCTTCTTTGGTTGCATAACATCCGTCCCTCGCACTTAGTATATCGCAACCGTAATACTGTCTACCTGGAACCTTACTTGCCCAGCCGGTTCTCCCGCCAGTTTGGGTACGGTTAGCTGTTCCTAGAGAGTCCCAGCTCTTGCCTGGGATTTGAAGGAAGCATTCTAGATGGCATCAGGGCCTGGCATTACTATGATACTGCTCGTACCCGTGCGAGTTTCTCGGTCCCTGACGCTAAGACGCAAGGGAAGATTTTGTATCTAGCGGCTCTCTATTACGTCATTGCGAGCAGGTTTCCTGTTAATTTTGACCCGTGTACCATTTTTATTGTTGGTACCGGCTTGGCAGAGAAGCCCCAGGGGTCGAAAACGAGGAAGCAGAGGGCAAACGCGGTTCCTGTGCCGGACTCGGAGTCTACTACTACGGATGAAAAATATGGCGAGTAGGGTGCCGATGATTCTCTCCCTCCTCTAGACGAGGTGGCGGTGGATCAACCGACCATTGCGTTCGATGAAGTGGTGGCGGATCAGCCGCCTGATGTGCCTGGTCCTTCGCGCAAGCGAAGCAGGAGTGAGTCGGCTGATATCAGCATGACTTATTCCATAAAATGGGCTGCTGTCAGATCCCGTCGGCTACTTATCGAGGATGTTGACGCTGTTTCTGAGGTGACTTGAATTATAACTATCTTCTCCTTCTTTTTCCTGCCCTATGGCCTAATCATTTTCTTTCGCTCTTGTAGGCGTCAGAGGAGTCGGTTTCTCGAGAACCGGCCACTGAGGTCGATCCGGCCCTGACCACTTTGGTCAGTGGCATGTGTACCGCTATTATTTCTGCTGGGGTTCTTTCGGAGGCGGCCGAGGAGTCCCACGTTGCTGAGAGCTCAACCCATGGTGACGGGGGCTCTATTGCACCTGTCCCTGAGACAGTTGAATTTTAGCAGGGTGACGCTAAACCAGTTGTATCCCTTTCTGGAGTGGCTGGGGCAGAAGTACCAGCTAAACTCGACTTGGAGGTCGCTGGTGAGGGTACCATGGCAGCTGTGAGCGAACCTCAACCTCCACAACCCTTCCTTGGTAAGATAAGCCAAATTTTGACTAATGAGGAGGCCCATTCGCTCTATTATCACATCCTTCGGGTTACGTTGATTGATGGTTGCTCTGGACATACAGGTCCTGCCCTTTCAGTGTCGATGACGGACATTGTTAAGGTAGGCTCTGCTAGCGGGGATTTGGTAGAAGGGAGCGTGCCCCCTCCTCTTCCGACTTATCTTGAGGGGCCTCCCGCCGGATCGAGTTCGGGAGGTCATATGGCGGCACAGCCTGGACAGGGAGCAATGGTCCCTGCATCTTCCTCTGCTCGTATGCCTTTGGGGGTTGACCTCTCAGCTTTACCGAGTATCCAGATTGTTCGGGCCGCGGAGGAAGAATTGGCCGCTGTTCAAGCGTCCTTTCGCTCAGAATTTATTTCCCTTGTGGCAGGGGCGGCAAGTTCTGTTGCGTCTTCTTCGACACTGTCAGCCACACTTCCTTTAACACCGTCCTCTACGAAAGTTCTGGATGGGGCATCGCAGGATGTGGTTGATAGTTTCTACCATCATTTGAAGAGAGAAGTAGAAGCTGTTGTGGAACGGGGGACCCCTTTTGCCTTGGCCCGACAATACACCCAAGGCCAAATTGACATTCTCAAAACCCTTCCCGGCGGGGCAGGGATAGCTGCGCTTCTAGAGCCCAAACTGTTGGAGGCTGATCAGCTTGTGGCCCAGTTTCAAGTGCTGCGACAAGATGATCTGTCCGCAGTAATTGATCAGGAACGGGGGTTCCTCACCACCGCCTTGGAGAAGATAAGGCTCACGCGGGATACATCTAAGCCGGTATAATAAAGGACCTTGGCGACCTGTCTCTCTTGTACGACCATCTGAGCCACCGGAGCGAGGTTTGCAGGGCTCGGGAAGCGGCCGCCTTCCAGGGAGTAATCGATACAAGGGATCAAATTCTCGAACTTCAGAAGAAGCTGGCCTTCTTGGAGTCTGAGCTTGAAGCTTCTCGTGCGGACAAAGAGCTGATTATTCAGGATGCCGAAAGGATTTCCAGAGCTTTTGCCAAACTGGAACGTGCTCTGAAGAAGTTTAAGGAGGGCTGGCAGGCTTACGCGCCCCTGGAAGATGCGGCGCTGCTGACTCAGGAGGCTGAACGCCGGGCCAAACAGAGGTTTGAGCGGTCGACTGCCTTGTTGAGGGACCGTATCAGGGCACTATGTATCGCCGAACAATAGTCGACTTTTTTCCTTCTTTTCGTTTTCGTTCTTTTCCTTTCTTAAGTGGGACGAGGTCCCGAGAACATGTAGTACTTTTGCCTTTCAAACAAAAGAGTATGCTTTATCCCACCCTTTATTTGTACTGCTTATTGTGTTTGTGGTGTTGTGGTATTTGCCCCACTGGAGAGCTGTTTGTGGACTTGTTACCCTTGGCGTACCTTAGTTTTAGGTACAGATAACAAGTTGATGGGGATATTTGGAACAAATCCACAGTAAGGTGGCTATGGATGTTCCTGGTATCGGGAGAAAGAATGCCGTTGGGCAGCTGGGCCCCCGGGGCATGATGAGAAGTGAGGGGCATGTACTAGAAAACTTAGTACAGCGTTTGTGGTCAATATAGGACATTTGTGGGCCTATTATCCTTGGCGTACCCTGGCTTTTTTTGGTACGGATAATAGGTCGAGAGAGAACCAACATATTTACTCAGAGGTAATGAGGACGTGGTAAATATGAGGGTTTCTTCGACGGAGCCTTCCCACTCAGAGGTAATGAGGACGTGGCAGGAGTGGGCTCCATGAAGGGAATATAGAACAACTCAGAGGTAATGAGGACATGGAGGTTCTATGTGTGGGGCGGTTTGTTTTTGATGGAAGGGAAACAACTCAGAGGTAACATCGACGTGGTTGTTTCGGAGAATCTGTGGATCTGTTACCCTTTTTGTGCACTGAGAGTACGGGTATTGGATCATGAGGAGGGAGCTCTTTTAGGAGAAAAGTTTAGAGGTGTATGACTTACTTCCTAAAAGAGGCGATGTAGATTTATCTACAGTGACCAGAGTGTGAGTTCAGCGGTACCTGCAGGTACATAACTCGACAATCTGGGAGATTTGGGATCAGAATGTGAGTTCAGTGGTACAAAAGAGTACATGACTCGTCATTCTGGAAGATTTGTAGTTGGGATGTGAGTTTAGCGGTACGAGAGAGTACATGACTCACCATTCTGGAAGATTTGTAGTCAGGATGTGAGTTCAGCGGTACCAACGGGTACATAACTCATTATTGTGGAAGTTTTAAAGTCAGGATATGAGTTCAGCGGTACCAGCGGGTACGTAACTCATCATTGTGGAGGATGTCATTTCAGACGTAATACTTCTTTAGGAATTTGCCGTTGATGGGCAACATGAGCAAGTCTCCGTTTTGTTTTGCGAGACGGTAAGCTCCATTGGAGAATACAATATCAATGATGAACGGGCCTTCCCATTTTGGCTGGAACTTGCTGGCGGTTTTGTGAGTCATAACCATCGGCCTCCGAACTGCCAGAACGAGGTCGCCCACTTGGAATGTTCTGATTTTAACCTTCTTGTTGAAGGCTCCGGAGATGCGTGCCTGGTACAGCTCGATTCGTTATTGAGCTAATAGGCGCTTCTCATCTAGAGCCTCCAATTCTTGTAGTCTGTGATGGTGATTATCATCCGTCGTCAATCTGTATGTGAGAGCAATGCGAAGTAAAGGGATTTGAGTCTCCAGTGGAAGAATTGCCTCACTTCCGTATACTAGAGAGAATGGTGTGTTCCCGGTGGCAGTCCGTACTGTGGTACGGTACGCCCATAAGCATTCACCGAGCTTTTCATTCCAGTCGCATTTGTTTGATGACACGAACTTCTTGAGAAGCTTGATGATTGTTCTGTTGAATGCTTCAGCCAGACCATTAGCCGCTGAGTTGTATGGTGTTGAAGCAATATTCTGGATACGGTACTTGTCGTAAAACCGATAGAAGGCGTGGCTTGCGAACTGCGAACCATTATCATGGATGATCCTTCTGGGAAGTCCAAAGCGATAAATGACGTGATGCTTGAGGAAGCTGATCACGTTTGAAGTCTTTACTTCTGTAAGCGGAACAGCCTCCGTCCATTTGGAGAAGTAATCTGTGATTGCGAGTATGAAGCGATGTCCTCGAGACGAAGGCGGAGTGATCGGACCGATGATGTCCATTCCCCATGCTTCGAAGGACCAGGATGCCACCGTCGGATATAGAAACTCGGATGGCTGGTGGATGAAATCTGCATGGACTTGACAGGCTTTGCATTTTCATGCATAGTCTATTGCGTCTGCAACCATTGTGGGCCAGTAGTAACCCATTCGGCGAAGGCGATCTTGTAGTTTTGGGCCAGGCTGATGGGCCCCGCAGATGCCGTCGTGAGCTTCACGTACGGCTTCTTTGGCTTCTATATTTGACAGACATCGAAGCAATAACCCATCGTATGATCGTCGATACAGCATTTTTGTCTCTGTATCGTAAAAGAACCTGAGGGAACGTCTTCTAATAGAAGTTGTTTCCTTCGAATTCTCTGGCAGGATGTCATAGACTACGAAGTCAATAAATGGTTGTCTCCAGTCTGGTGCTTCGTCGACTGTCAGCATGGAGTAACTCTCAACACTTTGAACATTATTCCTGGGACAGACCAACTCACGGCCTATGATGTCAACCAGATGATGAGCATGATTCGGAACTGCCAAGGAAGTGGTAAGACCTGCTAGGGCATCGGCTTCAATATTTTGGAGCCTGGGAACGTGCTCTATGAAGAACCCCTCCAGGGACGAGATGATGTCGATCGCTATTTAGTGGTAGGGGATCATGTCCTCATGGCAAACCTCGTATGAACCCCGAATCTGATTGACGATTAACTGTGAATTGCCGTATGCTTCAAGGTACCCTACCCCCAGCTCTTTTGCAAGCCGGAGGCCAATGACCAAAGCGTTGTACTCGGCCACGTTATTTGAACAAGGCTCCGTAAGAGAATAAGCTCGATTGATCGCCAACCCGGTGGGAGAAATCAGCCCTACTCCGACTCCAGCGACGATGTTGCCCTTGGACCCGGTTCTAGAAGCGTCGTCGAAGAACATCCGCCATACGGTATCATGGGAGGCCATATTTGAATTAGCGACCTCGTCTGGAATCTCTTCGTCTATTTTGGTTGACTCCGAACCTGGATGAGCTACTAAAAAGTCTGCCAGAGCTTGACCTTTAACAGCCTTCTACGGGACGAAGATCATGTGGTAGGGAGACAATAAAATTGCCCAGGTAGCGAGGCGAGAGCTGAGTGCACCTGGCTTGGTCATGAGGACCCGGAGGGGGTTGACTCTTGATATGACGTAGATGGTTTGTCCTGTGACGTAGTGTCGCGTCTTCTGAATGGCGAAAACCAGAGCAAGGCACTCTTTCTCTACGGCAGTGTATCGATGCTCCGGCCCCATCATCATTCGGCTGAGGTAATATATAGCTTGCTCATGGCCTGCATCATTTTTTTATGCTAGCAGAGCACCAAAAAAATGTTCTATTGCTCGTACATAGAGCAAGAATGGTCTTCCAGCAATCTGGGCTACCAGGACCTGAGGGTTCGTCAGGTATTCTTTGATGCTGTCGAAGGCACGCAGGCATTATTCATCCCATACGACTGAAATGCCCTTCTTCATGAGGTGGGTGAAAGGCTGGCATCGTCCGGAAAGGTTGGAGATAAACCTGCTGATGTATGCTAGCCTTCCTTGAAGGCCTCGGAGTTCACGGAGATTTCTCGGGGGACCCATCTCCATGATTGCCTTTGTCTTCTCAGGGTCTACGTGAATACCCTGGGAGGTAATGATGAAACCCAAGAACTTCCCGCTGGATACGCCCAAGAAGGATTTTATGGGATTCATCTTCAAATTATGCGCTCGCATTAGGTCGAACGTTGTCCTCAGATCATGTAGATGATCTTCTTTAGAGCGGCTCTTAACGGCGATGTCGTCGACGTAGCATTCCACTGTCTTATGCAAGTGGTCTCTAAAAATGATGCTCATAGCTCTTTGATAGGTAGCGCCAGCGTTCTTTAAACCGAAAGGCATGACTGTGTAACAGTATGTGCCAATCGGTGTTCGGAATGATGTGTGCTTCTCGTCGTCGGGAGACATCTTGATTTGGTTGTATCCCGAGAAACCATCCATGAATGACATGCGCTCGAAGCCGCAGGTGTTGTCAATCATAATGTCCGTGATAGGGAGAGAGAACTCATCTTTAGGACACGCCTCGTTCAGATTACGAAAGTGATACAGATTCGAATCTTTCCACTTTTCTTGAGGACCGGTACTATGTTGGCGACCCAGTCAGGATGCTGTTCCTCACGGATGAAGTCGCTGGCTATCAGTTTATTTAGCTCAGCTTCAATGGCATTCATGATGTCAGGACGGAACCGATGTTGCTGTTGCTTGACCGGTTTTGCGTCCGAACGAATGTTGAGTTTGTGAAGTACAATCTCGGGGTTCAGTTCCGGCATATCTTCGTAGCTCCAGGCGAACACGTCGATGTATTCTCTGACGAGTTGCAATAGCGATTCTCGCTCTTCGTCCGTCAGATTCTTGCTGACGAAGATGGGCTTTGGAGAGGACTCATCACCAAGATCGACTTGTACAACCTCATCCTCGTTGGGAGGCTCTCTTTGTTCGAACCGCTTCTTCTATTGTGCATCTAGTTGTTGTGCCCACGGCTCTAACTCAAGAAGTTCAGGAATATTTTCATCTTCTTCGTAGGCGTCGGCAAATGTCATATTGACGGACCAGACTTGCCTGAGCATGTCCCCGATGCTGACGTCTGAATCGAAAGTGGGTGATCCGGTTGAGTGTGAATGCCAGTCATATTCCTCCTGGTGTAGTTTCCAGATCATACCCTTATTTTTGCATAAGGTACTTGGATCAGGGACTATACAGATAAAGGGGCAATCTCCCAGTGTCGGGTTCGAGATCAACTTCTTCTACCCTGAAGGGTTGTGGATCATTCTTCCGGCCAAAGATGATTAGATGGTCCTCTCCCTTGATTATGCGGTAAGTGTCTTCCACTGGAGTAAGTTGGTTTGAGGCGTAGACATTTGTTACCTGTGTGTGCAGGTGAGTGCCTATACCGTGTTCCATAGCATACATTGTACAAAGCTTATTAAGCTCGAGGTAATTCAAAGATATCCCTTTATTGATGAAGTAAGGTATCTTTTCCAGTAGGATTATATTATCTGCGGATGGCATGTCAGTGTAAGCAGCCACATACTTAGCCAGTTCTGACTCTTCTTCAGCTACCCCCTGTATAAATGAAGACTGAGAGGATGATTTAGGCAACTTTATTATCAGAGGCTCCATGGGTGGAGCAAAACGTGGAGTCGTTGACATACTAGCCACCCTCAGTCTGGTGCTAGGTACTGAACGGGGAGTTGTTGGCTGGCTAGCAGTCCCTGGCTTAGTGCTCGGTTACCGATTTATTCTGGGAAGACGAATTGTCATCGGCTTGACAGAGGGATTAAGCTCCCCTGTTTGTTGCTGGTTAGCTTTAGGCAGCCTGATTGTCAGTGGCTCTGTCGTGGGTCTTGGTGCTTGGCCAGACCTTGGCAGTCGGATTATTATCTGTTCCTCCTGTACAGAGAGGCTAACTGCGTCCTTACGCAGAGTGGCTGTAAGGGGCACAGTTATGCCAGGCTTGCGGGCTTGGAGGTGGATCGTCAGAGGTTCTTCTGATCCAGTTGCTGTCTCAGTTTGAGCTTGAATATATCCTTCGGCCAGATGCTTTTTCGATTTCTTGTACAAGCATGAGTCTGAGTAGTAGGATTCGACCCCTTTGAAGGGATCGATGTCAGCAAATTCTGTTCTCACGAAGTCGTACTTGTCGACGTACTTGAAGCACTGGTGCAGTGTGGAGGGCACGATCATATAATCGTGTATCCAAGGATGCCCCAGGAGAATATTTTAGGAAATGTCCGTATCTATGACATAACAGGTTACTTCTGACTGAAGGTTGCCGATTTGGCACTTTAGACGAATCTTTTCGATCGGGTAGCTCCTGCCCGAATTGAAACCGCTGATGGCGGTGCTTGTCAGCGTCAGGCGATGCATTAGGATACGCAGATGGTGTAGTAGGCTCTTCGGAATGATGCTTATGGAGGACCCGGGGTCAATATGCATCCGATCGACCTTGATATCGCCAATGTACCCAGTATAATACAGAGGGCGATCGTGCAGGTTAGTTTTCATAAGCATATCCTGCGGAGTGAAGACAATATTTGGCATTGACCCTGTGCAAGCGCTGTCCTGGAGATCTGCAGGCGAGCTTTCCCCAGTGAGATTGGACTGAGCCAGGTATGCGTCGGCATTCTGGAGTGCTTCGCTTAGTACGATACAGACATCCTTAGAGAGTCTCAGGAGTTCGTATAGTGATAGTCTGGCCGGTGTGTTGGCCAATTGTGCCAGGATGTCAAAGTTATACGGCCTCTCCAGCCTATGAGGCGTCTCCCTTCGGAGCGGTTTGTCGAAGCGAGTCTCCTTCGGCCTAGGCTTATCGGTCGTCGAAGGCTGCGAAGGTCCGAGAGCATCAGCGGCTGTCGACTGATGGTCCTCAGCTGAGTTATCCGGTGGAGGTTGGGTTTGTACGTCGGAGCGGGTAACAACAGCAGTAGCTTCCTCGACCTCTGTCGAGATCATGCGGCATGATTTGACTTTCCCATTCTTCTTCTTGCTGGTGGAGGGAGGTGCGGACTGAGTCACCTCAGGTACCAAGTCCGGATGGACCCACATGATCTCCCCTCGTGATGTGGTAAGGGGCACTAGACCAGCAGCTTGGTCTCGGGGAGGTGGAAGGTTAGCGACCTCCATCCTTGCTCGGGGGACAGGTACTACTCCGTCTTGAGTCTTTGTCGGAGGAAAACTGCCAAATTGTACTGACACCATGTTGGCTGCCACGGTCACCTCTTCGAAATTAATGGCCAGGGCCTTAGAATCGATGAGATGTTGGATGTATCGCTTCAGCTGGTAGCAGTCTTGTATAGCATGGTGAACATAGCGATGGTAATGGCAGTACTTGGGGCTCTCCATATCTGTAGGATGAGGCTCACGCCTGGGAGGAGGGAGCTGAATTCGTCCTCCTTGGATGAGCATGTCTAAGATAGGTTTAACATGGCCATCCTCGAAGGAGTAGGTCATCTGAGGCCACTGCTTTTCTACCGACGTTGATTCGGGCTTTGGGGCTGTGTCGGTCACCATAGCCTGCTTTCCCTTGTTGTCTCGGTTGCTGGAGGAATTACCACCATTGTTGTTGGTGACGTTAGGGCATTTGTCCTTGTCTTCCCCTTCCGAGATGTGCAATCCCAGTTGGCGGGCTTTCTTCACCTTGTCTTCTGCGCTAGTGGCACTGATGATAAATGTCTTCCAATCCTTGAATTGACTTTCGTCCATCCAGAGGCTGATTGTGGGAAGCAGTCTCTTTTGGCAAATTTCAATCAAGGAGGAATCAGGGTTTCCAGAAGGCAGCTTCATCGCGGTTTGGTGAAACCACTCAATATAATTTCTTGTTAGCTCCTTTTCTCCCTGAACAACGTCCATAAGAGTGGATATTGTCACGTCTTGTCCTACTTCATAGAACCTCTCTAGGAACATGCGTTTGAAGCCGGTGAAGGAGTGGATGCAATTGTCCGGCAAGTTGCGGTACCAGTCGAAGACGACCCCTTCCAAGGCTCCGATGAACAACCGCGTAAGGATGGCATCGTCATGGGGCAGATGGTTGATTGTGACTTCGAAGTAGGTGATGTACCTGCTTGCAAATGTCTTCCCGTCATATGGATTGATGTGGAATGGTTTATATTTTGGTGGGAAGGGAACATCTCTCCATGCAGCGGGATATGGCTGTCGTATCCGAAGGTCTTGGCAGTTTTCTCGGGCATGGAACATGGCCCGGAGCTCCTGGACCTCTCTTCTTGCCTCCCTGGCCTCGTCTGCAGCGATAAGAGCCAATATTTCAGGAGGATTATCGCCCGAGTTTGGTGCAGCTGAGTTCGAGTCTGTATTGACTGTGGGACCTAAACTTGTTTGGCCAGGCGTCCTTCCTTGCAAAGTCGGAAGGGCCGCTTTGATCTCGTCCACAGATTTGACCAAGGCATGCAGTATGGCCTCCAAAGTGTCGATACGTTGGCGATCACTGGGACCCTCTTGGTTGCTGTCCGTCATAAATACCGTCCTTATATGATGAGAGATGGAAGGAACGGTAGAAGACGTGCCCTCTGAGTCGTACCCTCGTACAGAGAAGTCGTCAGGGTATGTGGGAATGTTCTTCTCTGGTTCGGACTCAGAAAGAGTGGTACCCCCAGCTTCAGAGCTTGTCTCGTCTTGAGAATTGTGGACGTCCTCGGGGACGTCGGGATCTGCTGCATCTGTTGGGTGAACCATTTCCCCCGGGCTATCTTCTTGGAACACCGGGTTGTTGTGAATGTTTGGAGGAATGCTACCTCCGGCTCCAGTGTCTCCCATAGATGTGGACGAGTCTCCCAGTGCGGCAGATTTTGTTTTTGAGCGGGTACCTTGGTAAACTCCTCCTGCAACGGTGGTAGACAACCATTTAGAAGAAATTTTCTTGGTTACGCCGGTTGAGATTTTCGGGCTGGAGACATTTATTTTCTTTCCTCTTTCGCTGCCAGGAATCTTCAGAGCAGAATTGAAAGAGGCGACGAGAAGCGCCTCGTCTTCTGAGCTTGGGTGTTGCAGCCTTTGGAAGACGGACCGCCGGTCTTTTTGTGCTGTTGTCTTGTTACAGCAGCAGTTGACTATGACCTGGGTGCATTGATGTCCTTGACAGGACTCTTTGCACGTCAAATCTTTGTCTCTTTCCTTGCGCTTGTGAAGAATCACGTTGCGTAAGTTACCTGCTTTTGGGCTGGGGAGTCCTGAGCACATGAGTGTGTTGGCCTCCTACCTTTTCCCTGATATGGGGGTAGCGTGAGTACTTTCCCCTGATCGTTGTTGGGAGATTCTTGATAACTATCCCGTTCGTTGGCCGTCGGGGGCTGGATACGGGTAGTTCTGTACAACTTTCCATCAGGGGCCCGAGAAATAATCAGTAGGACACCCTGGTAGTCAGAAGTTGGGACTGTCGACTGAGCTCGTCGAGCCCGCGCTGCCCGAGACTTCTTCCTTCTAGCACATGAGAGTGTGTAGTAGGAAGAGTACAAGCTGGTCATAACAGAGTCTGGCATATGCTCCAGAGAGCCTTCGTGGTCAGGACCGTATGAGAGGCGATCAAAGACTGATCGTGAGCTGCATGGGAGAGATGATATGCGGCTGGGATCGGTGGCCGTACAGGCTGTCTGCATGCTGCTGGTATGTGTGGCCGTATGACCTTTCTGTATGCGGCTAGGAGTCGTGGTCGTACAGGCTATCGGCATACGGCTATTCTTTGTGGCCACATGAACCTTCTGTATGCGGCTAGAAGTCGTGGCCGTACAAGCTGTCTGCATGCGGCTGGAAGTTCTGGCCGCATAGGCTTTCTGCATGCGACTGACTTTTGTGGCCGCATGAGTTCTCCCCATGCGGTCGACAGTTACGGCCGCATGAGCCTTCATGCGGCTGGCGTCCTTATGCGGTTTGGATTGCACAGAGTTCCTCTTTGCCCCTGCAAGTCTGGCATCATAGTATTTTTTTCTGTCGGACTTGGGGACAGCAGAGTCCTCTGTGGTCTAAAGTGGGGCTGCACGCGAGACTTCTCCACTGTCTCGGGCAACAGAGAGTACTTCTTCGAGAGCTTGGGGAGAAGCAAAATTTTTGGGTCTCCAGTCCCTGCGGGCCTTCTTTGTGTGGGCTCGCCGCTGGACCGGGACAGAGCTCCCGTCGAAGAGCATTTCTTCAAGCGCCGGCTGGTCGAACCGGGTGACCAGCGTTTGTTGAGTGGAGCCGAGTTTGGCTGTGTCTGATTGCGTCACCAACTCCTCAGCCATGGAGAAGTTAGTCTCCAGCAGAGTCGCCATCGTGTTTGCCATTAATTATAAAAGAACAGAACAATTATATGGGAGGACTGGACTTTTACTTCACAATACAAACTCGCTCGTACAAAGAAAGCCTAGGGACGAAAACCTAGGTACAGTAATCTAAGCACGATTGTTTAGTTTTAATTCTGGGGGTGACGGTAGAGGCTCAGAAAAGCGACGGTCGCTCTGCCTTACTCCTTGGACGATCAAACGTAGCCTTGGCTCCGGTGAAGAACTGCTCTCAAGATGGGAAGACTCTTCTGTGCGCGCCTTTATCTCTCTGTGTGTCCAGCCGGGTGGAGAGGATCTCTTTTGCAAGGGAATGGCACCTTGCTATATTTTTTTGTTTACTCTGGATGCAATCCTTTCACAAGGGAATGGCACCTTGCTATTTATACCAGTGGGTTGTCATCATTAAGGTTTGCAATGATCACCCTAAAAAAGTCGGCGACTTGGGGATTTAATTACCATTTTCCTTGATCCTATTTTGTGGGCAATTAATTAGGACCACTAATCTTGATTGTAACGAATCTGGACAATTAATGCTGATTGTGTAAAATCCGTATGGGCAATCAATGTTGATTGTCATGAATCTTGGGAAGCTCGGATCTCCTGTCACATGTTTAATCCATGTGATTGCCATAAATCGGTTTTGATTCGGGTAGTTATAATGATTGCACTAAATCAGGTTGTTGGGATTTATTGATAACTCTTGATTGATTTAGTGCCACGTGGGAAACTGATCTTCTGCCACGTGTCATAACCGCGAGCCACCGCCGCCTGAGGGTAGCTTCTTAGGTTTTGAACTACATGAAGGTGGCAGCCGCATAGGTGTATCCTCCAAAATCGGAGCCATATGGGGGTGGTTTCCAATTGAGCTGCATAGGACTAGCCACGTGTCAAGGCTGTATGGGCATGGCCTCTCAATATTTGAGCCGCATGGAGATGATCCCCATGATCTGAGCCGCATAAAAACAGCGGCCGCATGGGGTGACTTCTTATAATTTGAGCCGCATGACGAGGGTCTTCACGTTCCGAGCCGCATGCGAGCATCAGCCGCATGGGGTGGTGGCAGCCGCATAGGGAGCTTTGTAGTTGGTGGATCGTGCCAGCTGCAGAGAAGATTTTCTTCGTTTTTCGAGGAATACGCCGTCATGTCGAAGTTCATCATTTCAGCTTTAATGTCAGAGTTATCTCTTTATGTCAGAGCATTTAATGGGAGCAGTCACTTTAGGGCCAGCTGTAAAGGTAAGCTGCATAGGGTCACGTGATTCTTGCATGAGCCGCATGAGGCTGTTGAAGAGTTTCTGAGCCGCATGAGGCTCTGATAGATTCCTGGGCCGCATGAGGCTCCTTCTGTTTTGAGCCGCATAGGCTTCTTCTGTTTTGAGCCGCATAGGCTTTTCTTGTTCTTTTCCATGCTTCTACAACACAGCTCAACTTTTAATCAACCAATCCAACCAGCTTTAGCAATTTTTCGACGTTTCAACAAGGCAACCATATTTTCGAAACTGACATGATCCGTCATCCCATCCAACATTGTAACATCAAAATTTCCAATCTTCATTCCATTCAAAAGTTTACCTTCTGACACATCTTACTCATTTCGACTATACTCACGCAACATCAATAGGGATATCCTACGGTGTTTCAACAGTCAACTTAGCATTCAGTCAAGTCTCTATGGTCAGCTAATCTAAGCTAAACCAAACATTCAGCTAGCTCATGTGAGATGAGTAGCTATCAGGGACATACTTATCTCTTATCTTAGAGGCAACCAATTCTCATCATAGGGCAACTCTATGGTCTGACCAACTTAGGGGCATGGGACACGACCCCAATCTTATGAACTTATTTCCAACACGGACAACTGAAGAACATAGCCAACCAATCTGAAACTTAAGCAACCAACCAACATTCTAGGGTCAAGTCTTTTTACCCGTACTCATACTCGGGCCATACCCAACAAAGTCTCATTCTAGACTTACCCACAACCGACCAATTCTATCCGACACTTCTATCCAACAATTCTATCCCTCAACTCTATGGGTCAATCTCGAAGCTATCATATAAAACTCCTCAATCGAATATCCAAGCTTTCAGTTTCCACCTGCATAGACATAGCATCACTTGTTCAATCCGACTTGTATCCTCGTATCGTACTCAAATTGTCTATTCAATCGGGTCAACTATTCCGAGCCATCATCCGACATTGCTATCTTAATAGTTTATCACTTACCACTACTAAAATAAGCCAGATTAGCGACGTCTAGATACGTTGCTAATTAAGTAAAATACGTCGCTAAAGGTAATTAGCGACGACTTTAGCGACGAAAAATGAAGGTCGCAAAAAAGCTAGTCGCAGATGACAAATTCGTCGCCCTACGTCGCTGTTTGCGACGTCACTGCCGTGTCGCTGGGTCGTCACGTTAGAGATGGAGAGCGACAAAAACTATACGTCACAAAATTAGCGACGTAGTGCGACTACTTAGCGACTACTTATGTGATGACATGGCATGTCTGCCACGTCAGCAAAGTAGCGACGTACAGCGACGTAACGCCGCTAATTAGCGACGTATTAGCGACGTCCCCATACGTCACTATACGTCGCAGATCCGTCGCTATCCATCGTAGAATACTGAAAAAAATTTAAAAAATATAATGTGTATTTTTGTTATGCTGTGTGTCTGTGTTTACAGTGTATGTGAAGTGCAGTGTTCGAACCATCGACAGTTTTGCTTACTGTTCTATGTTTTATCTTGGATAGAAAGAGCAACAATTCATGGTGCACTTCTCAGAGCTTCCTCTTCACGTCCTTCACCTTCTCGGGATCCTGTACGACTTCCCGACAGAGTGAAGGTTGTAAAAAATAAAGCTCTCAGAAGTACACCCTGAACAGTTGCTCTTTCTGTCCAAGATAAAACATACAACAGTAATCGAAACTATCGATGGTTCCGAACACTGCATTTCATATACACTGTAAACACAGACACACATCATCACAAAAATACACATTATATTTTTTTAAAATTTGGGCAGCACCTCCTTTGTATATCAGATCATTGCTTACAACCCAGCGTAGGTATATTTGTCATCCCCGTCGTAGATATCATCATAATTAACAGTCTCCCATCATAATGGTCTACAACTAATAGATGAATAACAGTCTCCCATCATAACAGTCTACAACTAAATATCATACATGTACTCAATGAAAATACTAACAAATTAAATATCACAAACATACATGTCCAACAAACATACATGTCCAACAGAGTCAAATAATAATGAAAATCAGTGTACAGAATGGTCAATGGGCCCATAGGGCCAATACATACAAAGATGATAATAATCGATTTTGTTTTATAGCGATCAGCACTGATAATAATCGATTTTGTTTTATAGCGATCAACACCACAAAATCTGCACACATCTGCGTCCCTGTCGTCTTTGTAGTACAGCATACACCCATTGCGACAAAAATCGATTTTCTCATATCCCATCTAGAGCGATCTTACCATCCTCTTAGACCGATAGAAGTCTTTAGGTAACTTAGCACCCGCCGGCAAGATCTCTATAATCAACTCCAACACTCGGTTGTAACATTCTTGCGACATGTTAAAATCTGACTTAATGCTCAACAGTCTTGTAACCACCTCCAACGGTGAATGATCCTCACAACCAGGATATAATGGCGTCCTTGCATTCTCCAGCAACTCCATGAACTTTGCAGCATCGACATTCGGTGCCTCCTTAGCTGCATCATGAATGACCGCAGCGTCGAAAATCATGTTCATGCACCCGTCGTCGTATGCATGATTATCTGAAACAAAATTAGGTCCCGCATGCATGCACGTCTCAACATAAGGCTTCGGCTCTAATGCTAAAGACACAAGTTCTTCGTGTGCGGTCCACTGATAGTAATTAGGCGTGAAACCCCTCGAGTACAAATGATATGTCACTTCCACTTCTGGATAATATTTCACGTTATGACATTTCACACACGGACACTTAATTTTGGTGCCGTCCATGTACTGAGGGAACGCCTTAGCAAACTGCAGGAACTGCTCTACTCCCGCTATGTATTCATCCCGCACACCACACATATCATGAGGACGACGATTGTACATCCATGAACGATTCCGCAAGTAGTAATTCATATCCATTTGGAAATAATTCTGCAAAGATGGACACACATTATCCAATAGGCACAAATTCGTATATTATGTCTTATTATGGGACACACATTAGTAGCGGACAGTTACTAATAACCATGCTATATCGCACATAAGTTCTTGTGCATCCAACGTGTACACATACGCTATCGATTCTTACTGATGCCAATCTCATTCAGACACACTAGATTCGTTTCGATATCGCCAGGGTCAAGTTGAAAATTATCTTAACATCAATTTTTAAGACTTGAATATAATGTCACCTACAACCGATATCTAAGACCCCATGACAAAGTCAAGTAGACCCCATGAATATAATGTCACCTACAACCGATATCTCATTCAGACACACTAGATTCGTTTCGATATCGCCAGACCATATATATATATAATGTCACCTACAACCGATATCTAAGACCCTATGAATATAATGTCCCCATATACATTTAGTATCACACACTAATCAATTACTCTCAACTCTACACACACACACACACACACACACACACACACACACACACACATATGTGTGTAGCTATATTTACCTTATAACTTAGTATCTTGAGATACCCAATCCTTACCTACACTTGGCAATTACAATAATTCTCTCTCTAATATTAGCTAATGATCTAACAATATACTACATCCCCGATCGGGTTTAAATTTTTATCCCCATACCCGTCCCCGTTTAACAATGTACTCATATATGTGTTGCATTGCATAAAAGGTATGGCAGACCCTACTACTGCTGCTCTCTTCTATATTCTTATTACACTAGCACCATTATCACATTCTAAACAGAGTGCACTAACCAAATCCCTTCATCAATTGCCTATCATGAACCATCCATTCCCATTCACTATACTCCACTATATACAATATATATATATATATATATATATATATATATATATATATATATATATATATATATATATATATATATATATACATACACTTAGAACTTATGTATCTATCCAATTTTACATGCACATCTTGCACCATGACACGCTTACTGATACCATCACTGTAGCTAACTGATACTAGCACTACACTCTCTAATTTTTCTTATCCACTCTCAAGCCAAATGGCCAAGTGGCCGTAGCCAACCCTTCTCCTTATGACTAATTCCCTGCTCCTACTACTACAGGTTCTTCACTGACACTCTCATATGTTCACTCACTCACACAAGCATCCTTTCTATCACTCAAGCCCAGAATTACCAACTTCCTCTAACCTTATTTCCAAATTTCCTCTTTATCTCTCCAACACTCACACACGCATGAAAGGAAAATGATCTGTCAAAGAGACAGTACATAGTTATTAAGTAGATCAGGAATAAGATCAATGCAAGAAGTGGCTTCATACCAAGTACCCATGGTCTGCACAAAGTCTGGATAGTACAAGGTCCGGCCCCCACGTACATTATCCCTCACCAAAACCATCCAAATCTCATACTGAACTGTAAGGAGTAATCAGTACATGCTCTTAGTAGTCAAGACACTCAAATAAACTCAAGTCCCCAAATCTCATCACTAAACCTAATCCCCAAGAGGACTGATACTAGACAGTGCTAAATCAAGATGGATAAACCCATTACATATATAGGTTAATACCTATTCCTAAGGCAAGGCAAGACAATCTAATACCTGAATGATATCAAGTGCCATCCCTACTCAAACACACACAATAGCTGTGTGTGTGTCTGTGTGTGTGTGTGTGTGTGTGTCTGTGTGTCTGTGTGTGTGTCCGTGTGTGTGTGTGTCCGTGTGTCCGTGTGTGTGTGTGTGTGTCTCTGTGTGTGTGTGTGTGTGTGTGTGTGTGAGGGTTTACCGGAGAGGAGGAGTAGCTAGGATTGGGGGAGGAGGAGCTCGACGGGGGCGGGGAGGGGGGGTATGGGTCGCCGGAGGGAAGGGAGTCGCCGGGGGGGGGGGGGACGGAGTCGCCGAGAGCTCGAGGTAAATTTACGAAATTTTCGAGTTTTCGAGTGAGGGGAAAAAGGGAAACAGGACTGTGCCCTAAGTAAAAAAGTGAGCGACGTCAACAGTCGACGTCGCTAAACGTCGCAACCATTTTAATATATGGCGACATATTTTAATAATATGTCGCTGAACGTCGCTATTCAGCGACGTTTTGCGATGTCAATAGAAGGGAGTCGCTATATTACATATTTAGCGATGGTATTTTATTCCGTTGCTAAACAACGTCGCTAATGTAGCATATTTTAGTAGTGTACGATCTCTTCCTACGGTCTCTTCGCGACATATTCGTTTCCCACATTTTTAGATCATCGATACGGTCTGTACTCTCTTAACCAACAAAATAAGGCAACTACATAATCATATTTCTTCTGAGGCATCATTTATAAATTTTCTAGCACCAACACGGTCATCTCTTAGCAATTCACGTTAACCATCAATATTCGTTTTGCATGATCTCCTTGTGATTCCATAAGAAGATTTACTATTTATGGACCGATCCAATCTCTATAGCACTAATCATCTAGCATTCGTATATTGGTTATCTTAATGGATATAACATAACTCATTAGCTAAGTCATAATCCAACAATTCTATATTCCACCAAACTTGTTATTCATGCGACAACATCATCTACTAACAGGGTCTATTACATATCGCTGTACCTCGATACTTATTTGTATTCCAGCCATTCGAATCTCATAAGGGACATCTACTCTTTCATGCATCAAGGTACAAGTACTCATTCTTTATGCCTCAAAATAGTCAAGGGTCATAACTTGTTAATTCGGGACACATCAAATTCTCTCAAGCACAACTACACAACGTGTTAAGATCATCTATTCTTCAAGCCCATTTTCTACTTTTCGGTCGTTGATGCAACTATCTGCATCTTTTAAATCATTCGCACATCCCGATAAGCGCCTAACATTACCATCAATTCTGTCGATATCGAGCATGCAATTTCTTTTACTCAATTCCAACATCATTCAATATTCAGTCCTTACTTGTTCTCGTAAAATCTTTCGATAGCAACAATACACCATCGTTACTAAGCCTACCATCCTCCTTACCCAACTGATTCAAGTCTTCGCCTGATTCTAAAATTTATTTTCTTCCCAACCAAGGCATTTATTTCCTATTCTCAATTCTCTTATTACCTAACATAATGCTAACCGTCCAGGTCAAGCGATGGTTCATCCGAACACATCAAAAATCTCACAACGGGTCGTCCGACTTAACAATCAGGGGACACACCTAGCCATCATGTATCAATCGTAAACTCAGCTATGATTCGATACCACCCAATACCTTATAGGTAAAGCAATCACAAAATTATAAACACATTAAGGGTCAAGGGACATCTTATCACGACGAGGGTATATGTAATATACCACTCAGAGCTCAAGCCATTCCGACACAATTTTCCCTCGCATCAAACCAACGTCCAATATGGACAATCCATCATGCAGTGGTTATGCTGACCACAAATATCGACTCAAGATTCTGTCGATTCCCATTCACTAAAATCCATGCACATTCTGTTCCAACATACCATGCCATCACCCACGGTCGATTGCTGCATAACAATCGACTTCAATGAATCCCACATATAAGACATCCAGCATACATCACAAACTTATTATAGCATCGCATCAATGTTATTCGTTTTTGGTATCTTTTAGAAATTCAACAAAACACACATATCACCGCCCACATATTTAGACTTATTGTATGGAACACCCAGTGAGCAGCTAGGAGGATCAACAGACTTTCAATCAAGGGAACAACTTAGAATAGTTTAGAAGCAACACAGAATAATCGCAGAAGCACTATGAGACATCATAGAGGGAACTTTGATTTCATCGCGGAAGCAACTTTGAGTATTCGCGGAGGCAACTTTGATTCACCGCGGGAGCAACTTTGAATAATCGCGGAAGCAATCTTTGAATCATCGCGGAAGCAGCTTAGAATCATCTTAGTAGCAACATTGATTTGAAACAATTGAAGAAGAATCAAGGACATAAAGCCGTGCTCTGATACCATTATGTCACGCCCCGTTCCCGGAGGATCGAAAACTAGCCACTGGGCATGATGCCGAACAAGTCTAGATTGCACTTGTACAAGGCAAAACCATTACAGTTCCTGGTATTTCTCAGAAAACATCGACAACGCAACAAAACCAAGCAGATATATTGAAGTCACACAAGATATAGAAGAAATGTATCTCTTTTATTGATAATCATAATGGATTACAAGACTTGCAGTGGAATACAGAGTTTACAACTGATTACGAGACTCTTGAATTGCCAACTGAATGTATACACTTGCCCTTTAGGCTACAACTGAATATATCGACTTCTTTTTTTAATGAAATTGCCAACTTGGCTACAATCTCACTGGTACAACTGAGTTCCACTGTTCCATACATTATGTACCGTATAGCAGAAGACATCGTCTTACAAGAAGAGCTTCTGCACACCCATCCGAATCATCGATGCCAAGTACTGATCAAAGGATTTCCCCCATAAGCAAATACCTGTAATATTGCCCATAACGTGGGTCAGTACATCATCAATGTACTGGCGAGCGGTGCTGGCCCAACTCACCTAAGAAGACAACACTAAGTAATCATGTTATAGAACATTATTAACAGTGGTCTTTCTCGTTGCCTTAGGGTTAATTTCATGTTTAGAGCCGTCAAGAAGTAAAGCATGCAATCACATAGCCAACATAATTTAAAGCATACAGTTATTACCCTTTGGTGAATCTTATCCACGGTCGTGTAGCCATCCCAGTATAATTTATAATACTTACTTAGCCTGCACAAGACATTGTTAGAAATAATATCATGATTCAATATAAATATCACCGTTTAAGTGATTCCATCCTTCCCTGTATTTGAGTAATAACTTACTCTGCCTGCATAAAACATCATTAGCACCGGACCTATCTATATGAAGGTCACTGGCGACACGCCATCTTGGACCGACTTACAGGTATACGGTGCCCTTACAGTGTAGGTAGCTAGCCCCACTGCAAGTTCCGTATACCGTACTGCTACTTCAGCACTGCTACTACTTCAGCATTGGTTTCCCCCAAGACGAACCGGTTTTCAAGGCCCAGGAATACCGTTCGAGGAACTACCTTGTCGACAAGTTGTCCATGACCATGCAACTATAAGCAACTTATCTATAAAGGAAACATATAATGCATGGTAAGGAAAACTAAGTAATAACCCATCATTCTCATTCGTTTTGCCATCTTGCCATCTTTCCAGGATCTTGGCGTAATCAACATTCTACATCGGCGACAGGATAATAAAATGTTGTTACCCAATCCTTTTGCCACATCTTTGATACCATACATCTTTCCAACCAAACTTTTAATGTACTCACCGCCCAATTCCTGGGACCTAGCATCTCATTAGCATACATTCATTCGAATGTAATTCAAGCATACTCACTGCCCAGTTCCTGGGTCTTAATATCTGTTTTACCATCTATTCATCAAGCCAAAGCTCGAAATACTCACCGCCCAAGTATTTGGGACTTTGCCTTCACCTGCCATGTAATTCATCGCAACATCGTACAAGCATACAATTCATTTAGCCACAACAATTTACGTTCAGGTGATTATTATCTTTGATTATCTTTCCAAATTCCATACAAGGTGTTATTGAACAACTTAACAAGAAACATAGCATACTTATCCTTATTTTAAGCGTGAAGCTAAAGGATCTTTGAAGGGTTCAATACTACTTAAATTCATAGGACGATTCCCGCCATTATCGTATAGCCTTCCAAGCGATACCTCAGATATTCTCAAGTCCAACAAGGCTTCATCGAACCAACCATCTATCATAAGGCATCTTGTGGGTCGGGACACTACAGTACATGACATATATTACGGTACAGTACGGTACAATACATGACATGCAGGTTATCCCAAGACATGATATCGATGTCTCGATATAATCGACAAATTATGAACATTATAGTGCCAAAATTAGGCTAACTCCATGCAGTAGTGACATAATTCAAAGGATACCTACATAGTTCGGACGGTTCGTAGCAATACAGAAAGTGATATGCTTTGGTACGTGACGATATACAATATGTAATAGGGATATCCTCGTGCACCAGGCACGGGTACTGCCATGATCAATCAATACTGTTATCATGCTTGAACAATAAATGCAAAGGAAACTAAATGACAAAATCAGAAGAACTATGAAAGCCAATATTTTGGGTATCAGAGCGGTATACCGACGGTGTACCGGTGGCGGTATTGTACAAGCGGTATACTGGTAAGGCATAACAAAAAGTTTTCGACTACAAAAAAACCTACTTTTGGTGTAGCGATAGTATACTAATAAAGCCAAATCTAAAACAACAATTTTTGAAATCATACTAACAACATTGCCAGTGTACCGGTGGTATAGCGGCAGTATAACTTCGATACTGAAAAGGCTTAGATTCAGTATGAAAAATAGGATTTTGGGTTCAAATCCAAGTCCTGATTTGTCTCATTCCAAATATAACAAGATCTAATGCTACATGTGGTCTCATTGCAATTAATACTAGGTTTAATAGTAAAAACCCTATGTATCACTCCGATGCCTAGTTTACACTATAGTTTACAAATCAATCCTAGAAAACCAAACCTAGGTTAATGCCAAAGCCAAAATCACTTACATGGTCATGAATCATGACGAAAACATTATCAATGAACATGTTTTGCATAAAACTAAGCATTCAATACATGTGAAAAACAAATGGCAAGAGAAAACTGTGAAAAATAAAGGCAAGAGAAAACCCAAATTCATTCATGGATGGCAAGGTATACTTTGCTAGGTCAAGAGTCTAAGCCTACTCTTCTACTCTACCACCAAGGAGGATTCAGAAATCACACCCTAGGTCTCAAAATTAGGCTCCAAGCCCAAGCTCATGGCAGGAAATGGAGAAGAAAATAAAGAGAATTGAGAGGGAAAGCAAAGAGAATGAGAGAAAGAAAAATATAGAGTTATATAGAGAAGGAGGAAGATCCTTAGCCTTAGGTCAAGACAAGTTAACAATCCATGCCCCCAACTAAAGATCTCAGCCTTCTAAAGAAAATTGAGTGTCCATTGAACAATAGGATGGCCTGATTGACTGAGTCACCCGCAGTCTGACGGTGTACCACAATGTACAGACAATATACCAGTATGACTAGAAAATTCCTATTTCAAAAAATTAATGGTCATCCGTTCTACGTACAGGTTACAGTATGGGTCTATAGCAACAACAGTAGGTACCCTACAAGTCTCAAGTTGTCTGGGGTTAAATACGATTCTCAATAAACACAGGAAATATTAAGTTACGTAAGTTATTAAATGATTTTTTTCGAAAACTTGAGTATTGTACAATACTACTTGTACGATCCTTGATACACAAGAAACTAGGAAATCTCCAAAACTAGTATAACCATCAGTACCCAAATCTAGCAATGACATCATGGCGCGATATCAATAATCACAGACTCGTCTTACAAAAATCCATCATCTTTTGATTACGACATCAAAATCACAAAAACCAAGAAAATATAATATATGATAAATACTCACATATTCATATATGGTAAGACAAGTCTCACAACTCTCCTCTCCTCTCCTTAGAAAATTTTTGTCCTTGGAATCTTAATAAGGTACTCAACATGCTAGAAAAATCCAGGAGAACATGATATCATGAACTAAATATAAACTCAAAAAATGAGGAATTACATGTTTAAAACAGCATAATAAAAACTAAAAATATCTTGTAATCTACACAAGCATAAAAAAAGCCTAAAAGACACATTAAAGGATAAGATACGAAGTATATGAATGAGTACACATCCTGAGTCGTACATATATAGGTATCGAGCTTGGATATCATCCTCGTGCTCTTACGTTGACTAACCCGACGAGTGGTGTCCCCAAGCGACACGGACTAGGTAGATAGTTTGGTTCTTGAGCAACTTTCCCCTCTGGTCCAAAATAGAAACATATTTGTACTCTTTATATGATAGGTCAGTACCAATGAGTAGCTCAGAATGACCTAGGATGTGGCTCGAATCTAGAACATACTTGCATAACTAAGATACATAAAATAAGTCATGTACCTCGCAAAGCGATGGTGGAAGAGCTAGATGATATGAGACATTTCCAACTCGCTCGAGAATATCGAACGGACCAATTTATCTAGGACTAAGCTTTCCTCGTACCCCAAATCTGATAACTCTACGGCTAGGCAAAATCTAAAGAAATATGTGGTCACAGGTAGAGAACTCAAGAGGTCGTCGATGCTAATATAACCAATACTGCTGATGATCCTGAGATACTCTCTGATATGCCTTACTACCTCAACTACCTGAGCTATCATATTGGGTCAAGTGTAACCCCACTTTCCTAAAAATCAAATTTGGTCATTTCTCCTATATTCCTATAGTTATCTATTTATCATATTCTATATCTATCCAATGAGAATGTTATGATTATTTATCTATTCATATATTATTATCTTAAATCATCTAGTTATTAATATTTTGTTTTGGGCCAGGCTTTGCTTAGCCGGCCCACTAGTATTTGTCCCTAATCCTATTTTTGGCTAGATAATTAACCTAGCCATCAATCTACCAACTCAAGCACTAGCCTAAATCAACTCGAATGCGAATTGCTTTAGCTAGCCCATTTGAAATCGTAAGAGCTAATTCTTTAACCACTATTGAACAATGGCTAATTAACTTGGCCTAGGTCCAAGTCGGCCGCGAGTCGGGTCTTCCTTTCCAACCCAACCCGCTAACCCTTTCCCTGACCCAATAATTGAGAAGATCCCTTTTCCTTCATTCCTTCAGATCTGATATTTCAATTCAAGCTTTCTTTCTTCTTCTTCGGCTCATGGTCGACGACGAGCAGCGCCCAAGTGACGTGACACAAAAATGCAACCGACGTATCTTTTTAGAAGCTTCCAGTGCTCTCCTTCCTACCGACATAGCTTGTCGATCCTAGCCGTCGCTTTCCACCGCCTTAGTTTTGGCCAATCACTGTCGTTCATCCATAACGGCCGGTGACCCCCTCTACGTCTATAAATACAGCCTTTTCCCTCCTCTTTTTTTTACCATTCTCACCAAACAGTGGAGCCCTGTCAAATTCATCACTGCCCATCATCTTTTTCTTCTCTCGATGATCGGAGATTTGTAGCCTCATGGCCATGGCGATGCAGTGTCCGAGCATCTATGAACGAGTCGACGAAGCCTAACTTTGCTTTTAGACGATGGATCAGTGTTCGAGCTCTTGTACCATAGTGAAGGCGGTAACGCTTGGCTATTCCTTCTTCCTCGGCGGCGGTCGCCAACAATCGGTGACGAGCAGTAGTAATTCTTTTGTCCCCATTCCTCTGTGTTGTTCGATCTTTCCTATTTGATCTGTGGATCTCTACGGTAACCAGTTCATTTAGTCAAGTAGCTAGGAAACGATCCTCTATGAAGCTTTCCTGAAGCTTGTTTAAATCAAGTTCGATTGGACTACTTGAGTTGGTGAGTTCGACTTTCATGTCCCATGATCTATTCAATCAATCCACTGCTGATGAATGTAGAATCCATCGATTGTTTTGTTCATAGGGGTCCAGCTTGACTTGTTTATTCTGTCAAAGAAGGAGGAATAATTAGTTGTAGTAAGGAATTTGGTGTGAGCTTGCGAGAATAGAACTTGAATCGGTGAATTACTCTTTGATTCCTAATCCGATTTCTTTTCCATGAAATTCCTAGGTCGAATCAATCGTTTTCTTGATTTTAGTCACCACTTGTACCCTGTTTAGGGGCACAAGGACGTGGATACGTCCAGCCTACACCACAGTATCGGCGGTAGAACGCTGTATAGGTCATCTATAATATCTAACGTCTAACAATATGAAATATAAACCTTTCATCTCCGTACGGAGGAATAATATGACATGTAGAATATATAACTCAATCATAAGATCTAAAAGAATATAAAGCACGATATTGAAATACACGATAAGGAAGATTAAACTGAAATAATAGTAAGAGTCATCACACACATGAGTCTAGATGTCTAAGACGAATAAATACATATCCTGAATAATAATAACGAAAATCCAAACCCACATTCGGAATAATCTGATACAATACGAAATGCTAAAACTCTAAGTTACTACTAGGGCACTCTCTACTGAGTACGATCATCCTGAGACTCCTGGTAACCTCCTTCGCATATCCCTTGCTTATAGTACGTAGGACAACATACCTCTAAGCCATCTAAAAAATATATCCAGTCAGGCTTGGAGCGAAGTATAACCCAAATAGTAGTTCCAATTAATTGACAAGTACTATAAAACTGTAAATAATAATGTAATACTTGATGAACAATTTATAAGAGACAAGGTACAAAAGAAGAGACAGTAGATATAGGGCAATAGGTGTACGGGGAGAACATGTAAAAATATAAAGACAGGAAAATATGTAATAAAGAGAAAAACCTGTCATACAAGGTATACAACTAGCAAGTTTAGAATATTTGTGTCTAACACCAGTATTTTGAAATACCAAGTTGACATATGAATGGCTAGGAGGTAATATCCGGCAAGCAATACAGGTCCAAGTGTAGCCTCTATTATTTTAGTAAGACCATAGAATAGAAAGGGTATGTTCACACGTCTCCTAGGTATTTTTCCATCCGACCAGTACACATGGATCCAGGTCCCGACATGAATCATAATAATCTAGAGTATATACATTAGTCCAGTAAAAGTCATTAGGCATAAAACAACGTATCTCAAGACAATAAATCCATACAATACCAATTTGTGTATCCATCGTGTCAGAATCAAATAAAATACTAATATAAATATGCATCATAGGAAATATCAAGAAATAAAAACTATCAGAGAATGTACTCGCATGTCGTCCTAAGTAGTAAATGTGAATAGAGGCCTGAAGTGGAGTCACTCAAACCTAAATATGAATACATATGTTAATTGGTGTTTAATAGAATTAATCATGGATATCTAGTGTATGATATGAAATCTAAGTTGATTCTAAGTCAAAACTAGGCCAAACAAGGCTTCCGGGGTCAAACTAGGTCAATTCGACACAAGGGTTGACCTTTAGGTCAAGCTGGTCACTTGGTCAATTCAAGTCAAATCTAGGTCAATATAACCTATTTCAAGTTATTACTTACTTAGATACATTATCTATATACATATCTATTACCTATACTAGGTATTACCTATTACCTTATTATGTTATTACCTACCATATATGTAGGTAAACCTATTTATCCTAACATTTGGTCATTTACCTATACATGGTAAACTCTACCTAATCTCATAACCTATTCATAGGTATTACCCACCTTGGTAACCCTTTTACCCCCACTACTTAACACAGGTCCCTTGCTTCCTCTTCCATATGTAAGGATCAACCAATAGATACTTCAAGTTCAAATTGATACATTCCCATATCAATTTGTCACTGTGAACACTGTCTCCATATTCTCCTGTTGTTAAGCTAGTCCCAATTTATATATGTAACTGTCACACTATACATATATGTATATATTCACTCACACATGCATTCCACACTTTCTTGCGTTCACTCCGCTCTCTTCCCATTACATAACCACTTTTATCCTCACCCTCTATTCCCTGTCACCTGACAGATCATAGCCTCTCTCCAAATGCTTATACTTACACCCTATTACACTCTAACCCCTTATCTTCTCATGTGACACACCACACACACTCTAGGCTACTATTACCAAGCCCTCATCTGTTCCCATTTTCCTCTCTTCTACTGTCTGTCCACTGTACAGACACACCTACACACTAGTCAAAACTCAACTGATACTAAGTATCAGTCCTCAAATCTTCCTTCACATTTACTATCCTTACCCCTCAATCTATCCTACTAATTACTCCTTATGCATATAGCCTATATGAACATTCACATATACATCCTAACTACCACCCTATCCATGTATTCTTGTTATCTAACTATATATATATATATATATATATATATATATATATATATATATATATATATATATCTGTGTATGTGTGTATTCTACCATCCCAAGATCACACACTCACAACTTCTCCCTAAACTCTCAAACACATGCTCTCCCATACCCCTAATACAACACAATAGTGTAGTGCACTATCCAATCTGGTCCAACAGGACTTGCTCCTTAACCCTGCCTACTATAAGGGATCAACACCCAGCTGCCTGGTCTGCCAAGGCCAGGGCCATGCCTCACTCTCCCGTGCATCAGTGGCCAAGCCACCTGCTAGTGAGGGGCTCAGTAGTGGCTTGCAACCCTAATGAACGATCACCCTGCTGCCAAATATAGGGCAAGGCATCCTGATGCCTGCCAAGGCAATGTAGGGTAGCCTATCGCATTGGCCATTCAAAGCCAATGTCTCCTGACCAGTACACATAGGGCCAAGGGACCCTCTAGTCTAAACACTACTAATTAAACTCCCTGGCTCGAATAGGCCAAGGACCTTATAGCCTAAGCCCCAAAATGTGCATAGGTGCACACTACCTCTAGCTCATTCCGGTGTCATGCATAGATGGAAGAGCTCACCCCTAGCTGCCAAATGGCCTGCAGTGGCCATTTGGCCTAGCTGCCAAGCTCCACACTACACAGACACTTCTCTTCTCTCTCAATACAAGCATACACAATCACTCGACAGTACCAATTACCTAATCCTATGCAATCACATGCAATTATATTTACCTATAACTCAGGATATATGTATATATATATATATATATATATATATATATATATATATATATATATATATATATATATATATATATATATATATATATAATATATATATATATATAGGTAAATATATATATATATATATATATATATATATATATATAGGTAAATATATATATATATAGGTAAATATATATTTAAAAAAATAATATATATATATATATATAGGCAAATATATATATAGGTAAATATAATTGAGAGAGAGATACTCATCTTTCTTCTGTGAGACCCAGAGATTGAGAGGCAGTCAACATCTTCAGTGTCTTCTGCAACAGTGAACATGAGGCGAGCAAAGTGAGGAGACCAGAGTAAATAATCCAGGAGGCCCAGAAAGACCTGTGCGGTCAGCCAAGGTAGACAGCGAAGTGGTGGCTATGGCGGCTTGTCTAGTCGATAGAGTGGAGCCTCCAATTGCTCTCTTCACTAATGCTTCTCTTATCATATTGCGCTATCAAATGACAGTTCACTCTCCTATTTCCCTCTCTCTTATGCACCATATATTGACATAGGAACCACTTATTCTCCCTTTTCACTGATACATATAAAGGTCAGTTTCTTTTCCTTCTTAAAAACCTCCCTGCCTGCCACAACCTGCTGCTCACAAGCAGCATGCTATGGCAGCTGCTCTCCTATGAAAGTAGGCAAGCTACTGCTTACAATTGCAAGCAGCCCCCTTACTGTCAAACCTATAGAATCTCCTTGTTAAACTACTTCACATTTCACTCACAGGTCCACTCTAATCCCTTACTCACTAACCTTCCTGTAGGAAGCCAAGTCTCCTACCTCACTATCAAATAATCATTGTAATGACACCATCAGGTTCACAGAAACAGATGTGTTCCACTGAACAGGTAAGAAGTCCTTGTTGAAGGTGTTAGGCCATACTATTAGGGAGCTTTGGATAGACAATTACCTATACAATTTGTATAACCCATATTCATATATGTATATAATGAATATATAACTCTAGTGTGTGTGTATATATAATATATATATATATATATATATATATATATATATATATATATTTATATATAAAATATATATATATAAATATATATATATATATAAATATATATATATATATATATATATATATATATATATATATATATATATATATATATGACACACATACAACTTATATATATATATATATATATATATATATATATATATATATATATATATATATATATAAGTTGTATGTGTGTCATATATATATATATATATATATATATATATATATATATATATATATATATATATATATATATATATATATATATATGACACACATACAACTTCTTCCATGCTTCTATCATTTCAAAATGAAACACACCCATACAAACAACACTACTGACATTAACAGCCCCTATATTCTCTCAACTGACACTAAACACACATACAACACTATAACACTTGGTCAATTTTACTAAAAAGAAAGACATGAACCACTCTATGATAGTTTCTAAAACAGTGAACAATATGCCCATATGAAAATACACATATATACATACCCATGCATATAGATATATACATATATATATGCCTAGATATAAATGCTAGAATCACACATGCCTATTCTAATGAACAACTATACTAACCATGAGTATAAAACTGAAAAATGAAACTAAAATGGTCTACTAGACATTTTGACAAACACTTGGTAGGCTCTCCTCGGATTTCTCCAAGGATGACACAAAAAACCCAAATAAACTCTAACAAAATAAAAGTTAGAGCCTTGCTCTTCTCCCTATGGGTGCCCCTAGTCCATGGGTGTATTCCTACAAGTGCCACGCATGAAAATAGAGTCTTAAACTAAGAGAAATGTCATGTATTTTACCTATTGGGAGATGGATTTTCAATGTGCAAAAAGGGGACACAAGGAAGTAGATGGACACCTCCCTCTAGCAAGCTCCACACCAATCTTCATTCCTCAAGAGCTTCCTTAGCAATGTCAAGCCTCTAGCCTCCTTGGAATAAAAAAAAGTGGAAAAGGGTTTGTCATGAAGGGGTTCATATAGAGTTTGATTAGGGTTCGGATTGGGTTGTAGGAATGGATAAGATGACTTAAAGGTCCTTCCCCTTTTGTTATGACTAAAATCTTTAATAATGTGTAACTAATGTAATAACTAACTAACTAACTTGTCTAGTAATGGCTATTCTAATTAATCAAGTCCATTGGTCAAGTCAAATTAAATGGGGTCCACCATATAATGAATAGGCTAGTCTACTAATAAATACAACCATCATATTAAATAAAATAAAAATATATACACATAAATTATATAATTGTAAAATAACAAAAATATCCTTGTTCTAGAAATATGGTAGTGATAATCTTCCCCCTAGAAAATTTTGTCCTTGAAATTTAGATAATTGTAAAATAAACAAGAACAGAAAGGCAAACCTGCTAACCCATCACTGTAGCATCGGCCTCCTCGACTGTCAATGCAAAAGCCCTACCCCATTGGAGAATCTTCCTCTAGTGGTGCTGGGCATGATGCTCTGCCATAGGTGGCCTAACTCCATCTTTTTGGCCCTGCGCTCTACTAAATAGGGGTGCAGTAGGGCAATCCCTTATCTGGTACACAGCTGACCCACAGAACAAATATGCCTTCAATCTCTTCCTAAAGATATCCCACGAATGACCAAGTTTCTTACAATAATTGTAAAGAAAAGCCTGGTCTCCCTGCTTCTACTGTTGGACCGGACCTTCAGCTCGCTGATGGTACTCCTTCTGAACATGGGGATGTTTAGTCGATCTCGTACTAGTACCATCACCCATGGCGTTACTGGCCCTTTTGGGCTTGAGGCCCAAGTCCTCCTCAGCAATCTGGGCATCCATCTGAATGTCTTCGAAGGTAGCTGTATGACGCCTTTGTTTGCCATTGATTGTAAAAGTACAGAATAATTTTATAGGAGGACTGGACTTAGACTCACAATACAAACTCGCTGGTACAAAGAAAGCCTAGGAATAAAAATCTAGGTACAACAATCTAAGTACGATTGTTTATTTTTGATTCTGGGGGGTGACGATAGATGCTCGGGAAAGCGACGGCAGCTCTGCCTTACTCCTTGGACGATCAGACGTAGCCTTGGCTCTGATGAAGAAATGCTCTCGGGATGTGTGGGAAGACTCCTCTGTGCGTGCCTTTGTCTCTCTGTGCGTCCATCTGGGTGGAAAGAATCTCCTTTTTCTCTGGAATTCTCCTCCTCCCTTTCTTCAACCGTTTACAAGGGAATGGCACCTTGCTATTTATAGAAGTGGGATGTGATCATTAGGGTTTGCAATGATTCCCTCCTTGAAATGTTGGCGGCCAATCATCTGGACTATTCATCTTGATTGCATCATATCTGGGCAATTAATTCTTGATTGCGCCAAATCTGTATCGACAATTAATGCTGATTGTAATGAATATTCATAATTTGTCATGACAAGCTTGGATCTCCCGCCACGTGTCCAATTTGCTTAATTACAATAAATTTGATTTGATCTGAGTAATAATAGTGATTATACTAAATCTGGTTGTTATGATTTGCGAGCAGCCATAACTCCGAGGGGATAAGACAGCCACGTGTCTCAACTTGTAATGAGGATCGCCACGTGTCTCAACTGTCGTGAGTGGGACGTCCTGACAAAGCCGCATGAGTGTAGTCTCTAAATGAACCGCATATGGGTGACCCCCCACACTCCTAGCCGTATGAAGGGGGACATCCGCATGAAGGTGACAGTTGCATGAAGGTGGCAGCTGCTTGAAGGAAGCAGCCGCATGAAGGTGGCAGTCGTATGAAGGAAGCAGCCGCATGAAGGAAGCAGCCGCATGAAGGAAGCAGCCGCATAAAAAGAGCAACCACATAGGGGTGTCAGCCGCATAGGAGTGGCAGCCGTATAGGGAGCTTTAGGATTTGGCGGATCATGCCAGCTGTATGAAAAGATTTTCTTTTTTTCCCTAGGAACACGCCATCATGTTAGAGTCATTATTTCAATTTTTATGTCAGAGCTGTCATTTGTCGGAGCTATCATTGTCAGGGCTGCCGTCAGAGTAATTAATTCAAGCTACTACTTTATGGCCGGTTGTCGGATCGGACAGCGTGAGGCCATGTGGCGTGGAGCCATCCGAGCCGCATGAAGGACTTTTGGAGCCGCATGAGGCTCCTTCTATTTTGAGCCGTATGGGATCCGGAAGGACTTATGACCCGCATGAGGCTCCTTCTGTTTTGAGCCGCAAGAGGCCCCTTCTGTTTTGAGCCGCATGGGCTTTTCTTGTCTTTTTCCATGCTTCTACAAGACCCCCTTCAAAGTTTTCAATTTGCAAAATTGAAATACTTTGAATAAGAAGCATGGCTATATTTAAGCTCTTCTGGCCGCAGAGGATATTCTGACCGCATGGGCTTTCTAGCCGCATAGATTTTCTAGCCGCATGGACTTCCTAGCTGTCACGACCCGCACCCGCTTTTCCGGATACGAGACGTGTCCAAGCCAGTCTACGCCGCAGAGTCGGCGGTAGAATGCTGTCAAGCCTGCAAGAAAATAAATGTTCAAAAATAAACATTTGCTGCTCATTCACATTTCTAATTTATTACAACATTTACAACATTTATATTTAAAGAAAAAAATAAAGTTTTACAATTAAAGAAATTGATACAAATGCTTTCTATTCTAGGTTGTCCTCAGCATACCCAAGTCTTCCCAATGCTAACAGTGATCGCAGCTAAACCCTTAATAAGAAAATATCTATATAAAAGAATGTTTATAAATTATCTAGAAATTATTTATAACAATTTTAGAACCTAAATACATTTTACTTAGTCAAAATTATGTATATCGTAATGAGGTATTAGAAAATATTTATGCTATATATATATTTTTAAAAGTCCAATAAAATTTGCGGTGCCAAGAGCTTTAGGGCTTAAAGCCTAATTATATATATTTGCTACAATATATTTTTAAAAATATTATTTACCAAATTCAAAAAGTAACAATGTCATTAATAACAAAATATTAGTATTTTGATAATAATAATAGCATATTATACATATTCCTTAATAAAACATTTATAACTGTACTATTGATCAAATTTATTAAGTTAAATTTACTGTGCTTTCAACAGCACTATACTATTAATGAAACATTACTTATGAAACATTAATAACTATACAATTTAATCCTATTTTTCCCCTCGTTTACTGTGCTCTCACCAGCCTAAAATACTGTTGCTACATTATAATTGAATATAAAGTAAAAGAGCGAGAGAGAGAAGTCATTGGAACTCACAGTGCAAAAAGGGGGATCGAGTCGATCGACTCGCCGGAGACTTCGTCGCCGGGCGCAGTCCACCGCGGGGAAGGGCTGCTGAGTTTGCGCAGGTCTGGCACGGCGGTCGGCGTCGAGCACCCGCGAAGGAGTCGACGGCGGCGGCGAAGCACGGTGCTGTGCTCGCCACGGCGGCGGCTGGACGCGCTACAGGAGAGGCTCGGTGGCGGACGCTCCGAGACGCGGCTCTCGACAAGATCTGGCACGGCGGCAGCAGATCCACGACAACCGACCCAACAACGACGTCTCGGCGGATCGGCTTCGTCGGCGGAGGCGAGGGTGACATGGGGCTCGCTCGTGTGTTCGGGATCAACCTCGGCAAGGTCGCGGCTGAAGTCGACCACGGCGAGGGCGGAGGGGCGCGGCTCTCGACAAGATCTGGACAGCCACGAATGGCTCGGCGAGGAGAAACTCGCACGGCGGTCGCCGGTTCTGGACGTCGATCGACGTCGATCTCGGCGGAGGGCGGGTCAGCAGCGAGGGACACACACGCGAACAGGACGCCGCGGTGGTGCTCGCACGCCTGCTGGTGGCGATCAAGGCGATGGCTTTCAGGGGGTAAGTACTGGTGATGGTGGTATTTTGGATGCTTGGAACTCGTGTCGGGTGTGTCCGACACGAGTTGGTTTGTATTGAGATGGAATAAGATGGGATGGTCACGGACACACGGGTCCGGACACGATTGTGATGGCGATAATGTTGTTTGTGGTGGCTGATATGGTGTTTGAGGGAACGCGGCTGTGGCCGAGCGAGCGTCGTGCTCCGGCCGACACAGGGCTGAGGGCGTGGACGGGTCGGAGAAGGAGGCGATACAATTTGGTGGCTGACCACGGCGGGTGGAGGACTGCCACTGTCGGTCAGGTTTCTGCAGAGTTATGATGTGTCGAAGGGGAGGGGTTTCCGTAGGGTGATGGAAGGAGAAAGGGATCGGTTGATCCTTCTAATTATATGCATGGTTTGGATTGATGTTAATCCTAGAAAGATTAGAAGAAATCATATTCTAATTCGATTCGGTGATTGCAGGAGGGAAAAATTAAATCTAGAGTTGGTTGATATAGGTAGGTAGCTATGCTACTGGAACCGAGTAAATCTAAATACAATACAAACAAATATAAATAATATTATTTTCCATGATATCATTTTCTATTTATGAAATTTTAATAAAGATATAGGACAGAAGATAAGATGTAAGCATATATATAAATAACATAAAACAAGAGTATATATGCTTATCTTTGAACGCTTACTCCCCCGTTACTAAAGCAAAACCTAAGATAAGAAGTATATAAATATCATGCTCAGATTGCTATCCTCGTGCAATATTAATATAATAAATCAGATAAACCATATAGGTGAAATATATAAAATAATTTCTAATGAAAACATCAAGCAGGTTTTGAATATTACGCCATTTTAAAACAATTGAGTAAATCATAAATATAATTTAAATTAACAACTTATTATTATCGATTATTTTCGAACACATAAATTCCAATAAATAATTTAGGTAAATTGTTACATAAATCAAATAACGTCTCAACTTCTCAATGCCACAATTAAACCATATTTTATATATCAAAATAATTTTTGAAAAACAATACTTAGTAATTACCAAACAACTCTATAACTCTAATAGTATAAAAATTATTCTATTTTGAACAATTTAGCACTTTCAAATATTTAATTTAAAACTAGTTTTAATTATACCATAATTAACCCTAAAATCATTCAGAAAGTCTCGTCGAAAATTATCTTTAAGTCACGATAAAATTGAAAATATTGGAAAATTCGGAAAGAGAAGTTACATATCTACCCACCTTAAAAATAAATTCGTCCTCGAATTTAAGAATAGATAAGCTCGATAGGAGAAGGAAATGTAGTAAAAGAAAATGTAATAGGATAGGCATTGATTGATAAGATAAAAGTGATCGAGGATAGCAAAATTTTTCTTAATAAGAAATATTTATCAAGAAAGAACGGGATTGGAAAAATAAATATATACCGCTTGGCATTAAAATTTAGGTTGTCCCTAAATTCTAGAAAGTTTTCACGGAAGTTAAGAGACAGAATTTGGATAGCTAGTCCAACGACATAGTCTAGAAAAGTATCCCGTAACAACCTCAAAGGCTTATCATTGTCATGCTACTCATTATTCCAAAATTTTCATCAATCTTTATAAAAGTTTAACCTCACGAATACTTCAAAACTTTCCACAATTTCTATCATCAACTTTAGCTCAAAACCAAACTTATCGATTTCAACAAAATAATAATTTTCGTCTTTCAAGTTCAAACCATCGTCCGTATTGGTAGTTGGCCTAAAAATAAAATTTCACAAGGATTTAAATCCACCAAAATATTTTCAAATTCAAAAAAATCCATCATCATAATCCTCTAAAATTTAAATCTTTATCGACAAATATTAAATTGTCTTTACTTGTAAGTACCACAATTTTTTTTTTCTCTCAATTCCATACCAAGGACTAAGATATCATTTATGAGTTTATATCTTTCCAAGAAACTATGCAATATTCAAAATTTTAAGCATTCCAATGGCTATGCAATAATTTAGTCTAAGTTTTCCATTATTGTAATATCTCCTTCCATTATCCTCGAAGTTGTGGTTATTTCATTTCAAACGGGATTACAAGGTCATTCGTTTCATTAATCCTACAATACCGGCAATAATTAGTATACTGTTAATTAGTAACCATCTAGAATCATATTTGTCTTAATCCTTCCTTCACTAATTGCGTAATTCTATTTCTCGTAAAACAATGGCTATGAATTTCTTCACAAGTTTATCATGTCATCTTCCTTGAAATATAAGGGATGTCTAGGACAACTATGCGTGATTGGTCAATGGAAAAGATAGAAGGGTTAATGAGGAGGAATGGTCAAAGGGATGATTAGTGAGACAAAGATAGTAAAAATTTCTAATGAATAAGAGCATTCTGATTAAAATAGATGAAAAAAGAAAGAAAAATTCTTTTAGTAAGAACATTGGTCAACGGTGTTGGATATGGAAGGAGTAAGTAGGTATGGCTTGGTGTTGGAGTCTTAAGCTACTGCCTTGGTCAAAAGGTTCTAATATTTAATAGAAGAAACCTATTAAATATGGCGTGACAAGGATACGACACCTAACTTATTATCCATCGGTATTATAAATAATTCCTCAAGAGTAATCAGAAAGTTCTTCCTAACTTAATTCAATATCGTGATTCAGCAATCCTTAATACCATCCTACCACAACCCTTAATCCAAATTGATAATTATCTTAAAAAAATCAATTTCACAAGGATCCTTTAAAAAAAAAAAATATTTTAACCCAAATCCAATCTTTTCATAATCATCTCAATAATTTAAATTCGATAATCTTTCAAAATTATATCTTCATCAATAGTTCAATACTTATCATGATCTTCAACTAAATCAAAACCATTTTCTTTGGAAATTTAACCTTATCAATAAATTCAGCAAGACATTTATAAATTTGAACGTCAAAGACACCAATGCTAATAATCTTAAAGGCCAATTTCGTCAATTAATAACTCTACCCACCTTTGAGTAGACTTATTCTATCACGAAAAATATTTTAATAATCATTAAATAGAGTATCTCAATAATTTCTTCAATTTCCATAACCCAATATCTCCAAAATTTCAATAATTATATATATATAATTTATCAATTATTCAACCCTTACAATAATCTTCAAGATTGTAACAAAATGATCAACATTTGACTTATGGAATATTCCTCAAAATTTTAATTCCACAAGATTTTAAATTCCTCGAACTATTTTAAATATAAATTCACCTTTGCATAACTTCCTCAAAATTTAAATTCAAAATTCAAAATTCAAAATCCAAAATTTTAAAACCTTCAAAATTTAAACTTAAAACTACTCCGTCACAATCTTCTCAAAAATTCTTCACTATCAATATTATTTAAATCACTAACTCAATGTAATACAGTGTTTTAACACTTCATCAATATCCTCTCATCAAATTCATGGCTCTTAGCTAATAATTATCTAATCTTCACAAAATTTATAATTTCCACAAAATACTTTAGATACACCCTTTTCACGACTCCTTCAAAAATCAAAGTTCAAGATTTAAAATCTTCAAATATAAATACTTCAAAATTTAAACTTCAATCTTTTCCGTAATACTCTTATCAAAATTTAAAATTAAATAAATCTCCAAAAATTTATATCAAAATCATGTACTTTGAAAATATAAATATTCTATCTTATCGATAAATTCATCAAACCACATAGAAGTTAAACTTCAAAGACAAAAAAAAAAAAAATCATTTTCAACAGTAACCAAGATACTCAATCTATCAATCCAAGATTCTACCCAACCTTGATTGGAATTGTACATTCAACCGTAATATTATCACATAAAACATTTCAAATTCATATACCAATGTTATCTCAAGGTTCAAACCAAAATAGGGTTGTCTAAAAATTCACATGTATCTCTATCCTAATTATGTAGCCTTAACTACCCAAGAATTTAATTCAAATGAATCTAAGGGTTACCCATAAGGTACTTAGTCCTAATCCTAATTGTTGTCCTAAAACAAGTCAACCTAATCGTGAATGAGCAATTCCTAGTCGCAGGCTCGCAGCAGTACGACTAATGTAGTACTACCACGAGTTCGCATGATTTGCGAAAACTGACCTGCATGGGCCACCACAAAAACTTGTCACGACCCGCACCCGCTTTTCCGGATACGAGACGTGTCCAAGCCAGCCTACGCCGCAGAGTCGGCGGTAGAACGCTGTCAAGCCCGCAAGAAAATAAATGTTCAAAAATAAATATTTGCTACTCATTCACATTTCTAATTTATTACAACATTTACAACATTTATATTTAAAGAAAAAAATAAAGTTTTACAATTAAAGAAATTGATACAAATGCTTTCTATTCTAGGTTGTCCTCAGCATACCCAAGTCTTCCCAATGCTAACAGTGATCGCGGCTAAACCCTTAATAAGAAAATATCTATATAAAAGAATGTTTATAAATTATCTAGAAATTATTTATAACAATTTTAGAACCTAAATACATTTTACTTAGTCAAAATTATGTATATCGTAATGAGGTATTAGAAAATATTTATGGTATATATATATTTTTAAAAGTCCAATAAAATTTGCGGTGCCAAGAGCTTTAGGGCTTAAAGCCTAATTATATATATTTGCTACAATATATTTTTAAAAATATTATTTACCAAATTCAAAAAGTAACAATGTCATTAATAACAAAATATTAGTATTTTGATAATAATAATAGCATATTATACATATTCCTTAATGAAACATTTATAACTGTACTATTGATCAAATTTATTAAGTTAAATTTACTGTGCTTTCAACAGCACTATACTATTAATGAAACATTACTTATGAAACATTAATAACTATACAATTTAATCCTATTTTTCCCCTCGTTTACTGTGCTCTCACCAGCCTAAAATACTGTTGCTACATTATAATTGAATATAAAGTAAAAGAGCGAGAGAGAGAAGTCATTGGAACTCACAGTGCAAAAAGGGGGATCGAGTCGATCGACTCGCCGGAGACTTCGTCGCCGGGCGCAGTCCACCGCGGGGAAGGGCTGCTGAGTCTGCGCGGGTCTGGCACGGCGGTCGGCGTCGAGCACCCGCGAAGGAGTCGACGGCGGCGGCGAAGCACGGTGCTGTGCTCGCCACGGCGGCGGCTGGACGCGCTACAGGAGAGGCTCGGTGGCGGACGCTCCGAGACGCGGCTCTCGACAAGATCTGGCGCGGCGGCAGCAGATCCCCGACAACCGACCCAACAACGACGTCTCGGCGGATCGGCTTCGTCGGCGGAGGCGAGGGTGACATGGGGCTCGCTCGTGTGTTCAGGATCAACCTCGGCAAGGTCGCGGCTGAAGTCGACCACGGCGAGGGCGGAGGGGCGCGGCTCTCGACAAGATCTGGACAGCCACGAATGGCTCGGCGAGGAGAAACTCGCACGGCGGTCACCGGTTCTGGACGTCCATCGACGTCGATCTCGGCGGAGGGCGGGTCAGCAGCGAGGGACACACACGCGAACAGGACGCCGCGGTGGTGCTCGCACGCCTGCTGGTGGCGATCAAGGCGATGGCTTTCAGGGGGTAAGTACTGGTGATGGTGGTGTTTTGGATGCTTGGAACTCGTGTCTGGTGTGTCCGACACGAGTTGGTTTGTATTGAGATGGAATAAGATGGGATGGTCACGGACACACGGGTCCGGACACGATTGTGATGGCGATAATGTTGTTTGTGGTGGCTGATATGGTGTTTGAGGGAACGCGGCTGTGGCCGAGCGAGCGTCGTGCTCCGGCCGACACAGGGCTGAGGGCGTGGACGGGTCGGAGAAGGAGGCGATACGATTTGGTGGCTGACCACGGCGGGTGGAGGACTGCCACTGTCGGTCAGGTTTCTGCAGAGTTATGATGTGTCGAAGGGGAGGGGTTTCCGTAGGGTGATGGAAGGAGAAAGGGATCGGTTGATCCTTCTAATTATATGCATGGTTTGGATTGATATTAATCCTAGAAAGATTAGAAGAAATCATATTCTAATTCGATTCGGTGATTGCAGGAGGGAAAAATTAAATCTAGAGTTGGTTGATATAGGTAGGTAGCTATGCTACTGGAACCGAGTAAATCTAAATACAATACAAACAAATATAAATAATATTATTTTCCATGATATCATTTTCTATTTATGAAATTTTAATAAAGATATAGGACAGAAGATAAGATGTAAGCATATATATAAATAACATAAAACAAGAGTATATATGCTTATCTTTGAACGCTTACTCCCCCGTTACTAAAGCAAAACCTAAGATAAGAAGTATATAAATATCATGCTCAGATTGCTATCCTCGTGCAATATTAATATAATAAATCAGATAAACCATATAGGTGAAATATATAAAATAATTTCTAATGAAAACATCAAGCAGGTTTTGAATATTACGCCAATTTAAAACAATTGAGTAAATCATAAATATAATTTAAATTAACAACTTATTATTATCGATTATTTTCGAACACATAAATTCCAATAAATAATTTAGGTAAATTGTTACATAAATCAAATAACGTCTCAACTTCTCAATGCCACAATTAAACCATATTTTATATATCAAAATAATTTTTGAAAAACAATACTTAGTAATTACCAAACAACTCTATAACTCTAATAGTATAAAAATTATTCTATTTTGAACAATTTAGCACTTTCAAATATTTAATTTAAAACTAGTTTTAATTATACCATAATTAACCCTAAAATCATTCAGAAAGTCTCGTCGAAAATTATCTTTAAGTCACGATAAAATTGAAAATATTGGAAAATTCGGAAAGAGAAGTTACACTAGCCGCATGGACTTTCTAGCCGCATGGACGGTCTGGCCGCATAGGCTCTCTGCCACATGTGCGTCTCCTGCCACGTGTGCGTCTTATTAATTGCTCTTGATTTGCTTTGGATTTAAAGCCGCCTTTTGGGGAAGGATCCCAAGGATCGGTTTTAAATATCCAAATTTTCCTCGATGACCGAGGAGTCGATTCTGTTCTTTATGCACCACGCGGATCGAAGCATCCGTTGGTTCATGAGCCCCCCTTTCGTCTGCTTATAAATAAGGGGGTTTGTGGAACGGGGAGACTTCTTTACTTTCTCTCGTCTTCAACTCTTCTTGCCCTAAGTTGCTGCCTTCGTCTTCCTTCTCCGCTCATCAATCAACAATGGCCCCCAAGTCTTCCAAGGCCGCGGCGAAGGGAAAGGGAGTGGCTTCTTCGTCAGCCCCGGCGTCTGAAGTTCACCCCGACGTTCACCCCACCATTGCTGGTAAGGGTTTGGGCGAATCGTATACTTCGAAACCCTAACAAAGATGGCTCTGTTGCATGCTTTATGCACAAGCTTTTAATGCGTCTCTCGTCTTCATCAAACTGTTTAAATTGTATGGGCCGCATGTATGTCCTACGTCCGAGCCGCATGGGGGTATGTCTAGTAGCCGCACAGGCACTTCACAAACTGAACCGCATAATGACCCGTAGTACAGAGTCGCATAAGTCTCTCTGAATCGAACCGCATGAAGCCCCCCCTTAAACAGGACCGCATAAGCTCGTCTGGATTGGGCCGCATAAGGCTGTGCTGAATCCGAGCCGCATGAGCTCCTCTGAAATGAGCCACATAATGCTCCACTAAGTAGAACCGCATTAAGGCCCCTGTCATTACACTATTATTTATTTGAACCCCCTTTGGTATTTTAAGTGTAATAAGTCTATAAATCATAACAATATATATATATATATATATATATATATATATATATATATATATATATATATATATATTTGTTATTGTCTTATATATATATATATATATATATATATATATATATAAGACAATAACAATATATATGAGGCAAATAAAAATGGATTTCAATTTATTAAAATCGAAAAAAAATTGGTCAAGGGGCTGACAACTCTACCCCCCTTAAACAAATTTCGTCCTCGAAATTTAAGGAGCTGACCTACTAGAATGAATGTTCTAGAACAAATAGCTATAAAAGAAATTCAATTCCTCCTAAATTTTAAATATAAGTCTATCTATACTACTGCCAGTATCTACTAGAAATTTTTGCCAGCTGCTCCCTGCGGTGTTGTTCCTGTCTTGAGAGTTCATCTTAACTGAAACAAAGAAAATACTTTAGCCGTTGAAGAGATTTTCAAACATGATGCAAATCAAGGATTCAATGAAATCAAGGACAAGAGGCTAATAATGAGTCAAGACATGTGGATGAGATCCTAAGTGTCTAATCCTATTTGCAGGCTCACGACGGCACAGTGATGTAACCGAAGTGATTAACGTAGACCTGCATGGGCCACCAAAAAAACTTGTCACGACCCGTATCTGCTTTTCGGAAATGAAGCGTGTCCAAGCCCAGCCTACGCCGCAGTGTCGGCGGTATTACACTGTCTATACACAAGTTACGGCAATCTAGAATCACATGGTAAACTATATCTCATCCACAGAATAATTGAATCAACCAAGATCAATGAAATACCAGAAAAACAGAATAATATAACTGAATATATCCCAGATTCAATGTCACGTCTGGTGGACACAAATCCACTACCAATAGATGGAAGAATAAATAAATACATGAAATACACTAACTGAATACAACCTGCTAATCAAGGCAACCTCAACTACAAAGCTCCGCGGTCTGGTGCTGACTCAACCTGCTCAACTGCTCCTGACTCAAACTCGGCTAAACCTAAAGAGATCATCAGGTCCTCAGAGGACTAGCAAGATACATAAAAACGAGTCTTTCTAACAGTTTATCATGTATGGAGAAAATCCAGAATAAACAAGTAAAACTAAGCAATGAATAAAACACGAATCTGTACACTGATTACATATAAATGAACTGTTGGAGAAGAATAAGAGAACACGATATCACGATGTCAACAGATAACCAAATCAAATACTCAAAACCTCGCCCCTAGTGTGGACTCGCAGGTTTGATTAACTACTAGCCCTCGCCCCTAGTGTGGACTCGCAGGCTAGCATCACCCTTGCCCCTAGTATGGACTCGCAGGTGTGAACCATATACTACTAACCCTCGTCCCTAGTGTGGACTTGCAGGCTAGCATCACCCTCGCCACTAGTGTGGGCTCGCAGGTGTGAACCATATACTACTAACCCTCGTCCCTAGTGTGGACTCGCAGGCTAGCATCACCCTCGCCCCTAGTATGGGCTCGCAGGTGTGAACCATATACTACTAAACCTCGTCCCTAATGTGGACTCGCAGGTTAGCTTAAGACACAGATAACTGCTAATTCTCGCCCCTAATGTGGACTTGCAGGTTAGCTTCAAGATTTCAAGACAAGGAGGTAAAGCAGTTCAGTTCATGACTTCTCGACCCCGGACACGACTCAATCAAGGCACAAGTGAACACGACCAATAAGACACAAGACTAGCTGTGAACAAGGGCTATGTAACAATAAAATAAAATACTAACATGATACTAAAAGTATAGGTCAACAATAATAAGAAAAACTGAATAACTGAATAATGAAAGACAGTGCATGTAAATAAAGTTGTATAGAAAGGCAAGGTATACTTGCCTTAGGTACTGAGCTGCTGGCACGGGTCAGAATCCATGTTAATGTCCAAGTAACCTGCTCGTTGTTGGCCGAGAAATTCAACTGTTCCCAAGTCTCCTGATAGCTCTACGGCTGAGAAGTATTTGAGATTAGGGTTTGAAGAGAGGTTTAGGGTTGGCTACAAGCCCCTGTATATGTACTCATGTTCGACCTCCCGAAGGAAAAATCGAAAATATTCGATTTGATCTCCTCGAAGATTTGAAGAGATCGAGATCAAGATTTGAATGAGGATATTTGCAGTATGGGGTTGTCGAGATCCGATGGGTTGACTGCTAATCATATATATACATCCAATTGATAAACTGGTGATGAGGGGATAGGATGGAAGGATTTGAATGGATTTGTTGTTTGAATTCAAATTGAATTCATCATATATAATAGTTGAGATTTCGGTGGAAAAGAGAATATGTGAATAATAACCTTTTGTATTAAGGCCCCTGTTATTACACTATTATTTATTTGTACCCCCTTTGGTATTTTAAGTGTAATAAGTCTATAAATCATTATATATATATATATATATATATATATATATATATATATATATATATATATATATATATATATATATATATATATAAATATATATATATATATATATATATATATATATTAGCCGAGCTTAGTAACGTGAGCTTATAACCCAAGTGGGGGCAATAAAATGGTAAAAAAAAATATATATATATATTTTTTAATATATATATAAAAAATATATATATATATATATATATATATATATATATATATATATTATATATTATATAAGACAATAACAATATATATGAGGCAAATAAAAATGGATTTTAATTTAATAAAATCGAAAAAAAATTGGTCAAGGGGCTGACAGAGGTGCCATTCGTCCTACAATTGGTATCAGAGCACAGTTTATCTCTAGTCGGATTAAAACTCCTTGAGATATGGCATCCCTATATCCAAGCAATGGTGAAGGACAATCAACAAATAGGCCATCCCTATTTGATGGCACAAACTACATGTATTAGAAGACACATATGAGCTTTTTCCTCAAGTCTCTTGATTTTGATTTATGATCGACTGTCATGAATGGATATAAGAAACCACTACCTATTACGATAGAGGGTGTTCTAGTGGAAAAGCCATTCAACAAATATACCGACAATAAAAAGAAATAAGCTAGTCTTGATGCAAAAGCCATCAATGCTTTATTTTGTTCTGTAGATAAAACTGAGTTCAATAGAGTTTCTACATGTGTCACGTCTCATGAGGTTTGAAAACTTCTTGAGGTTACTCATGAAGGTACTTTAAAATTGAAGGAGTCCAAAATCTCACGACTAACACAAGAATATGAGGCCTTCAAAATGAAGCTGTAGAAGCCTAAAAATCAATGGGTGCCCCTCCCAACAAAGCGTCAGCATCAAGTGACGCTAGATCACTAGGTTGCGCCAGTCTCAGGTTGCGTTTATGCCATCTCATGTTGTGCCTAAGCCAGGGTGCACGAGCTCCACGTGACAACCATCCTCGAGAAGTTGTAACGGCTACCATCATTACTGACAGCTCTGACAGGTCGTCCGTCAAAGAAAATCAATTCGTATTCTACGCAATATAGCACTCGAGGAGATTTTGTCAGCATACAATTAATGCTGACAGCTAGCTTGCGCAAGTTATCAAGAAGTACGAGGATCAATCATCATAGCATAGAAGACCCAGTCAAAGGCGCCAAATATTAAGTTGCGCACTCGCGCCACCTAGAGTATTGGTGCCACCCGATCAACTTTTGTTCAAAAGTAGGATGATGTGGCTCACATGCCACTAATCCCGAAGAATGTGTCCACTATACTGCCTACGACCACACGTATCTCACTCAAATGATGCCATGCGTCCCCAGCAGTTCAAGTAACCATTCGTGCAACTGGATGGAAGGGTCAAAACCTGAAGTGCGCACAACTCAGAAAATAATTATTTTAGAACTCTATACTAAAGCATCACAAATTATCATAATCTACTGACAAAGTGTTATTGCATTCTCCAGAGGCTTGTGTCTTCAATATCACATCGTTCAAGGGATAAAGTGATCGTCTTCTTATCAGATTCCAATAGTTATACTTCCCCAGAAATCAATTGTACTCTTGTACTCTTTTTTTAGTTTGTAATCAAATGTTTGTTTTTACAAACAAAATGGCGACCCTGCTGGAGAAGACTTTCTCCTGTGACGAGAAAGTGATAACTCAATATGATACCGTATCGATTGACAAGACGCAGAAGTCTTTGGTCGTTCAAGTCGACCAAACCGCTTACGAAGCAATGATCAGTACTGGGGGTACTAAGCGCACCTAAGTTGCTGTCAAGAGCAAGGCGCGCACTGTATGGACTCCCAAGTCCTCTGCAGTACCAACTACTGCTTCTGCACAACCTGTACCTTTTTTCTCTCTATCGACCACTGCTTCTATGCAACCTGTGCCTGTTGTCTCTCCGCCAGCCACTGCCTCTGCGTAACCTGCACCTTTGCCTCTTTGGCTTTGAACAAAAGGAAATGCCTTTTGGCTACTTCCTTCTCTTCTCCAGTTTTGAATTCTGAGAAGAATCTATCTAGTGGGATGCTAAACAGAACAAAGAAAAGCGTCCTTTGGCCTTTCTTCAACCTGCGCAACCTTCGCCTATGGCATCTCAGCCACAGAACAAAGAAAAGCACCCTTTGGCATTTCTTCAACCTGTACAACTTGCGCCTGTGGCATTTTAGCCACAAAATAATAGAAAACGCTCTTTAGCTACTCCCTCTCTTTCTCCAAATATGAACTTGACAAAGAATACATCTATTCCTACTTTGTCACAGAACAAAGGAAAGCGCTATTCGTACTTTGTCATCGAACAAAGGAAAGCGCCCTTTGGCCTTTTCTCATTTCTTTCCGGTTCTTGACTCGGCAGAAAATAACTCTGATTGCGCCCTCGTGCCAATCAGTACAGAAGTACTTTTAGGCAGAAACGTTACTCTTCTTGACAGAAATAATCAAATCTCTGCTAAGAAAGTGAATTCTGTCCAAACAAAACTTTCTGTCACCCACTTGCGCTAGGCTAAGCGCACAGAAATAGAAACAGGTTGCACAGCACAAAAAGGAATTCTGCCTACTCCCAAGAATGCAATTCAGGATCTTCCAAACCTGTGCATCTCAAGATCCATGCAAGACAAACTGCTAATACCTCAGACAGATATACAAGTGCCACACCTTTCTGACTTGCGCACCTCTCTCAACAGGTGTCAGCCAGTATCAGCTTCAGTAAGACATAAACAGCATGCGCTAGTGGCTAACTTGTGCCAAAGACAGACTTATAATGTCAAGAACTCTCTTACATATGTTAATCAACTAAGCACTTCCTTGTACACTCAGGGAATAAGACATCTCAAGAATCGGAATCATGTTCCTAACATCGTTAAAAAATATGTTCCTCCGACTTCTTCTCGTCCCGTTGTTATAACCGATCTCCATAAACTTCTTGAACAGAAATAGAAGATCACAAATCCGTCTCATCCATCAGTAATACAGTCACAAGAACACCACTCTAATCATCACCATCAGGTGGTTATCAAATGATGTTGTTAATCAGCTAAACGCTATGTCTTCGACTGTCTGAATTACTCTCAGGTTCCTCAACCATTGATAGTAAATGAAGACAAATTATTGTACGCCCCTGTCAACATGATATCTCAAAGCACTGGGGGTAGAAAGCATCCGAGATGCAATGCATCCCGCAATCCCAATCAACAATACTTAGATCAGATTCGTGAGTCTGGCGAAGGAGTATACCAACACACCAGATCAAGAAGCCGAGACACAATCGGTCAAAGGAATCTTTCTTTCGACCAAGAAACAATCGATCAAAGGAATCCTCCTGATTCCAAACAAGATGGCTTCAGTCAAAGGGATCTCTCCATCACTTATCCTAGGGGTAGTTCCTTGTATGACTTTGATGCCGATAGTGAAAGTTCTGAATGGACTATCTTTTCTATTAGCTCTTCTTCGATAGCTAGAGAAATAACTGCTTACGTCGTCACAGAAGATCAAGGTGCTTCTAGTTCTAACAGTCAAGAGCAGAGAATTGCTGCTTTGGAGGCCAATTTAAAGAGCATGGTTGAGATGATAACAGGCGTACATGCTATGATTATGACACAATATACGATTCCACTGGTTGTGAATCTGATTTCGACCCAAGAACCTGTAACAAAATCAGCTCCCGTCAACATTGGTCTGGGGGTACAATCTTCTCATATTGCTTTCATACCAGTGTAGGCTATTCCAAGTCAATCTGGTGCTGGGAGTGGTACTTATCATGCAGTACCTCCTCCCAATATATCAAATCAGTCTACTGCTCTATAATCATCGGGAGACACTAATGAGGCCGTAAAACTTTTACGTACTCAATTTGAAGTCTTTAAGCAGAAAGACGGCTTACAGAAGCTTGGGATCAAGCAGCCTTATCCTATATAGTGGAAGGAAGTTCAATTTCCTCCCAAGTATAAACCCCCTACTATTATGTTGTTTGATGGCAGCACATCTCCAAGTCAATACCTCAATCACTTTGAGGCAATGACTGATCAACTACAGCCAAACTATGCTCTACTCACTAGGATGTTCGTCGGATGTTTAGCAGGTGTAGCTTAGGACTGGTACCGTAGTTTGCCAGATGGTTGTATAATCTCTTTCTTCGGATTCAAACAAATATTTTTGGAGCAATTTTATGAGGGAATAAATGACATGACTATGTCTGCTCTCATCAAAATTAAAGAGCGATATAATGAAACAACCGAACGGTTCATTAAACGATTTTGACGTGAGGCACTCAAAATGCCTCTCAGAACTCCAGATGCTTTGACTATAGACACTTGCAAATCAAACATGTTTCCTATAATCAGCATGTGGACTGGATCGACACAGTTCCAGGATTGGCGTTCATTTATAGTAAATTCTAAAGCAGCAGAAGAAAGTGCTGATAAATTTAAACAATTAGATATTCAGATACCTAATCTTGACAGAGATGAACATGCTACATCAAATAGCGGTGGCCGTCAGAAAACCACAAGGGTAAGGAGACTTTGGCTATCAATGTCAAAGTCAAAGAAACTCTAGCCATCAATATAGGTCAATCAACTCCTACGGCACCACCACAGAGAGCACCACGTCCGAAAGAAGAATACTCCTTTGATGAAGATGATGTCATGAGCATCTTTGATTGCCTGATCAAGAGCAATAAACTTCAACAGCCGGATACAAAACGGCCAGAGGAAATAGGTAAAACTGACCATCCTAAATATTGTGTTTATCACAGGTTTACTGGATATCCGATTCGAGCATGCTACTGTAGGGCCTAAAAATCATGTTGCACCCTGAACATACTAAGCAGTGATCAAATTGTGTCCCAAAGATCAGGTTGTGCTACTGATATGAAGCTCAGAGAACGAGCTACGCCACTTATCAGATTGTGCCTGATATCAGACTGCGTCCAGTCTTATTATGCCAAAATCTACGTGGCATCTGATACTTAATGGCCATCATTACCTGATAACACTGACGACTGACACCACAGTAAATGAGAAAAATCTCTTCAAATCCCATGAACTGTGCCGCTCAAAGAGAGTTGTTAGACAGCTGTCCTGTACACTTTGTAAGTTGCGCCTAGGCGCAATCCAGACAAAATCTTTAGTTGCACCTAGGCGCAATCCGAATGACTTCTGCTCAAAAGCTGCCACGTGTCTAGGCGCGGCTCAATCAGACGCAGTTGACTAAAGCTTGCACAACCTGATGAAGTTGAGACAACTTATATTCTAAAGCAGGATGACGTGGCGCACATGCCACTAATCTCTCAAGACGTGTCTACTATCCTATACACGACCACGCGCATCTCAATCACATGATGCCACGCGTCTAAATATAGTTAGTACACGACTTAACAACTGAATGAAAGTTGGCGCAGCAGGAGGTTGGGGCAACCTAATGTGGCACAATCCAGCCTCGCGCACATCAGAATAACTGGTAAAACAGTTATTTTTTTGAACTCTATAAATAGTATTTCCAATCATTGTGAAATGATAAGATACATACGCACAGAGATCAAGAACTCTTACAAAATTGCTGCTGCATTCTCCAGAGGCTATAGTCTTCAAGTTCACATAGTCCAAGGGATAAAGTGATCGTCTTCTGATCAGATTCCTACAGTTATACTTTCCCAAAATTCATTGTACTTTGTACTAATTCTTTTTCAAGTTTGGAATAAACTTTTTGTTTTTGTAAACAAAATTGCGGCTCTGCTGGGGACGACTTTCTCCTTAAACGTGAAGGTGACAACTCAATATGACACTGCTGTTTGCCATGAAATATAAAAGAGCAGAATAATTATCGGAGGACTGGACTTTTACTTCACGTTATAAACTCGCTTGTACAAAAAAAGCCTAGGGACGAAAACCTAGGTACAGCAGACTAAGTACAATTGTTTATTTTAGATTTTGGAGGGGGTGACGATAGAGGCTCGAAAAAGTGACGGCCGCTCTGCCTTACTCCTTGGACGATCGGTATGCAGCCTTGGCTCGGGGAAGATCTGCTTGGCGTTGACGAAAAAATACTCTCCTTGCTCTCCTCGTGTTGCTCTTCTGGCTTCTCTCTCTCTCTGTGTATTTTCTCTCTAATTATTAGGGGGGAGCTCTCTGTATGGGCGTATCTCTCTCTGGCAGTATATATTTTACAAGGGAATGGCACCTTGATATTTATAATAGTGGGATCTCCACATTAGGGTTGCTAATAATTGCCTCTTGGAGATGGCGGCAGCCTGTGGATTGGTCAATCTAGGCCGTTCGCTTTTGATTGCGACGAATCCGAGCCATTGCGTATAGATTACACTAAATCCCATCAACAATTAATGCTGATTAGAATAAATCTTCCTTATAATGGTCTTCCGATGTCTGCGAATAAATTAGATTTATTCTCCTGCCACGTATCCCAGATTTTTAGGATTTGACCCAATCTTTGATTACAATAAATCTGAGGAATTGATCGGCTTAGGACACGTGTCCTAGGAGCCATTGGGGGGATCTGAACCGCATGACGAGTGAGCCGCATATAATTTTGGACCGTATATGGTTAGGGCCACGTGTCAGGGCTACCTGGGTAGTGGCCCTCTCATGGAGGTGATCATTGCGAGCTGCATAGGGATACATCCGCCGGAGCTACATGGAAATGGTCCTCTTGAACCGTATGAGAAGTCTTTGCTCGAGCCGCATGAGGCTGTCTCGGCCTGAGCCGCATAGGACGGCTTCATTCTGAACCGCATGAGAAGTCTTTGCTCGAGCCGCATACGAACGCCCACGTGGCAAGGCCACGTGGCATTTTTATGGCTCTCGTTGGATTTGTGTCAGAGATCTCTTTTCTCTTCCCTAGAAGTCTGTCAATATGACAGAGTTGTAATTACTTCTTTTTGTGTCAGGGCTGTCACCTTTTCAGAGTTGTCAGCCGTCAAACAATTAATGCGAGAGGGCAGAGGAGAGGGCTGTCCCGCCACGTGTCTTCTGAGCCGCATGGGATGTCTTGGGCCGCATAGTCCCTTATGTCGTATGACTCTCTAAGCCGCATGGGCTTTCTGAGCCGCATGGGGTTCTTTGGCCGCATGGGTTATTTTCTTTAATATTTTCCATGCTTCTACAAGATCCCCTTCAAAGTTTTCAATTTACAAAATTGAAATACTTTGAATAAGAAGCATGGCTGTGTTCTTCTAGCCGCATATGAAACCCTGACCGCATAGAGATCTTGGCCGCATAGATTGTTCAGCCGCAGGAGTATCTCATCCGCATGGCTCTTTGCTACGTCATTATTGCCACGTATGGCAATCTTTTGCATTTAAATGTTGTTGATTTGCTGTCAGCTTTAAAGGCCACTTTTTGGTGCGGGATCCGAGGAGCTTGGCCTCCATTTTCGGTGGCTTATTTTGATAACCGAAGAGTCGGTCTGTGTGTACGCACGGGGATCGAAACGCTTCACTCTTATTTATAAATATGGATGACTTTGGCCGGAGGGACTTCTTTACCTTCTCCTTCGTTTACTCTTTTTGCTGTCTTTTCTTTCTGATCTTTTTTGTCCGCCCGTCGAAGCAAATGGCTTCTAAGTCTTCCAAAGTCGTTTCCGCCGCCGCGAAGGGCAAGAGGGTGACGTCTTCGTCGGCCGTTGAGCCCGAAGCGCCCGAAGTGCCCTCTGATGTTCGTCCTGCTTTCAATGGTAAGGGTTGCATTTGAATCTTGAGAACCCATGGCTCTGTTGTATATTTATGCACAAGCCTCCACCCAAGTTGATGGCAGAGCCGCATATGCTATATGGGCCGTATGACCTTCTCATACCCGAGCTGCATAGAAAATATCCCATGTTTGAACCGCATGAGAAAAAAATCGCATAAAGTCTCCTTTGAACGGAGCCTCATATATTTCTAGCAGGCTGAACCGCATGGCATTTTGCGCCGCATGAGCTCTTCTGTTAGAACCGCGTATATTCATCTGATCCGCATAAGCTATCGAGCTAGTGTCATATGGAACTCCCATCTGATTTGGGCCGCATGAGACTGTGTTGACCCGAACCGTATAGGCTTCCTCGAAACTGCATCTCCTGAGACCCAATTGGAATGGAGCCGCATAAGGCTTTGTTGACCCGAACCACATAGGCTCGTGGGATCTTCTTTATTCAATAATTTTTTGCTTTAACCGTCTTTTAATCCTGTTTCTTTTTGTCCTTTTTTCAGTGAACCTCCCAACCAACCCAGCAGGAGAGCTTCTTGTGGGTTCAGCTCAGTTTGCCGTGGGCATGCGGCTTGATGACTTAATCCATTGTATAGTGGATCAGCTTCCCACTAATGAACCTAGGGAGAGGGTGGCTGCCATTAATAACCAACCTTTCCACTTTCTTTGTTCAATGATGAATTCGGAGAAGCTGGATGGAGAATATCTGAAACCGGCTTTTCTCTTTGGGGACGCCTTTTCTATAAAGAACTTCCGATTGCTGGATGTTTCGGAGCACTGGGATTTTTCTGTAGACGGAGTAGAGATTCATATCCCCGAGATGGAGCGGCATTATCCTCTCTCATGGTTTAACATAGTACCGTTGGGCAGGACAATGGTGGGCTCCCTGACTCCTACCCAACAGGGAATATTTGTGAGCAACATCCACTACAACAGGCGCATGGGTTTAGTATGTGCGGACAAGGAATCAGTGAGTCGGACTGTGATGGGGCTGCTCCCTGGCACTTTTGTAAACACGACTGGCCCTAATTTTACCTTTACTCTAGCTGATACTTTTCTGAATCAGCTTGCTCGCAAGGGGTCTTATCCCGTAGGCAGGTTGTTGCTGCTGAACTGGATCAACCCCATTCCCACATGGACTAATCTTACCTCATAGATCTTGAGAAAATATGGGAAATACCTTCGGAAAATTGACCTCTACTACGCCGTCAGGGGCACCTGCTATGGGTTGCCTATTAACAAGCCTTTGTTTATTGCTCTTTTGGAGCTGTATAATCGGCGTACAGGGACTTTCTTTGCCCCCGGAGGAGAGCTGGGGCTTGCTCTCCATGAGATGCATACTGTTTCTAGATTACCGTGGGGAGGTGAAGCTTTTGAAGCATATACACCGATGAACGAAGAATTCGAAGACCTGGATCGAAAATTTCCTGGTTTTGCTGCCGTGTACCAAGAACTGTTGTGCCATCATAGCGCCTGCCACCAGATGGCTATCAAGAAAGAAAATAGCTCAGAAGGAAGCGCCCTTCACACCTCGGCCTGGGTTTTGTATCTTTTCAAGTTGCGTCCCTTCGGCCAAGTTTCGTCTCGAACTCCTCGAACCCCGGAGGAGGTGAAAGACATGATGTTGAAGGTCAAAAGGTCGAGGTCTACCCGTGACCAGGTTGGGAGTCGCACTGACTCCCTCAGTTACTTCCACTATGGTACCCGGAAGATGTCTGATAAAGCGATCTTAGCTGGGTTCTTGATGGTGTGGCTACGCAATTATGTAGTCTCGGGCGGCGCGGGTTCTATGGAAAGGATCAGCCGCCATTTCATTCTTCCTGCTGTGAAATTGGTCTTTAAGGTAAGACTGGCGCTCCTCCCGGCCATGGTGTGTAGCATACACCACGGCCTTCGCGTCTTTTCATCCAAAGTCATTGCTCGTGATGTGTCGATGGACTTTGAACGGATAGAACTACCATACCACTACCTCATGGGGTAGTTATTGATGCACTATCGGTCATTGATGAGGCCAGGAACTGATGAAAATGTCAGCGATGATGACGCCTTCCTTTTCCGGTATCGTCATCAGCCTTGGGAGCACGATACCATGCCGGCCTGCTGGGGGGCGTTGGCAAGAGTTGATGGGCCCGAATTCTTCGTATCTCTTCCTGAATTCACCTCTAGAGAAATGAGGAGGGTACACATTGACGGCGTTGATCCTCCCCAACTTTTATCTGAGAAGATGCTTCTTTGGTTACGCAACATCCGCCCCGCGCACTTGGTGTATCGTTACCGGAATAAAGTATACCTGGAGCCTTATCTGCCCAGTAGATTTTCCCGTCAATTTGGGTATAGTCAATTATTCCTGGATCGCCCTAGCGCTTGCTTGGGCTTTGAGGGCAGTGTACTCGATGGCGTCCGGGCTTGGCATTATTATAATACGGCCCATACCCGGGCCAGCTTCTCAGTCCCTGATTGCAAGGTGGCAGGGGATATCTTGTATATAGCGGCCCTTTATCTTGTTGCGACGAGCAAGCCTCCTATCGGTTTTGATATGAATACTAGCTTCATCGCTGGAACCGGTTTGGCTGAGAAGCCAGAGGGGTCCAAGAAGAGGAAGAGGAGGGCGAACAGGGTTCCTGTGCCGAACTTAGAGTCCACTAGGGCGGATGAGGAAGATAACGAACAGGATGCCGACGATTCATCTCATTCTTCGGACGAGGAAGTTGGGAATCAACCCCCTGTCGTGTCGGTTGAAAGGACTGCGGGCCAACCGTCTACTTGGTCTGACGCAGTGGTGGAGGATCAACCATCTGTGGTACCTGGCCCTTCGCATAAACGAAGCAGGCGCGTGACTATCGCTGACGACCGAACCTATTCCACGAAGCACGCTGCGGTAAGACATCACAGGCTGTTTGTTGATGATGTGGACGTTGTTTCTGAGGTGATTTGGGCTTCGGCTGTTCGCTTTCTTCTTCTTTTATGTTATGGCCTAATCATTTGTTTCTTTTGCTCTTTTTAGGCGTCGGATGAGCTCGCTCCTCAGGACCCGATTACCGAAGCTGACCCGGTCCTGTCTCATTTAGTCAGTGATGTGTGCACTGCTATCATTGCTGCTGCGGTGCTTCCGATTGCGGTCAAGGATTCCAACCTTGCTGGGACCTCAACCCAGGGGGATGGGGGCTTTACCGCGCCCGTCCCTGAGACATCGGAACCCCAATATGATGACTTTGTGGGTGGGGAAACTACGCCGGCTGTGAACGAGCCGTCGCCTCCACGCTCTTCCCCTGGTAATACAAATCAAACCATAGCTTGTGAATGAGCCTATGTATTCCGTCATATTATCTTTCAGATTATGTCGACTAATGGTTGCTTTGGATGTTCAGATCCCAACCCTTCATTGCCAGTGATGGATATTGCTGGATTGAACCCTACCGGAGAGGGCCTGACAGGACCTCCCTGTATCGAAGGATCTTCGTCTGGGTCGAGCTCGGGGTCCCAGGTAGTAGCGCAGCTGGGACAAGGAACGATGCCCCCCGTGTCCTCCTCTGCGGATGTGGTTTCGGGGGTCAACCTTTCCTCCCTGCCAAGCATCCAGGCTCTTCGGGCGGCAGAAGAGGAGTTAGCCACCATTCAAGCATCTTTCCGTGCAGAATTTGCTTCCTTGGTGGCGGGTACAGTAACTTCTGACGCCGCTCCTTCGGTACCGTCTGCCACTCTCCCTCTGACGCCGTCCTCTACAGAGGTCTTGGATGACGCGTTACAGGATGTGGTTGCCAGTTTCCATCGCCACCTGAAGTGGAGGATCGAGGCAGCAGTAGAAAGGGGGACTCCCTTTACTCTGGCCCGTCGATGTGCTGGTGGTCAGATTAGTATCCTTAAGACACTCCCTGGCGGAGGGGAACTGGCTACGCTTCTGGAGACTAAGCTATTAGAAGCTGATCGTCTCGTGGCCCAGTTTTACATGTGGCAACAGACTGATTTACCGGCAGTCATAAATCAAGAGCGCAACTTTCTCATTACCGCGGTGGAGAAGGTGATGGCTGCCCGGGAATCGCTTAAGCCGACTATATTGAAGGACCGCCGAGATTTGACCCGGTTGTACGATCAGTGGAGCCGTCGGGCTGACGATTGTGCGGCTCGGGAAGCGGCTGCCTCTCGCGGGGTGACCGACACTCGGGGACAAATCCTCGAACTCCAGGGAAAGTTGGTCTTCTTGGAGTCCGAGCTGGAGACTGCTTGTACTGAAAAAGGAATTGCCATCCAGGAAGCTGACAAGCTTAGCAGGGCCTCCGCCAATCTAGAACTTGCCCTGAAGAAGATAGAGACTAACTGGCAGGCCTATATGTATCTGAATAATACGGAGCAACTATCCCAAGAGGCCGAGCGCCGAGCTAAACAGAGGCTTGAGCGAGGGACTGTCTTGGTGAGAGACCGGCTCATGAAATTGTGCAATGCCGAACTGTAGTTGGCCTTTTTCTTTTTGTTTTGTTTCTGTTTTCTTTCTTTCTGAAGGGGACGTGATCCCGAAATATGTGATACTTTTTTCTTCCTTCAAAATAAAGAGCACTTTTAATTCTATCCTTCATTTGTACTGCTTGCTGCGCCTGTGATATTGTGGTGATGTTCTTCCCCGCATAGGGGATACATTTGTGGACCTGTTACCTATGGCATACCTTGGTTTTAGGTACAGATAACAAGCTTTGGTCAGGATACCTGAAACAGCCATGGCAAAGTGGTCGTGAGTGCTCTTGGTATTGGAAAAAGGAATACCGTAGAGCAGCTGGGCTCCTGAGGCATGATGAGATGGTATGTTTGTGCTAAGAAACTTAGCTGAGGATATTTGTGGGCCTATTATCCTTGGCGAACCCTGGTTTAGGATACGGATAATAGGATGAAGAGGAACCGACATACTTGCTCAAAGGTAATGAGGACATGGCAAGCAGGAAATTTTTTTAGACGTAGAGTTTTCCTACTCAGAGGTAATAAGTACATGGCAGGAGTGAACTCGACGGAGGGTATTGGTGGTCAACAGAGGACATTTGTGGTCAACAGAGGACATTTGTGGTCAACAGAGGATATTTGTGGGCCTATTACCCTTGGCATACTCCGGTTGTGGGTACAGATAATAGGTCGAAAGGAGATCATCATACTTACTCAGAGGTAATGAGGACATGGCAAGTATGAAGGTTTCTTCGACGGAGCCTTCCCATTCAGAGGTAATGAGGACATGACTGGAGTGGGCTCAATGAAAGAGGGCACATAGAACGACTCAGAGGTAATGAGGACATGGAAGTTCTATGTAAGGGGGTGATTTGTTTTTGGCGGAAGTGGAACGACTCAGAGGTAATGAGGACATGGCCGTTTTGGAAATTTGTGGATCGATTACCCTTTTTTGTGCACTAAAAGTACGGGTATTGGATCATAGGGGAGGATCTCCTCCAGAAAGGAAGTTCAGAGGTATGATCATACATAACATTCCATCTGAAAGAGTGACCGGGATGTGAGTTCAGAGGCACCAGCGGGTACATGACTCGAGAATCTGGAGAATGGTGAGCGTGAGTTCAGCGGTACCAGCGGGTACATGACTCAAAAATCTGACAAACTATGAGGGTGAGTTCAGTGGTATCAGCAGATATATGACTCGAAAATCTAGAAAATTATGGGGTGAGTTCAGTGGTACCAGCGGGTACGTGACTCAATAATCTGGAGAATGTTGTTTAGACATAATATTTCTTCAGGAACTTGCCGTTGACGGGCAACATAAGCAAGTCTCAGTGTGAGTAGCCTCATACTTGGCCAGCTCCGACTCTTCTTCGGCCACCCCCTGTGTAAATGCAGACTGAGAGGATGGCTTGGGCAACTTGATTATCAGGGGCTCCATGGATGGAGCAGAACGTGGGGTTGTTGACGCACTAGCCACCCCCAGTTTGGTGCTCGATACTGGACGGGGAGTTGTTGGCTCGCTAGAAGCCCCAGACTTTGTATCAGGGTGACGACCCTTCTTGGGAAGGCGTATCGTCATCGGCTTGTCGGAGGGATTGAGCTTCTCCGTTTGGGGCTGACCGACTCTCGGCAGTCTGATTGTTAGTGGCCTCGTTGTGGATCTTGGCACTTGGCCAGACCTTGGCAGCCGGATTATCATCTGCTCTTCTTGTGCCGAGAGGCTGATTGCGTCCTTACGCAGAGTGGCGGTAAGGGGTGCAGACCTGCCCGGCTTGCGAGCTTGGAGGTGGATTGTCAGAGGCTCTTCTGATCCTGTGGCTGTCTCGGTACTAGCTTGTACATCTCCTTCACCAAGATGCTTCTTCGATTTTTCGTACAGGCAGGAGTTTGAGTAGTAAGATTCGACCCCTTTGAAGGGATCGATATCAGCAAATTTCGTTCTTACGAAGCCGTATTTGTCGACATATTTGAAGCACTAGTGTAGCGTGGAAGGCACGATCATATAATCGTGTATCCACGGACGTTCCAAGAGGATGTTGTAAAAAGTGTCTGCATCTATAATGTAGCAGGTGACTTCGGATTGGAGGTCGCCAATTTGACACTTTAGACGAATCTTCCCAATAGGGTAGCTTCTGCCCGAATTGAAACCGCTGATGGCAGTGCTTGTAGGCGTCAGGCGATGCATTGGGATGCGGAGATGATGTAGCAGACCCTTTGGGATAATGCTTATGGAAGAGCCAGGATCAATGTGCATCCGATCCACCTTTACGTCGCCGATGTATCCAGTATAGTATAGTGGGCGATCATGCAGATTAGTTTTGATGAGCATATCCTGCGGAGTGAAGACGATGTTGGGCATTGCTCCCGTGCAGGCACTATCCTGGACATCCACAGGTGAGTCCTCCCCGGTGAGGTTGGATTGTGCCAGATAGGCATCGACATTTTGGAGTGCTTCGCTCAATACAATACGAACGTCCTTGGAGAGCCTTAGGAGTTCATACAGTGACAACTTGGCCGGTGTGTTAGCCAATTGTGCTAAGATGTCAAAGTTGTAGGGCCTCTTTAGCCCTTGGGCTGCCTCTTTTTGGAGGGATTTGTCGAAACGAGTCTCCCTCGGCCTAGGCTTGTCGGTCGTCGAGGGCTGAGCCGGTCCCGGAGCATCAGTTGTAGTGGGTTGATGATTTTTAGCTGGATTGTCAACCACAGGTTGGGTTTGCGCTTCGGACTGTGTGACAACGGCTGTAGCTTCCTCGTTGTCTGTCGAGATTGTGTGGCAGGTCCTGACTTTTCCACTTTTTTTTTGTCGGTGGAAGATGGTGTGGGCCGAGTCACCTCTGACACCAAGTCTGGATGGATCCACATGACCTCCCTTCGTGATGTGGTGAGGGGTACTAGACTGGCAGCCTGATCTCGGGAGGTAGAAGATTGGTAATTTCCATTGTCGCTAGAGGGACGGGGACCACCCCGTCTTGAGTCTCCGTCGGAGGGAAGCTGCCGAATTGTACGGACACCATATTGGCCGCCACGGTTACTTCTTCGAAATCGATGGCCAGAGCGTTCGAATCGATGAGGTTCTGGATGTACCGTTTCAGCTGGTAGCAATCGTGTGTAGCATGATGGACATAGCGATGATAATGGCAGTACTTTGGATTCTCTATCTCTGCCGACCGCGGTTCCCGTCTTGGTAGAGGATGCTGAATCCTGTCCCCTTATATGAGCATGTCTAAGATGGGCTTGACGTGACCGTCTTCGAAGGAGTAAGTGATTTGTGGCTATTGTTTGTCTGCTGGCTTCGGCTCAGGTTTTTGTGCTGTATCGGCCACCATAGCTTGCTTTCCCTTGCTGTCCCGATTATTGGAGGGGCTACCCCCATTATCGTTGTTGGGACGCTTGCCCTTGTTTTCTCCTTCTGAGATGTGCAATCCCAGTTGGCGAGCCTTCTTCAGTCGTTCTTCAGCGCTTGTGGCGCTGATGATGAACGTCTTCCAATCTTTGAATTGACTTTCGCCCATCCAGAGACTGATCGTTGGAAGCAGTCTCTTTTAGCAAATTTCAATTAAAGAGGAATCTGGATTTCCGAAGGGCAGCTTCATGGCAGTCTGGCGGAACCGCTCAATGTAGTTCCTTGTCAGCTCCTTCTTCCCTTGGATGACGTCCATAAGGGTGGACATGGTGACGTCCTGCCCTACCTCGTAGAATCTTTCCAAGAACATATGTTTGAAGCCGGCGAAGGAGTGGATGCAGTTGTTCGGCAGATTGTGATACCAGTCGAAGGCGACTCCTTCTAATGCCCCAATGAATAATCGCGTGAGGATAGCATCATCATGGGGCAGATGGTCGGTGGTGACCTCGAAGTAAGTGATGTACCGACTTGCTGAGGTCTTGCCATCATACGGGTTAATATTGAACGACTTATATCTTGGTGGAAATGGAACATCCCTCAATTCAGCAGGATATGGTTGCCGTATTCTGAGATCTTGAGAGTTTTCTCGGGCATGGAACATGGCTCGGAGCTCCTGAACCTCTCTTCTTACTTTTCGGGCCTCATCTGTCGCGGTAGGGGCTGTTATTTCGGGAGGATTGTTGCCCGGGTTCGGTGCCACCGAATTCGAGTCTGCTTTGACCGTGGGACCCGCGCTTGTTTGGCCAGGCGTTCCTCCTTGCAGAGTTGGAAGGGCCGCTTTAATCTCATCTACAGACTTGACCAAAGCAAGTAATATGGCTTCGAGATTGTCGATATGCTGGCGATCACTTGAACCACTTTGATTGCTGTCTGTCATGAACACCGTCCTTGTATGATAAGAAACGGAAGGGACGGTGGAGGATGTATCCTCCGAGTCATACCCATGTACCGAGAAGTCATCGGGATATATGGGAATATTCTCTTCTGGTTCGGACTCGGAGGGAATAGTACCCCCAGCTTTAGAGCTTGCTTCATCTTGAGAGTCGTGGACGTCAGAGTTATCTCCCCTGGCTCATCTTCTTGGAATATTGGATTGCTGTGGAGGCTCGGAGGGGTGCTACCCCCGGCCCCAGCTACCCCCTGCGTTACGGACGATGGGCCTCCCACCGTAGCAGATTTCGTCTTAGAACGCGTACCTTGGAAAACTCCGATTGTGGGCACCCGTTTAGACGACAGTCTTTTAGTTGCAGTGGTTGAGGTCTTCGGGGTGGAGATGCTTGCCTTCTTCCCTCTCCCCTCGGCGGGGACTTTCTGAGTGGAATTGCAGGAGACAATAGGAGGTGCCTCGTCCTCTGAGCTCGGATGCTGTAGTCTTTGGAAGACTGACGGCTGGTCTTCCGTCACTGCTGTGTTGTTGCAACAGCAGTTGATGATGATTTAGGTGCAGTGACGTCCAAGCGAGGACTATTTGCACACCGAAGCCCCTTCTCTTTCCTTGCGCTTGTGGAGGATCGCCTCAGCAGGTCAGAGGAAACACTTTGTCCTTTTGCCGCCGGGTGCTGGACTCGAGCGGTCTTATACAACTTCCCATCAGAGGCCCGCGTGATAGTCAACGGGATGCCCCGATAGTCAGAGGTTAGGGCAGCTGTCTGGGCTTGATGAGCCCGTGCTGCCCTAGACTTTTTCTTTTTAGCACTTGTGGGTGCATAATAGGAAGAGTCTAAGTTGAATACCACAGAGTCTGGCTTATCATCCAGAGACCCATCAGGGTCAGGACCGTATGAGAGACGGTTGAAGACTGATCGAGAGGAGCGTGGAACGGCCGCTATACGGCTAGGATTGGGAATCGTGCAGGCTGTCTGCATGCGGCTGTTTTTAGCTGTCGGAGGAGTTGCTTTGGTGCGATTAGTAGGAGTCGCGATCGTGCAGGCTCGCCGCATACGGTTGGCAATTGTGGCCGCATGGGTTTTCTACAAGCGATTGACTTCAGTAACCGCATAAGCTTCGTCCGTGTGGTTGGCAACTATAGCCGCATAAGCTATGCGGCTGACAGATGTGACCGCATGAGTTTTCTTCATGCGGCTAGCGGATATGGCCGCATGAGCTTTTTCCATGCGGCTAGCACCCTTATGCGGCTCGGATCGCGTGGAGTTCCTCTTTGCCCCTGCAAGTCCAGCATTATAGTATTTTCTTCTGTCGGACTTGGGGACAGCAGAGTTGCCTACGGTCTGAAGTAGGGCCGCAGGAGAGTCTTGCTCGCCGTCTTGAACAACAGAGGGTATCTCTGCAAGAGCTTCAGTAGGAACGAAGGATCGGGGTCTCCACTCCCTGCGGGCCTTCTTCGTGCGGGCTCGCTTCTGGACCGGGCCAACGCTCTTATCGGAGAGCATTTCTTCGAACGCCTGTTGGTCGAACTGGACGACCATCTTCTGTTGCGTGGAGCTAAGCTTGGCTGTATCCGATTGCATCACCAACTCCTCAGCCGTGGAGAAGTTTGTCCCCAGCAGAGTCGCCATCGTGTTTGCCATAAAATATAAAAGAGCAGAACAATTATCGGAGGACTGGACTTTTACTTCACGTTACAAACTCGCTTGTACAAAGAAAGCCTAGGGACAAAAACTTAGGTACAGCAGACTAAGTACAATTGTTTATTTTAGATTCTGGGAGGTGACGATAGAGGCTCGGGAAAGCGACGGCCGCTCTGCCTTACTCCTTGGACGATCGGTATGCAGCCTTGGCTCGGGGAAGATCTGCTTGGCGTTGACGAAGAAACACTCTTCTTGCTCTCCTCGTGTTGCTCTTCTGGCTTCTCTCTCTCTCTCTCTGTGTATTTTCTCTCTGATTATTAGGGGGGAGCTCTCTGTATGGGCGTATCTTTCTCTGGCAGTATATATTTTACAAGGGAATGGCACCTTGCTATTATAATAGTGGGATCTCCTCATTAGGGTTGCTAATGATTGCCTCTTGGAGATGGCGGCGGCCTGTGGATTGGTCAATATAGGCCGTTCGTTTTTTATTGCGACGAATCCAAGCTATTGAGTGTAGATTACACCAAATCCCATCAACAATTAATGCTGATTGGAATAAATCTTTCTCATAATGGTCTTCCGATGTTTGCGAATAAATTAGATTTATTCTCCTGCCACGTGTCCCAGATTTTTGGGATTTGACCCAATCTTTGATTGCAATAAATCTGAGGAATTGATCGGCTTAGGACACGTGTCCTAGGAGCCATTGGGGGGATCTGAACTGCATGACGAGTGAGCCGCATATAATTTCGGGCCGCATATGGTTAGGGCCACGTGTCAGGGCTGCCTGGATAGTGGCCCTCTCATGGAGGTAATTATTGCGAGCCGTATAGGGATACATCCGCCTGAGCCGCATGGAAATGGTCCTCTTGAATCGCATGAGAAGTCTTTGCTCGAGCCGCATGAGGTTGTCTCGGCCTGAGCCGCATAAGACGGCTTCATTCTGAACCGCATGAGAAGTCTTTGCTCGAGTCGCATACGAAAGCCCACGTGGCAAGGCCACGTGGCATTTTTATGGCTCTCGGGGGATTTGTGTCAGAGATCTCTTTTCTCTTCCCTAGAAGTCTGTCATTATGACAGAGTCATAATTACTTCTTTTTGTGTCAGGGCTGTCACTTTTTCAGAGTTGTCAGCCGTCAAACAATTAATGCGCGAGGGCAGAGGAGAGGGCTGTCCCGCCACGTGTCTTCTGAGCCGCATGGGATGTCTTGGGCCGTATAGTCCCTTATGCCGCATGACTCTCTGAGCCGCATGGGCTTTCTGAGCCGCATGGGGTTCTTTGGCCACATGAGTTATTTTCTTTAATATTTTCCATGCTTCTACAACTGCGTCGGTCGGCAAGACGCAGAAGACTCTGGTTGTTCAGGACAACCAGACAGCCTACGAGAGTATGATCAACGCCAAGAGAAACAAGCACACTGTGGCTATCACCAAGAACATGACCGTGTGGACTACAAAATCTTCTGCAGTTACTATTGCCCATGCACAACTTGAGTGCTCAGTGGCCAAGGCACAATTTGCCTCAGTGGCTCCGGCACAGCCTGCTTCTGCTGCCAGGGCACAATCCACTCTTCCTACTGCCCGTGCGGAGTCTACTACCCATGTTGCTGCCAAAGCGCCATCAGTAGCCCGTAGGACAATGGCACAACCCAAGCAATCAGCACTTCAGGCGCAGTCTGCTACTCTGGCACAACTCAAGGGAACTAGTCTTTTGGCTATTCCCTCTTCTAATTCTCAAGTTCTGAACTTGGAGAATCAATGTTCTAGTGCTAACACTAGACAGAACAAAGGGAAGAGTCATTTGACATTTCCTCGATTGGCACAATTTGTGCCTAAAATGGTCTCACGACAGAACAAAGGGAAAGGCTTCTTAGCTGACCCTTCACAAAATAAAGGAAAGCACCCTTTGGTCTTTTCTCAAACTTCCCTAGTCTATGACTCAGAGGAAGATCTATCAGATTCTATTCCTTTAAACAGATATCTTTGTATCTATGATATTGGAAAGAATACTGACCAAAGAGGTATCTTACCTACCCCTATGGGGTTTGGTCAAGACTTTCCTACCTTGCAAATTTCAAGATCCAAGCAAGGAAAATTAAGGGTATCACGAACAGAGACACCTGGATCAGAATTTTCTGATTTACGTGCTTATCTCAATAGGCGTCAACCAGTATCAACTTTGGTAAAACGTAAGAACCCTATGCCAAAGGACAATCTGTACCAAAAGCCAAAGTTTGAAAAGAAAGACCCAACCACCTATGCTAATGAGTTAAGTACATCTTTGTACACTCAGGGAACTAAACATTTGAAGAATAGGAGACATGTTCCTAACATCATTAAGGAATATGTTCCTCTGACTTCTTCTCGTCTTGTAGTTGTAACTGATTTACGGCAACGTCTTACACAAAGACGGGAAAATACAGGGATGTCTCCCTTACCTCCAAATCGTGCTTCAAATTGCCACTGCCTTCATGAAGTCGTCATCAACTGTTATTGCCAATCGGTTCGACGATCTGTCTTCAATTGTCTGAACTATGCTTCAACTTCTGAACATATAATAGAAGACGAAGATGAGCTATTATATGCTTCTGTCAACATGACTTCTCAAGGCACTTGGGGTGGGAAACGTCCGAGACGTAATGCATCCCGTAATCCTAGTCAACAATACTTGGATCGGATTCGTGCATCCAGTGAAGGTGTTTTTCAATACACTAGATCGAGAAATCGACATTTGAACCAAGGTGTCTTTAATCAAGAAGATCTCCCCATCTCTCATATAGTAGAAGACACTTTCTCAGAGTTTGATGCAGATAGTGAAAGTTCTAAACAAACTATCTCATCAATAGCAGCAAGGGAAGTGGCGGCATATACCGTTATGAAATATCAAGATGCCTCTACTTCAACCAGTCAAGAGCAACGGATTGTTGCATTAGAGGACAAATTGAAGACCATGGCAGAGATGGTCGCAAGCATGCATACTATAATTGTGGCTCAACATACAGTGCCACCGATTGTAAACCCAGCTACAAATCCAGAGCTTATAGCATCTTTTTTACCTGCTAGTCTGGGGGTACCAACTCCTCAGGTTGCTTCCGTGCCAATTTAAGCTGATCCTAGTCAGTCCGGTGCTGGAGGTGATAATTACCATGCTGTTCCTCCTTCTAACACTTCTAACCAGCCTATCAATTCTCAAACATCAGGGGATGCTAATGAGGCTGTGAAACTCTTACGTACTCAGTTTGAAGCCTTCAAAGAGAATGATGGCCTATAGAGACTGGGTATAAAGCAACCATATCCTACAAAATGGAAGGAGGTTCCATTTCTTCCTAAATATAAGCTCCCAACCATTATACTGTTTGATGGCAGCACTTCTCCAAGTCAGTACATCAATCATTTTGAAGTGATGACTGATCAATTACAGCCAAATGATGCTCTCCTTACCAGAGTGTTTGTCGGTTGTTTAGCTGGTACAGCATACGACTGGTATCGTAGCCTGCCTGATGGCTGCATCACTTCTTTTGCTGGTTTCAAGCAAATATTCTTGGAATGATTCTACGAAGGAGTCAACGACATGACGATGTCTACCCTTATTAAGATTAAACAGAGGCAAAATGAATCCACAGAGAGTTTCATTGAAAGATTCCGCCGAGAGGCACTCAAAATGCCTTTAAGAACTTCATCTACTGTAACAATAGACACTTACAAATCAAACTTGTTGCCTATTATCAGTATGTGGACAGGATCCAGGATTGGCCTTCTTTCATTGTCAATGTTAAAGTAGCTGAGGTCAGTGCTAAAAAGTTCAAGCAGTTAGGAGTCCAAATGACTCATCCTAACCAAGATGAATATTCTACACCTGGGGGTAGTAATCGTCAGAGTAACTGCAAGAGTAAAGATACATTGGCTATCAATCTTAAAGACAAGGAGTCTTTGGCTGTCAACATCACTCAGACGACATCCACTCCATCAGCACCACCACAGAAATCGACTCGTCCAAAAGAAGAATATACTTTTGATGAAGATGATACTTTAAGCATCTTCGATTGCATGATCAAAAGCAATAAGCTTCAGCTTCCAGAAGCAAAACGGTCAGAAAAAGTGGGTAAAACTGATCACCCTAAATACTATGTTTATCACAGATTTATAGGGCATCCAACCAGAGCATGTTATGTGCTCAAAGGTAAAATCTAAGAGTTGGTCAACTCTGGAGCAATTACTCTGCAACATGATGAGAAAACAATGACTGCTAATATAGTTTCTCTACAATTTGGTGATTTTTCATCGTAACTTGTGCAAGATGGTGTTGTCTCCATTCTAAGGACTACTCTTGAGCTCATGAATCTTCCCGCCTCAAAATGAAGGTCTTGTTCCGCAGTCAATTGACAGAGGAGGGATTATGTGGACTCACCCAGATTTGGTAGCTGAATTTGAAACGCCTTCCTCTCCTAAGCAAAAAAAAGCATTCCAGATCTAAACCCAAGAACTGTAATATGGTATCCTTTGAACCAGTAACATAAAAAGAAATTCTAATGGACACTAGATCAGGAAAACCCTATCTTCGGAAGTAGTTCGAAAATCAAGAGGACTCTGCTCCATTTCCTGATGTTCCTCCTTCATCATCTTCTCCTGGCGAGAATATACCATCTACATCCTTGCCGGTGGTTGAACCATCTCCTCCTAAACCAACAGTAGCCGACTAGGGGAAACAACCTGTCCGTTTTGATAAAGCGTTGAAGAAGTCCTCATCTCTCGGACTTGAGAAGCCTTATAATTTTGACATATTGGCTCAATTGGCCAATACTCCAACATGATTGTCAATCTTTGAACTCTTACGTCTCTCAAAAGAAACTCGAGAGACGTTAAGTGAAGCCTTGATGCAGGCTGACGCTTGTCTTACTCTTCTCAAAAAGCCTGAAAAGGAGCCAGTAAGCTGTGCACATTGTTATAGTGTATTTGAATTAAAGCCCAATATCACTTTTACACAAGATGACATGTTGTTAGAAGACAATCGTCATGATCGTCCTCTCTATTTAATGGGGTATGTGGACACCATGAAAGTAGATCGCATTCTGATTGACCCAGGTTCCGTACTTAGCATTATGCCGAAGTCTTTACTGGATGCTTTAAAGATCCCAGTGCATAACCTTTCTACGACTATCACTACCATCCTGGGGTTTAATCAAAGAAGAAGTGAACCTTTGGGGAAGATACGCCTAAAACTTCAAATTGGCAATCTTCGTACAAAGGTAACTTTCTATGTTATTGACAATCACGGCTCATACAACGCTTTGTTGGAAAGGTCATTCCTTCATGAACACAATATTGTACCCTCTACACTCCACTAATGTTTCAAATATGTGGATGGTAATGGAGAAGTCCAAAAAGAGGTTGCAGATCTGAATCCTTTCAAAGGGGTTGAAGAATACTACAACGATTCTCACATGTACAAGGAAGAATTCATGAAGGTAGTACTAGCAATGGACACGGATGAAGAACAAAAAAGTATGCCAAATGATACTCTAGTGATTCCCATCAAAGGACGCACCTTATGTGATCAGTCTTCCAAACCACTGACTATCTATCTTCCTTCCCATGAGAAGCAGCCCAAGGGTGATAGTCGGGAACAAAGAGAGTTCACCTCTTCTGAGCCGCTTGTAATCGACCTTCGTCGCAAGAAGCTTCCTCCTCCTTCTCATTCTTCTTCTCTCCCTCTTGTCATCAATCTGACTAAGCCTGCTAAGGCTAAAGTTCCTGTTGTAAATGATGGTATAAAAATCCATAAAGCATCTCCTTTGCAGTATACTGATATCTTTTACTATACTCAGTGTTATTTGGATATGCTAGATAACTTTAAACCACTTACAATAGAAGTCGTATCATCTCTACGAAATGTGGTATCATTGGATTCAATACAGGAGTCATACTTCTTAGTACCGTCTCGAAAGAAAGATGAAAAGCCTATATTCTTCAACAAAAGAGAGGAACAAAAAATTGTGCTCTATAATGATAATATAGATGATACAGGAAGGCTACAATTACGCCACTATAGTCCACAATCTAAAGCAATCATCCGTAAAATGGGCTATGATTTCAGAACAAGCCTCAACAATGGTAAAGGAAGGCGGACTCCCCTTCGTATTGCTGTTCAAAAAGGAAAATCACAACAATACCACAGCAAATCGAAGCGGGTCTTAGGTTATGCTTCTCCTCTTCCAACTCCAGAACCTTCTGAATCTGATGAAGAAGAACGATCTAACTCTTCTGATTCTATTTCATGGGATTCTGACACCAGCATTGGTCATGTTCATAGGGTGATAGTATCTTCTAACATGGTGTCCGCCGAATTCTCAGAAGAAGATGAAGATGACATTGAAGAATCTCCTGAAATTGACCCTTGGACACAAAAGATGGACAATCAGTAGGAACTTCATTTCGAACAACGAGAACCACCTACTGAAGATCAACTTGTCCAAATCGATATTGGAGAGGAGGGTGTATCACGACCAATCTTTATTAGCAAAAATCTCTCAGAGGATGATAAAAAAGAGTTAATTCATCTTATTCGTGAATATATTGATGTCTTCGCCTGGAGTTACGAAGATATGTCGGGATTAGATCCTCAAGTTGTAACTCACAAGCTTAACATTCTGCCGAATGCCAAGCCGGTCAAATAACAACAACGACGATTCAAGCCTGAAATGATGGATGCAATTGATGATGAAGTCAAAAAGCTTATAGCTTACGGTTTTATCAGAGAAGAACTGCATCCTGACTGGGTAGCTAACATTTTACCAGTCCTAAAGAAGACCGGAAAGGTTTGAGTTTGCATAGACTTTCGAGATCTCAATGATGCTTGCCCTAAAGATGAATTCCCTCTCCCGATTACTGATGTCATGATCGACAATACATGTGGATTCGAACAAATTTCTTTTATGGATGGGTTTTCTGGATATAATCAAATCCGGATGAATCCTGAAGATGAAAAACATACTTCGTTTCCTACCCCTCGTGTTGTGTACTGTTATACGGTCATGCCGTTTGGTCTTTAGAACGCAGGTACAACTTACCAACGGGCTATGAGTACTATTTTTTGCGATCATCTATGAAAGACTGTCGAATGCTATGTTAACGATATTGCTGTCAAAAATCGTCTCAAAGAAGATCACATTCAAGATTTAAGAACTATCTTCAATCTAATACGCCAGCATCAACTCAAAATGAACCCCACTAAGTCTTTCTTGGGTGTCTCTAGTGGTAAGTTTCTCGGCTTCGCCATTACCTCTAAGGGTATACATGTTGATCACGATAAGATCAAAGCCATTCAAAAGATGCATCCTCCACGCAACCTAAAAGAGCTACGAGGATTCCAAGGTCGACTTGCGTACATCAGGTGGTTCATTTCGAATTTATCTGGACGTTGTAGACCATTTACTCAATTGATGAAGAAAGGTGTATCTTTCGTTTGGACGGAAGAATGTCAACGAGCATTTGATGACATAAAGCGGTATTTAATGAGTCCACCGGTTCTTGTACCATCGATCTCAGGAACACCCTTCTTAATGTATGTTCGGAGAATGGATCATTCATTAGGAGCTTTGTTGGCTCAAAAGAACAAGGAAGGTCATGAACAAGCTATCTACTATCTTAGTCGAACGATGATTGGAGCTGAACATCGTTATAGTCCGGTAGAGAAGGAATATTTAGCCTTAATGTTTGTTGTTCAGAAGACAAGACATTACATCATAGGCCAAACTATTCATGTCATATCCCGAGTCAATCCTCTTCGAGTCTTAATGAAGAAGCCAAGCACACTCAATTCTAGGCTTGACACATGGGCCATATTACTAGCACAATATGATATGGTTTATGTTCCTCAAAAGTCTGTGAAAGGCCAAGCACTTGCTGACTTCTTAGCAGCTCATCCTGTCTCTGAGACATCTAAACTCTATGATGAGATTCCGGATGAAACATTAGAATCAAAAATGATCTCAGAAGACTTTTCTACCTGGAGGTTGTTCTTGGATGGAGCCTCTAGAATTGGACCTGGAGGTACCCTTGTAGCTGGAGTAGGAATTGTTCTTGTTTCACCCGATGGATTAACTATTCAAAGGGCCTATTCTTTAGATGAATCATGCTCTAACAATGTGGCAGAATACAATGCCTTGCTCATTGGACTCCAATTAGCCAAACAACTGGATATCGAATATCTCGAAGTATATGGCGACTCTAAACTGATTGTTAATCAGGTCAGAGGCATATATGAAGTCCGACATAAAGATCTAGTACCATATCATAAAGTTGTTTGCCATGAAATATAAAAGAGCAGAACAATTATCGGAGGACTGGACTTTTACTTCACAATACAAACTCGCTTGTACAAAGAAAACCTAGGGACGAAAATCTAGGTACAGCAATCTAAGTACAATTGTTTATTTTAGATTCTGGAAGGTGACGATAGAGGCTCGGGAAAGCGACGGCCACTCTGCCTTACTCCTTGGACGATCAGGTGCAGCTTTTTGGCTCTGTAGAAGAACTGCTTGGTATTGGTGAAGAAATGCTCTCCTTTTGATCTCTATATATTCTCTCTCTAGCTCTCTGGCTCTCTGTGTCTCTCTTTTTTTTTATCTGAGAATCTCCTCCTTCACAAGGGAATGACACCTTGCTATTTATAAAAGTGGGGGGGCATCATTAGGGTTTGCAATGATTGCCTATTGTAAAAAAGTCGGCGGCTAAGGATTATTGAATCTGGGCCGTTCATCTTGAATATAAAAGATTTGAGCAATTAATGTGATTGCATCAAATCTTTTATGGGTAATTAATGATGATTGACATAAATCATCATGATTTGCCAATCTCGGATTTTCTGCCACGTGTTATTGATTTGCCTGATTGCAAATGATCTGATTTGATTCCAATATTTTATTAGGATTTGTTGATTTGATGCTACGTGTCCCACCATCATGCCACGTGTCTTAACCGCGAGCCACTGAGGAAGTCTGAGCCACATAAGGATTGAGCCGCATAAGGCTGGCCACGTGTCAAGGCTGCTTAGGAGTGGCCCCCGAACATTTGAACCGTATGGTGATGATCTGAGCCGCATGAGCGTAGGCGGCCGCATAATGGGCAGCTTCTTCATGAGCAGCATAGAGATAGTCCTCGTGAGCCGTATGGGGTAGCCTCTGGTTGAGCCGCATAAGACAACTTCGGCCTAAGCCGCATGGGACAGCTTCGGCCTGAGCCGCATGGGGTGGTCTTTGCTCGAGCCGCATGCGACTGTCCACGTGTCAAGGCCGCATGATAGTTTCTGGATCTCGGGGGGATCATGTCAGAGATTTTCTTTGTTTCCCTAGGAGTCCATCATTATGAGGGAGTCATAATTGTATCTTTATGTCAGAACTGTCACCTTGTCAGAGCTGTCAGCCGTCAAGGCATTTAATGCAGTATAGGACAAAGGGGAGAGCTGTTTGCAGGTCACGTGGTTCCTCTCTAAGCCGCATGGAACTTACCGAGCCGTATAGACACTTGAGCCGCATGGATCCCTGAGCCGTATGAGCTCTCTAAGCCGCATGGGACTCCCTGGCCCTATGGATCTTTCTTTATTCTTTTTCATGCTTCTACAAGACCCCCTTCAAAGTTTTCAATTTGCAAAATTGAAATACTTTGAATAAGAAGCATGGCTGTGTATAAATTCTTCTAGCCGTATATGATGTCCTGGCCGCATGGATGTCTTAGCCTCATGGATGTCTCGGTCGCATGAATGGCTCGGCCGCATTGAGTCAATCAGCCGCAGGGATTTTCGGGCCGCATAGCTCCTTGCCACGTGTGCGTGCCTTTAATTGCCTCAAATTCGTTTCAGTGCCGTCTTTAGGGAAAATCCCAAGGGTCGGCTCATTAAATCTTTGGATTTTATGCCCTGGGTGAATCTCCTTTATGAGAGGAGACGAAATCCGAGGAGTCGGTTTCGTCTTTTCCGAGGCGGTTATTAGTCTACGTTTCCCCCCTCTTGTCCTCCTATAAATAAGAGGAGTTTAAGAGAGAGAACTTCTTTACTTTCTCTTTTACTTTGAGCCTTCCCTACCCCGATCGTCCTCCTCTTCTTCGATCATTAATGGCTCCCAAGAAGACCGTTGCGACGAAGGGTAAGAAGGCGGCGTCTTCGTCGACTGCGACGGTGAAGGGCAAGAAGACTGCTTCTACCTCGACTGCGGCTGCTCCTCCACCGGACATCGTGTTCGCAGCTCACCCTGACGTCCATCCATCCCCCTATTGCTGGTAAGGGCATTATGTGAGTCTAAAGAACCCTAACTGCTAAGGCTACGTCGCATGCTTTATGCACGAGCCTTTGTGAGCCGCATGTTCGTCCTATGGGCGAGCTGCAAGCCGCATAAGAAATAGCCACTGTGATCGCATACGCGCTTCGCCAATGAAGCCGCATAAGCTACGCTGAGCCGTACAGATTCGCACAAATTTGTCTATCATGTTTGTCTGTGTGAACCTATCCGAACCCTGAGGGCCCTATGAGAGCACTGAACGGGGCCGCATAAGTGTTCTTCTGAACTTGAGCCGCATGAGGCTTCATTAAGTTGGAGCCGCATAAGTGTTCTCCTGAGCTGCATGAGGCTTCGTTAGGTTGGAGCCGCATAAGCTCGAAAGCACCCATCAGTTCTTTTTGTCCATCTTTTTAACTTATCTTTTTCTGTCTTCTCCTCAGTAAATTTGCCGGTTAATGCTGCTGGAGAACTCCTGGTAGGTAGTGCCTAAGCTGCTCTGGGCTATAGGTATGACCATATAGTTCGGCATATGGCGGACTAGTTTCCGAATGATGAGCCTCCGGCGAGATTGAATGCCCTCAAGAACCAGCCTTTCTATTTTCTTAACGCTATGATGAACTCGGGGAAATTAGAAGGAGAATACTTGAAGCCCGCGTTCTTCTTTGAAGACGCCTTGACTGTGAATAACAGTTAGGTTCTGGAGGTGTCAGAGAACTGGAGTTTTGTTTCTAACGGGATGGCGATTCGCATCCCCCAAATAGAGCGTCACTTTCCGTTATCTTGGTTCAATATGCTCCCACTGGACCGAAAGATGGAGGAGTCTTTAACTCCTACCCGAAGTGGGATGTTTGTGGGAGACATCCATTATAATAACAACCTGAAGTCAGTGTGTGCGGGCAAGGTGCACACCAGCCGTTCTGTAATGGGATTGGCCCCGGGCACTTTCTTGAATGTGCAGGTCCCAATTTCATGTTTTCTACAGCCGACACTTTTATGAACCAACTTGCTCGGAAAGGCTCTTATCCCATTGGCCGGTTGATGCTCCCTAGTTGGATACATCCCATTCCCTCATGGACCAATCTGTCTATGTGGATCTTGCAAAAGTATGATGCCTTTCTGTATGAGATCGGTCTTTACCATGCTATTAGGGGCACCAGCCACGGCTTGCCCATAAATACGAGATTATTTATATCTCTGCTGGAGATGTATAACCGCCGTACGGGAACCTTCTATACACCCGTAGGGGAGATGGGTCTTGCGCTTCACGAAATGCACGCGGTCTCCAAGCTTCCTTGGGGGGACGAAGCCTTTGAGGCGTATACTCCCACGAATAAGGAGTTCGAAGAGTTGGAAAGACGGTATCCAGGCTTCGTGGCTCTTTATCAAGAGATATTGTGCCACTATAGCACATGTCATCAGATAGCCAAAAAAGAAAGCAGCTCGGAAGGGAATGCTCCCCACACCAAGGACTGGGTGTTGTAGAAGCATGGAAAAGAATGATGAAAGATCCATGCGGTCAGAGAACCCCATGCGGCTCAGAGAGTTCATGCGGCTCAAGTGTTCATGCGGCTCGAGCGTCTATGCGGCTCAAACAAACTCTATGCGGCTCAAGGAGGAGCCACGTGGCCTACAAAACAGCTCTTCCCCCTTGTCGATTACCGCATTAAATGCCTTGACGGCTGATAGCTCTGACAAGGTGACAGTTCTGACACAAAGATATCATTATGAGTCCCTCATAATGACGGACTCCTTGGGAAGCGATAAAAATCTTTGACACGATCCCCCAAGAGTCAGAAACAATCATGCGGCCTTGACACTTGGACAGTCGTATGCGGCCCAAGCGGAGACTCCCCCATGTGGCTCACGAAGACTAGCTCCATGCGGCTCATGAAGACTAGCTCCATGCGGTTCACGAAGATTATCTCCATGCGGCTCACGAAGACCAGCCCCATGCAGCTCACAAAGACTAGCACCATGCGGCTCACAAAGACCACCCCCATGTGGCTCACGAGGAATATCTCCATACGGTTCACTCATGCGGTCATCCACACTAATGCGGCTCAAATCATCACCATGCGGTCCAAATGTTCAGGAGGAGGGCCATTCTTAGGCAGCCTTGACACGTGGCCAGCCTTATGCGGCCCAACTTTCCTGCGGCTCAGATTTCTGCTATTTTGATACGTGGCATGATAGCAGGGCACGTGGCATCAGACTGATCAAAATCTCTCAGCAAATCCCAATGAAATATTGGGATCAAATCAGATCATTTGCAAATAAGCCAATTAAAGACACGTGTCGAGGAATCCGAGGTTGGCATGACAAATCAGGAGGATTTATGTCAATCAGCATTAATTACCCACAAAAGATTTGATGCAATCATATTTATTGCTCAAATCACGATGAACGGCCCAAATCCAATGATCAATAGCCGCCGACTTACAAGAATGGGCAATCATTGTAAACCCTAATGTGGCCCCCCACTCTTATAAATAGCAGGGTGCCATTCCCTTGCAAGACACGCACACACGCAGAGATATACAGAGAGAGAGACAGAGACATACACAGAGGCAGAGAGAGACATAGAGAGCCAGAGAGCCTGAAGAGAGAGCATTTCTTCATCAACGACCAGCAGTTCTTCTACAGAGCCAAGGCTGCACCCGATCGTCCAAGGAGTAAGGCAGAACTGCCGTAGCTTTCTCGAGCCTCTACCGTCACCCCCCAGAATCTAAAATAAACAATTGTACTTAGATTGCTGTACCTAGGTTTTCGTCCCTAGGCTTTCTTTGTACAAGCGAGTTTGTATTGTGAAGTAAAAGTCCAGTCCTCCGATAATTGTTCTGTTCTTTTATATTTTATGGCAAACATGATGGCGACTCTGCTGGGGACAAACTTCTCCACGGTTGAGGAGTTGGTGACGCAATCGGATGCAGCCAAACTTGGCTCCACGCAACAGAAGATGGTCGTCCGCTTCGACCAGCAGGTGTTTGAAGAAATGCTCTCTGAAGGAAGCGCTGGCCCGGTTCAGAAGCGAACCCGCACAAAGAAAGCTTGCTGCGAGTGGAGGCCAAAATCATTTGCTCCTCCACAAGCTCTGGATGGGGTACTCTCGGCTACCCAAGACGACGAAGGCGACTCTCATACGGCCCTACTTCGAGCCGTAGAGAACTCTGTTGTCCCCAAGTCCGACAGAGGAAAGCACTACGATGCTGGACTTGCAGGGACAAAGAGTGATTCTATGCGCCCCAAGAAGAAGCCGAACGCTCATACGGCCAAGTCTGCCAACAGCATGCAGGATGCTCATGCGGTTGAGTCTGCCAGCCGCATGAAGGAGGTCTATGCGGCCAGATCATCCAGCCGCATGAAGAAAACTCATGCGGCCGAAGCTCCCAGCCGCATGAAGAAAACCTATGCGGCTACGCCTACCAGCCGCATGAAGGTTATTGATGACAGCCGCATGACGCCTACTCCATGTGGCTCTGTCTTCGACCGCCTCTCCTATGGTCCTGATCTCTTGTGCTCCCATGAAGATATGTCTGACTCTCTCCAGCATCACCTAGACTCTTCCTACTATGTGTCCTTACGCACTAGAGCGAAGAAGTCTAGGGTAGCGCGAGCTTGGCAAGCTCGGTCCGCTGACCCGATCTCTGACCATCAGAGCGTACCGCATACTGTTATGCGGGCCTCAGATGGAAAGTTATACAGAACCACTCGAGTCCAGCCCCCAGCGGCAAACGGACAGAGAAGTTCGCAAAAGTCTTCCAAAATCCAGGGAGCAAACATGGTCGATCCAGACCCATCTGACTTGCGTGAGGCCATCCTCCACAAACACAAGGAAATAGAAGATGCACCGGGGTACAAAGAGTCCTCCCACGGACGTCACTGCACCCAAGTCATCGTCAACTGCTGCTGCAATAATGCGACGATGCGAAAAGACCGACAGTCTGTCTTTCAAAGACTGCAACAGCCGTCTTCAGAAGACGAGGCACTTCTCGTCGTCTCCTGCAACTCTGCTCAGAAAGTCCCCGCCGATGGGAGAGAGAAGAAGACAAATGTTCCCAGTCCGAAGACTTCAACCACTTTGACCAAAAGACTGTCATCTAAGCGGGTGCCCACCACCGGAGTTTTCCAAGGCACCCGTTCTAAGACGAAATCTGCAACAGTGGGAGATTCGTCGTCCACAACACTGAGGGTTGCTGGGACTGGGGGTAGCACTCCTCCGAACCTCCACGACAATCCGATGTTCCAAGAAGATGAGCCGGGGGAAACAATTCTCCCATCAGATGCTGCAAACCCCAACGTCCTCGATAACGTCCATAACTCCCTAAACGAGGCGAACTCGGAGACTGGGGGTACTGTTCCTTCCAAATTTGAACCAGAGGAGAATATTCCCACATACCCCGATGACTTCCCACTACAGGGGTATGATTCGGAGGGCGCTTCCTCCACCGCTCCGTCCATCTCTCCTCACGTAAGGACTGTATTCATGACGGACAGTAACCAGGGTGGTTCCAGTGATCGCCAACGCATCGAAACTCTGGAGGCCATACTGCTTGCCTTGGTCAAGTCTGTAGGCGAGATCAAAGCGGCTTTTCCAACTCTGTAGGGAGGAACGCCTGGCCAAACAAGCGTGGGTCCCGCGGTCAATGCGGACTCGAATTCAGCGGCACCGAACCCGAGCAACAATCCTCCTGAAGGAACGGCCCCCACCACTGTGGATGAGGCCCACGAAGCAAGAAGAGAGGTCCAGGAGCTCCGAGCCATATTTTATGCTCGAGAAAACTCTTAAGACCTTAGAATACGGCAACCGTACCCTGCTGCCTGGAGGGATGTTCCATTCCCACCAAGATATAAGCCGTTCAATATCAATCCTTATGATGGCAAAACCTCAGCAAGTCGGTACGTAACTTGCTTCGAGGTCACCACCGACCATCTGCCCCATGACGATGCCATTCTCACACGATTATTCATCGGGGCATTGGAAGGAGTCGCCTTCGACTGGTATCACAACCTGCCAGACAACTGCATCCACTCCTTCGCCGGTTTCAAGCGCATGTTCTTGGAGAGATTCTATGAAGTAGGGCAGGACATCACAATGTCCACCCTCATGGATATCGTCCAAGGGGAGAAAGAGCTGACAAAGAATTACATTGAGCGGTTTCGCCAAACCGCGAAGAAGCTGCCGTCTGGAAATCCAGATTCCTCCCTAATTGAAATTTGCCAAAAGAGATTGCTCCCAACAATCAGTCTCTGGATGGGCGAAAGTCAATTCAAGGACTGGAAGACGTTTATCATCAGTGCCACAAGCGCCGAAGAACGATTGAAGAAGGCTCGCCAAGTGGGATTGTACATCTCGGACGGAGAGAACAAGGGCAAGCGTCCCAACACCAACAACGACAATGGAGGTAGCCCCTCCAACAATCGGGACAGCAGGGGTAAGCAGGCTATGGTGGCCGATACAGCACAGAAACCTGAGCCAAAGCCGGCAGACAAACAATGGCCGCAAATCACTTACTCCTTCGAAGACGGTCACGTCAAGCCCATCTTGGACATGCTCATACAAGGAGACAGAATTCAGCTTCCTCCACCAAGACGGGAACCTCGACCGGCAGACATGGAGAATCCAAAGTACTGCCATTACCACCGCTACGTCCACCATGCCACACACGACTGCTACCAACTGAAACGGTACATCCAAAATCTCATCGATTCGAACGCTCTGGCCATCGACTTCGAAGAGGTAACTGTGGCAGCCAATATGGTGTCAGTACAATTTGGTAGCTTTCCTCCAACCGAAGCTCAAGACGGTTTGGTACCCATCACTCTGGCGACAATGGAGATTGCTAATCTTCCACCTCCCCGAGATCAGGCTGCTGGTCTAGTGCCCCTCACCACATCACGAGGGGAGGTCATATGGGTCCATCCAGACTTGGTATCAGAAGTGACTCAGCCCACACCATCTTCTATTCGTAAGAAGAAGAGTGGAAAAGTCAGGTCCTGCTGCACAATCTCGGCAGATATCGAAGAAGCTACAGCCGTCGTCACTCGGTCTGGGGCACAATCCCAACCTGTGGCTGATAACTCGGCTGAAGATCATCAGCCCGCTACAATTGACGCTCCGGGACCGGCTCAGCCTCCGACGACCGACAAGCCTAGGCCGAAGGAGACTCGCTTTGACAAATCCCTCCGAAAAGAGGCACCGCAGGGGCTGGAGAAGCCCTACAACTTCGACATCTTGGCGCAATTGGCCAACACACCGGCCAAGTTGTCATTATACGAGCTTCTGAGACTCTCAAAAGATGTTTGCGCGGCTTTGAGCAATGCACTCCAAAATGTCGACGCGTACTTGGCTCAGGTCAACCTCACGGGAGAAAACCTTCCTGCAGATCTCCAAGACAGTGCTTGCACGGGAGCGATGCCCAACATTGTCTTCACTCCGCAGGACATGCTCATCAAAACCAACCTGCACGATCGCCCGTTATACTACACTGGATACATCGGCGATGTAAAGGTGGATCGGATGCACATTGATCCTGGTCTTCCATAAGCATCATTCCGAAGGGTCTGCTACATCATCTTCGTATTCCGATGCATCGCCTGACGCCTACAAGTACCGCCATTAGCGGTTTGAATTCGGACAGGAGCTACCCAATTGGGAAGATTCGTCTGAAGTGTCAGATTGGCGATCTCCAATCAGAAGTCACCTGCTACGTCATAGACGCAGACACTTCTTACAATATCCTCTTGGGGAGCCCGTGGATACACGATTATATGATCGTGCCTTCCACGCTGCACCAGTGCTTCAAATATGTTGACAAACACGGCTTCGTGAGGACAGAATTTGCTGATATCGATTCCTTCAAAGGGGTCGAATACTACTACTCAGACTCCTGCCTGTACGAAAAGTCGAAAAAGCACCTTGGTGAAGGAGATATGCAAGCTCGTACCGAGACAGCCACAGGATCAGAAGGACCTCTAACGATCCACCTCCAATCTCGCAAACCTGGCCAGTCCGTACCCCTTACAGCCATTCTGCGTAAGGATGCAATCAGCATCTCGGTGCAAGAAGAGCAGATGATAATCCGGCTGCCAAGGTCTGGCCAAGTGCCAAGACCCACAATAGAGCCACTGACAATCAGGCTGCCGAGAGTCGGCCAGCAGTAAACGGAGAAGCTCGATCCCTCCGACAAGCCGATGACGATACGCCTTCCCAAGAAGAATCGTCATCCCGATGTAGGGTTTGGGACTTCTAGCGAACCAACCACTCCCCGCCCAGCATCAAGTACCAAGCTGGGGGTCGCTAGCCTGCCAACAACTCCACGCTCTGCTCCACCAGCTGAACCTTTGACGATCAAGCTGCCCAGGTCGTCCTCTTAGTCTTCGTTTATACAGGGGGTAGCCAAAGAGGAACCGGAGCTAGCCAAGTATGTGGCTGCCCACACTGATATTTCCTCCGCAGATGATGTAATCCCCCTAGAAAAGATACCTTACTTCATCAATAAAGGGCCATCTTTGAACTACCTCGAGCTCAATAAGCTGTGTACAATGTATGCTATGGAACATGGTATAGACACTCACCTACACACACAGGTGACAAATGTGTACACCGCAATCCAGCTTATTCCAGTGGAAGACGCTTACCGCGTAATCGAGGGAGGGGATCATCCAATCATCTTCGACCGGAAGGACGATCCGCATCCCTTCAACATAGAAGAAGTCGACCTTGAACCAGATGCCGGGAGACTGCCTCTGTATCTTTATAGCCCCCAATCCAAATATCTCATGCAAAAACAGGGATATGATCTGGAGACTACGCCAGGCTTGAACTACGGCACCGGGCGACGATTGCCTTTGAAGCCACCGGTCCCGGCTGGCAAATCACGGGACTACTATAGCAAAACTCGATGTGGATTAGGGTATGTAACACCCACAACGTCACGATCCGCACCCACTATGAGGGTACGAGAACGTCACAACGCCCAGCCTACGCCGCAGTGTCGACGGTAGAACGTTGTCCTAGGTCAACATACATCTAGCAATATAAAACTAAGCAGTAAATGAACTCAATCATAACTAAGGAGGAAGAAACATGATATGATATAAAACTCAAGGAAATGTTGAAGATAGAAAAGTCTAAGATAATATCCCAGCAAATATCCAGAGTACATATCTCAGCTACTGAATAAGAAGAATATATACAACTCAACATCTCTGAACAGAAGTAAATCTAGCTAAACAGTCTCAAGACAATAAGAAAATAAGATAAGGCCTAACTAAACTAGTCTAGGCAGTGGGGTGATATCCTCAGCTAGAGCTGTCCCGTGAAAGGCATCCTCCCAGGCCTCCTCCTCGTCCTCTGTAATATTTTCAACAGGTCCAGTCAGGACAGGAGCGAGTACAGTACATCTCAACAGATCATAGCAGGTTAGAAAATATAATCATGCAGTAAAGTAAGATACAGGTACTGAAAGAAGTGCAGTATAAAAACAGAGAGAGAACTGTAATAGAAATATCTACTATAAATAGAGAGCTAACATGTGGCTAGTGAGTCAGAGTACAACATGAACATGTAAATGGCCTGGGATGATTCTGTGAAGACACTACGGAATGATTCAAAGAAGATACTACTGGTGTATTATTCACATGTCCACTTATACTCCCCCGTACCCCCAATCAAAACACAAGGATCCAGCCAGGTTATGTTATATGATGCTATGTAACAACCCCCGAAGGGTGGTAGACCCCGAAGGTGATTCATAGTAGTCCCATAAATGGGGATTCTGGGGGTAACCCAACAGTGTAAGATTCAAAAGACTCTGTGATCATGAGGGTACATGTCACAAGTAATCAAAAGAACCAAGAAGCATAGTGATACGCCATGTAAGTGAAACGCACAGAACATAGAGTACCCGATGCTCCCTAAGGATAACATCTCAAAAAAGGATCCATATAGTACCAATCCGTGTGACCGTCGTGACAGTACAAGTAAAGTAATCTACTGCAGAAAATAATTCTAAGTAGGATATGAAATGATCAGAGAATGTACTCGCCTGTATCTGAGTGTCTGAAGTAAATGTACTGTCCGAGGAGAGGTGTCTGGCTCCTAATCAGAACAGCACAAGTCACAACAAGTCTAAAATGATATAATGAAGTCCTACTATGCATTCTACATGATTCTAGGTCGATCTAGACGAAAGTCAACTCTTGGTCAACTATACTAGTCAAACTAGGTCAACTATGGTCAAAATAGTCTAGACTCAACTATCTAGGTCTAACAAGTCTAACTAGGCTCCCACTAGTCTAATAGACACACAGGCCAATATCACATATAATTCTATATCTAAACAATACATAGGTACAATATGACTATAAACTCTAATATAGGAAATCACACAACCATGAATCACATCTACAAGATTATACCAATACTTAAATAGTACACATATTACTATTCATATAAACTAGTAGGAAAATCACATATAGGCCACATGTGTGAACCACACAACATTATATGTAATACATACAAATATAAATATGTATATAGAGAGGGGGACACAAGATATGTCCAAGTGCATGGGTGTGTGTGTACTAGTGAAGTGAGAGAGTGAATCATGGCAATGGTGTTAGGGTGTGAGTGTGTGACTGTGTAATAGGTGTGTGTTAGAGTGAACATGCTATGTGGACTTGTGTGTGTGTGTCATAAGAGGGTGTGAGCTATAGAGTGTTCAAGGGTGAAAGCTTGTGTCAATTAGTGAGAGTGATGTGAGGGTGATACAGTGAATGGAAAATAGTGGCAAGGGTGTGTGCATTAATATAGGAAAACAGTGAAGTAACATTGTGTGTGAAAACAGAAATAGGAAACAGTGACATGGCATCATGTGTACAGTGTCAATGGAAGGAAATCAGTGTAGCACAATTCCTGGAAAAATCAGTGAGCTAACATGTGAGATTGTATGAGTGTTACATGATATAAACTTGTGTGGGTGTGAGGGTAATTGGGAAAACAGGGCAAATACCAAACAGTGTATAAACTGTGAAATAGGAAAACAGTGTAGGATATATCATGAGGTTACACTCGTGATAGGAAACATGAATCAAATCAGTTTAACATTGAACAGTCCTTCAATTAACCAAAACACCCTTCCACACCAATTTGAATTCAACATGGCTAATCATTCAAATTAGTTTTAAAGGAAGAACCAATACTCAGGTAAGGAAGGGAAAACAATTCCCAGATTTTGGGATCATATGACAGTTAACTCTCTAACCCATACTGAATTCAGTCACCAACAAAAATCAATACCATAAATAGAGAATTAGCATTCCATTTCAGTTTCAAGCTTCAAACCTATCAGTGAATACAATGTGATTCTCAGGAATGTAGGAAAAAGAATACATTAAATTCTCAGGTTCTTAGAGAATATGTGGGACTGGAAGAGTGCAACAGTGTCCAATGTGCACTGTGGTGTGTCTCAGGATTATGTGTGTAGCATGTGACAGTGCGAGAAGGAATAGAAACCAATTTTCAGAATGTAACAGGTAATGCAAATAAGTAGGAAACCCAACTCAGTTTACAGGCTTGAAATAAAGAGAATTTCTCAGGTTTTTACATTCGAATCAACCAACTTAGTTCAACATGAAATGGCCATTAAATCTCAGGTTTTCGGTTTATAATCTCAGAATTTATATCAATCCTAATTATCCTTACAACAGTGAAGGGAACATACTGTGTGTGGATGAGTGGTATGAGCATGTGAGTGATGAAATAGCAGTGTGAATTGTGTGTCAATCTCAGAAAAGAACAATATTCATAGGGATTCAACGCAATGACAGATAACTCAAGTTGATATGATACCTGGCCTCATGTGTGTATACTGTTTAGTGCAGGACAAACTAAGGGGCTGCACCAGTTCAATTTCTGAACATGAAGTGCCCAAAAGGTATTAGAGCAATGCAGGAAAGCAATTGGGAGCAGGACAAGGTTTTGTGGTGTGGCCAAGTGCTGTTGTCTGAGCTAGCATGGTAAGGAAGTACTAATCTCAGGTTTACATAAAACCCCATCCCAACCAATCTCAGATTTTAACATTAAACAGTGAACCAAAACCAATTTCAGATTTTAGTAAGGAAATGGAACGCGTGTGTGTGTGTGCAATTATGTGTAGAGAGTGTCAATAGAGTTTAGATATCAGTTGGTGTGTGAGATAGAGGTGAGGGTGCACAGGAATACATTGTGTGTGGTGTGCTATACATAGAGGCAAGTGTGTGTGTTGGAGAGTCAACTGTTAAGGAAATGGGGAGGAAAGCATATCATTCCCAGGTTTTGAAAACTGGGATTCAAAGCCCAGGTTGTACAGTGATGAGAGCATTGATAGTTCAAAAATGTGGGAAATATAGGATACCTAAAATCTTTAGGTAAAGAAAAGGAACTCAGGTTTGAGTTCCAACTATCAAAGCAACTCAGTTGCCTAATTCAGACTTTTGAAAAGAAACAGTCCAATTCTCAGTTTTACATAACTCAGTGGAGAAAAGAAAGAAACAAATCATGACTTTGAAGAATTAACATGTAGTTAAAGAAAAGGAAAAATCAGTTCATGAGGATAGGAATCAGTTTGAATACAGTCAAACAAATAGGGAAAAATCACAGGTTACAAAATGATTTCAGTTTCCTGTATAACTACTCAATCACCAAGTATCAGCCATACCATTCTAATCTAACAATTGTCCAATACTCATTGTCACTTCCAAGCCCAAATCAAAAGTAAAAATGAGTTAAACATTAACTGTAAACATGTAGGTAACATAATCAGTAACAATTATTGTTAAAACAGGGATTGAATTGGATGGGGAAATACTGGAAATAAAGTATCAGTTTCCTGCATCAGTCAACAGCTATTCACCCATTACAAAACCAAAATCTAATCAAAACCTAATCTAGTGTATAAACATGATCTAATACAAGTTATACATCATAAATATGATCCAATAGCAAATGAAATCATGAATTAAACTAATTAAAATGGGAAATTACACACAGGAATATAAAACTGGACAGTGGAAAAAATAGTGTCGTGCACGTGTTCATTGAGCTCATGCACGTGACACGACACGACACAAACCTTGTGCTCGTGTCCCAGTGTCGATTAGGTCTAGGTATTCATGTCTATGTGTCTGTACAGTGTCCTCGTGTCGTCGTGTCTGATTTACACACGCGTATCAGTGCACGAAAATACAGGCGCACTGCACAGGCAAAATCCAGTGCGTCGAGGATTTCTTCCTCGATATGCCATGTGGACTCACGAAATTTGACACATGGCGTATCAGTGGGTGCCCCGAGACTCCCACAAAATCTCGTATCCAACAAGTGCGTGTCGTGTCCAGAAAAGAGCCTGATAGGCAGGGGATCCCTGTAGCACGCGCGCGAGCGTGCGCACGCGCGTGTCCAAGTCGAGATCCCGACACAAAACGACACTGACACCAATACACAAGATCAGGAATCAATAAACAAGATCTAAACTAACATTTCTATTCAAAAACAAAGTGAAAATATCACCAACAGTCCCTTTGGGGCATTTACACAAACACCTGCGTATGAACACAGATACGTGTCCAAAACGGACACAAAACCCTAGACACCCGACACGAATCCTATCCAGAATCTTAGGGGACCCTTAGGGCTTCCTATTGGTGAAGACAAAATGAAAATCCATGGAGAAATGGGGAAGTTACCTATTGATGAACAATGGGTGAAAAATCTCCAAATGGAATGATTTCCTCAACCACCCAAATCTCACAAATTATTTCCTTCATGCAAACAATCAATACCAACAGCAAGAATATTGATATTAGGATCTAATGCAACTAGTTTGAGGGAAAATGGACCTAAAATGGATTTATTATGAATTTATGGGAGCTCACATCTTTCTTCTTGAAATAAATTTCCTAAGGAAGGGAGGCTAGCCCTAGATTTTAGGAGGGGTTTTATAGTGGGGGAATCCCTAGGTTAACTAGTGGTGGCTGGCCATGATGGGCTAGGTTAGGGTTTGAACTAGGTTGGCTAGTCCTATTAGGTTAAGTCACAAAATGACTTGTGAAACCACAAGTCATTTCTCAACCCGTTAAATTTCTAATTTCTTAAGTCAATTTCTAATGAATCTAAACCCACTAACTTAAGTCATGCTAGGTTAGACTAGGGTCACTTAGCCTAACCAAGTCCAACTAACTAGGGTTAGTTCCTAGGTTTGTCTACAAGGGTCAAGACTAGTCAAAGTCAACCTAATCTAAACAATTCCAAAATAATTCCTAAAAATTCCCATAAATTCAAATAAATTCTAATAAATCAAATAACCCCAAAATGTCTAAATATCCTAATCATATGGCTAGGCTCTAGGGTAGACAGTCTCTACGGTTCACTAGCAAAACACCTAAAATCTCAAGTCATGAATTTAAATAGTTTAAAAATAATTAAAAATCACTAAAAATCATAATCTGAAATAAATATCATTAAATAATAATTATATTTATAAAATTTCAAAATTACCCTCTTCTGGAAAACTGGGTGTTACAATCCTACCCACCTTATAAAAATTTCGTCCTCGAAATTAAGATGGTAGCAGGCTTTCTAGGTTAAACCCCCAGCAATCATAGTCTCAGAATCTATCTTAAATCATACAATTAAAAAGTGTAACCTATGGGGTCATGGCATACAATATCAGTCCTGGGTCTCATCTAGTTATACCAACCATGCTACAGTACTAGGCAATCACAAGGTATCAAAACATACAAGCAAGGGATGCATCAAAATTCACAAAAGGAAAACTAAGGTTAGGTCAAAACTCACCTCCAGCTAGGTCTGAGAACCAGAACTCCCTCCTGGAAGCAGGGCCCCGGTTGGGGCAGATCTATCAGGGCAGTGCTGCATCCAGTGTGCAGCTGACCCACAGATTAGGCACAATCCTAGTCTCTTTCTATAGTTGCTCTACTTGTGTCCAGACTTCTTGCAGTGGGCACAGATAGGCTCTGGCTCAGCTGGCCTCTGCTGGACAGGAGACTGGGCTGGGTATGATGATATCGGCTGGATAAATGGGTACTCCTCAAACTCTGGGTAGGACTGGGTACTGCTCCTCGCCCTCTTGGAGCTAGGCTCTCCTCCTAGAAGCACAGAGTCCCGCAGACGTAGCAACCTCTGGATTTGCTCCCTCATGGCCTCCTCATGAGCTCTCTGTGACTCCATCAACCTTTCTTGAAAGAATGCAAACACCTGGGCTGCATCAAGTAAAAAACCTTCGGGTGGTACAGTAGGGAGTACAGAGGGTAGGGAAGGGCTCTCGGTCCTGGGCAAATCTGTAGCTCTCTCCTGAACGACAGGAGATGAAGGAAGACTCTCTAGCGAGGCTACCACCATCTCCTCAATGGCAGGAGGTGCCACCACCCCCTGATCAGATAGAAGGATAACTACCTCATGAACAGTAGGAGGTGGAGGCACACTCTTAGTATCTGCAGCTGCTCTCAGGCGACGGGCTCGGGTCATGGGTGCCATACTGAAAGAAAAAGAAAGGAAAATAAAATAAATTAATCATCAAGGCTGAAAAACTAGTAAATATCAACAAAGGAGAACTAGCTACAGGAATCACTATTTAAAACCAGGCTATACTATCATTCCTAAGACAATGGCCTAAACACAAGTCATCAAATTATTACACTAAGAAAGAACTACATATGCATAAGCTCTATAAAGCTAAAAGATCTCTACTCCTAAATTATTTGATGATGGAAACAATTTATAATAACTGGAATGAAGATAGAGACAATATATTTAAGAACTTTTTCAAGATACAATCTGATAATCATATGCATTTGTCCAAAAATCATGATACTCAGAGTCCTCGCCACGCTAGTAAGCAAGGCTGTGATAAACGGTAGAGTCCATAACAGGGGCATGCACCTCTATAATCATGTCGTCTGGAATTCTCGCTATGCCGACTAGTATAGCTGCGAGGAATTCCAAATTTCATAACCAAGATACGTACATCCGAAGTCAGGTCTCTATGTTTCCGCCACGCCAGCTAATATAGCTGCGATAAACTCTAGGTCCCATAACCAAGTAGACGTTTTACCATCCCTGTATTCCCGTCGACATATGTTATCAGAAAAATATCGTACTCAGGCCATAAAATTCATCTCGATAGAAAAATCAAATCAACAACGATCCAATAAAATCAAATTCAATAATCAAGGAGTGAGAGCAACAAAACAAGGGAAACAATTCAAATTGAAGTTTAAATAAGATTCTCAAGGGTCGTCCCAGGAATCTTTCAAGGAATTCTAACTGTGATTGAGTACCTTCAAAATATATATCCTAATCCTACTGCAAGCTGTAGTGATACTCTAGTTCGAATACCACTACATAAACTCGACCTGCATGGGCCACCACTAAAAATGTGTCACGACCCACACCCACTATGAGGGTACGAGAACGTCACAACGCCCAGCCTACGCCACAGTGTCGGCGGTAGAACACTGTCCTAGGTCAACATACATCTAGCAATATAAAACTAAGCAGTAAATGAACTCAATCACAACTAAGGAGGAAGAAACATGATATGATATAAAACTTAAGAAAATACTGAAGATAGAAAAGTCTAAGATAATATCCCAGCAAATATCCAGAGTACATATCTCAGCTACTGAATAAGAAGAATATATACAACTCAACATCTCTGACCAGAAGTAAATCTAGCTAAACAGTCTCAAGACAACAAGAAAATAAGATAAGGCCTAACTAAACTAGTCTAGGCAGTGGGGTGATGTCCTCAGCTAGAGCTGTCCTGTGAAAGGCATCCTCCCAGGCCTCCTCCTCGTCCTCTGTAATATTTTCAACAGGTCCAGTCAGGACAGGAGCGAGTACAGTACATCTCAACAGATCATAGCAGGTTAGAAAATATAATCATGCAGTAAAGTAAGATACAGGTACTGAAAGAAGTGCAGTATAAAAATAGAAAGAGAACTGTAATAGAAATATCTACTATAAATAGAGAGCTAACATGTGGCTAGTGAGTCAGAGTACAACATGAACATGTAAATAGCCTGGGATGATTTTGTGAAGACACTACGGAATGATTCAAAGAAGATACTACTGGTGTATTATTCACATGTCCACTTATACTCCCCCGTACCCCCAATCAATACACAAGAATCCAGCCAGGTTATGTTATATGATGCTATGTAACAACCCCCGAAGGGTGGTAGACCCCGAAGGTGATTCATAGAAGTCCCATAAATGGGGATTCTGGGGGTAACCCAACAGTGTAAGATTCAAGAGACTCTGTGATCATGAGGGTACATGTCACAAGTAATCAAAAGAACCAAGAAGCATAGTGATACGCCATGTAAGTGAAACGCACAGACCATAGAGTACCCGATGCTCCCTAAGGATAACATCTCAAGAAAGGATCCATATAGTACCAATCCGTGTGACCATCGTGATAGTACAAGTAAAGTAATCTACTGCAGGAAATAATTCTAAGCAGGATATAAAATGATCAGAGAATGTACTCGCCGGTATCTGAGTGTCTGAAGTAAATGTACTGTCCGAGGAGAGGTGTCTGGCTCCTAATCAGAACAGCACAAGTCACAACAAGTCTAAAATGATATAATAAAGTCCTACTATACATTCTATATGATTCTAGGTCGATCTAGACCAAAGTCAACTCTTGGTCAACTATACTAGTCAAACTAGGTCAACTATGGTCAAAATAGTCCAGACTCAACTATCTAGGTCTAACAAGTCTAACTAGGCTCCCACTAGTCTAATAGACACACAGGCCAATATCACATATAATTCTATATCTAAACAATACATAGGTACAATATGACTATAAACTCTAATATAGGAAATCACACAACCATGAATCACATCTACAAGATTATACCTATACTTAAATAGTACACATATTATTATTCATATAAACTAGTAGGAAAATCACATATAGGCCACATGTGTAAACCACACAACATTATATGTAATACATACAAATATAAATATGTATATAGAGAGGGGGACACAAGATATGTCGAAGTGCATGGGTGTGTGTGTACTAGTGAAGTGAGAGAGTGAATCATGGCAATGGTGTTAGGGTGTGAGTGTGTGACTGTGTAATAGGTGTGTGTTAGAGTGAACATGCTATGTGGACTTATGTGTGTGTGTCATGAGAGGGTGTGAGCTATAGAGTGTTCAAGGGTGAAAGCTTGTGTCAATTAGTGAGAGTGATGTGAGGGTGATACAGTGAATGGAAAACTGTGGCAAGGGTGTGTGCATTAATATAGGAAAACAGTGAAGTAACATTGTGTGTGAAAACAGGAATAGGAAACAGTGACATGGCATCATGTGTACAGTGTCAATGGAAGGAAATCAGTGTAGCACAATTCCTGGAAAAATCAGTGAGCTAACATATGAGATTGTGTGAGTGTTACATGATATAAACTTGTGTGGGTGTGACGGTAATTGGGAAAACAGGGCAAATACCAAACAGTGTATAAACTGTGAAATAGGAAAACAGTGTAGGATATATCATGAGGGTACACTAGTGATAGGAAACATAAATCAAATCAGTTTAACATTGAACCGTCCTTCAATTAACCAAAACACCCTTCCACACCAATTTGAATTCAACATGGCTAATCATTCAAATTAGTTTTAAAGGAAGAACCAATACTCAGGTAAGGAAGGAAAAACAATTCCCAGATTTTGGGATCATGTGACAGTTAACTCTCTAACCCATACTGAATTCAGTCACCAACAAAAATCAATACCATGAATAGAGAATTAGCATTCCATTTCAGTTTCAAGCTTCAAACCTATCAGTGAATACAATATGATTCTCAGGAATGTAGGAAAAAGAATACATTAAATTCTCAGGTTCTTAGAGAATATGTGGGACTGGAAGAGTGCAACAGTGTCCAATGTGCACTGTGGTGTGTCTCAGGATTATGTGTATAGCATGTGACAGTGCGAGAAGGAATAGAAACCAATTTTCAGAATGTAACAGGTAATGCAAATAAGTTGGAAATCCAACTCAGTTTACAGGCTTGAAATAAAGAGAATTTCTCAGGTTTTTACATTCGAATCAACCAACTTAGTTCAACATGAAATGGCCATTAAATCTCAGGTTTTCAGTTTATAATCTCAGAATTTATATCAATCCTAATTATCCTTACAACAGTGAAGGGAACATACTGTGTGTGGATGAGTGGTGTGAGCATGTGAGTGATGAAATAGCAGTGTGAATTGTGTGTCAATCTCAGAAAAGAACAATATTCATAGGGATTCAACGCAATGACAGATAACTCAAGTTGATATGATACCTGGCCTCATGTGTGTATACTGTTTAGTGCAGGACAAACTAAGGGGCTGCACCAGTTCAATTTCTGAACATGAAGTGCCCAAAAGGTATTAGAGCAATGCAGGAAAGCAATTGGGAGCAGGACAAGGTTTTGTCGTGTGGCCAAGTGCTGTTGTCTGAGCTAGCATGGTAAAGAAGTACTAATCTCAGGTTTACATAAAACCCCATCCCAACCAATCTCAGATTTTAACATTAAACAGTGAACCAAAACCAATTTCAGATTTTAGTAAGGAAATAGAACGTGTGTGTGTGTGTGCAATTATGTGTAGAGAGTGTCAATAGAGTTTAGATATCAGTTGGTGTGTGAGATAGAGGTGAGGGTACACAGGAATATATTGTGTGTGGTGTGCTATACATAGAGGCAAGTGTGTGTGTTGGAGAGTCAACTGTTAAGAAAATAGGGAGGAAAGCATATCATTCCCAGGTTTTGAAAACTGGGATTCAAAGCCCAGGTTGTACAGTGATGAGAGCATTGATAGTTCAGAAATGTGGGAAATGTAGGATACCTAAAATCTTCAGGTAAAGAAAAGGAACTCAGGTTTGAGTTCCAACTATCAAAGCAACTCAGTTGCCTAATTCAGACTTTTGAAAAGAAACAGTCCAATTCTCAGTTTTACATAACTCAGTGGAGAAAAGAAAGAAACAAATCATGACAGTGAAGAATTAACATGTAGTTAAAGAAAAGGAAAAATTAGTTCATGAGGATAGGAATCAGTTTGAATACAGTCAAACAAATAGGGAAAAATCACAGGTTACAAAATGATTTCAGTTTCCTGTATAACTACTCAATCACCAAGTATCAGCCATACCATTCTAATCTAACAATTGTCCAATACTCATTGTCACTTCTAAGCCCAAATCAAAAGTGAAAATGAGTTAAACATTAACTGTAAACATGTAGGTAACATAATCAGTAACAATTATTGTTAAAATAGGGATCGAATTGGATGGGAAAATACTGGAAACAAAGTATCAGTTTCCTGCATCAGTCAACAGCCATTCACCCATTACAAAACCAAAATCCAATCAAAACCTAATCTAGTGTATAAACATGATCTAATACAAGTTATACATCATAAATAGGATCCAATAGCAAATGAAATCATGAATTAAACTAATTAAAATGGGAAATTACACACAAGAATATAAAACTGGACAGTGGGAAAAACAGTGTCGTGCACGTGTTCATTGAGCTCGTGCACGTGACACGACACGACACAAACCTTGTGCTCGTGTCCCAGGATCGATTAAGTCTAGGTGTTCATGTCTATGTGTCTGCACAGTATCCTCGTGTCGTCGTGTCTGATTTACACACGCGTATCAGTGCACGAAAACACAGGCGCACTGCACAGGCAAAATCCAGTGCGTCGAGGATTTCTTCCTCGATACGCCACGTGGACTCACGAAATATGACACATGGTGTGTCAGTGGGTGCCCCGAGACTCCCACAAAATCTCGTGTCCAACAAGTGCATGTCGTGTCCAGAAAAGAGCCCGATAGGCTGGGAATCCCTGTAGCACGCGCGCGAGCGTGCGCACGCACGTGTCCAAGTCGAGATTCCGACACAAAACGACACTGACACCAACACACAAGATCAGGAATCAATAAACAAGATCTAAACTAACATTTCTATTCAAAAACAAAGTGAAAATATCACCAACAGTCCCTTTGGGGCATTTACACAAACACCTGCGTATGAACACAGATACGTGTCCAAAATGGACATAAAACCCTAGACACCCGACACGAATCCTATCCAGAATCTTAGGGGACCCTTAGGGCTTCCTATTGGTGAAGACAAAATGAAAATCCATAGAGAAATGGGGAAGTTACCTATTGATGAACAATGGGTAAAAAATCCCCAAATGGAATGATTTTCTCAACCACCCAAATCTCACAAATTATTTCCTTCCTGCAAACAATCAATACCAACAGCAAGAATATTGATATTAGGATCTAATGCAACTAGTTTGAGGGAAAAAGGACCTAAAATGGATTTATTATGAATTTCTAAAGATGTGAGCTCACCTCTTTCTTCTTGAAATAAATTTCCTAAGGAAGGGAGGCTAGCCCTAGATTTTAGGAGGGGTTTTATAGTGGGGGAATCCCTAGGTTAACTAGTGGTGGCTGGCCATGATGGGCTAGGTTAGGGTTTGAACTAGGTTGGCTAGTCCTATTAGGTTAAGTCACAAAATGACTTGTGAAACCACAAGTCATTTCTCAACCCATTAAATTCCTAATTTCTTAAGTCAATGTCTAATGAATCTAAACCCACTAACTTAAGTCATGCTAGGTTAGACTAGGGTCACTTAGCCTAACCAAGTCCAACAAACTAGGGTTAGTTCCTAGGTTTGTCTACAAGGGTCAAGACTAGTCAAGGTCAACCTAATCTAAACAATTCCAAAATAATTTCTAAAAATTCCCATAAATTCAAATAAATTCTAATAAATCAAATAACCCCAAAATGTCTAAATTTCCTAATCACATGGCTAGGCTCTAGGGTAGACAGTCTCTACGGTTCACTAGCAAAATACCTAAAATCTCAAGTCATGAATTTAAATAGTTTAAAAATAATTAAAAATCACTAAAAATCATAATATAAAATAAATATCATTAAATAATAATTATAATTATAAAATTTCAAAATTACCCTTTTCTGGAAAATTGGGTGTTACACACGACGACCCCTGAGAGTTCAGATGAAGAATGTGACTGGGAGTCACATTCAACCGGGTCACCAACTTCTGACTCAGATACCAGCATCGAAGACATGTTCAGACAAGTCCTGTCAGTCAACATGGCATTCGTCGACGCTTATGAAGAAGATGAAGACATTCCTGAAATCCTCGAGCTAGAGCCATGGGCCCAACAGTTGGATGCACAATGGGAAAAGCGGTTCGAACTGAGAGAACCCCCTACTGAAGATGAGGTCATACAAGTGGATCTCGGTAGCAAATCTTCTCCAAAACCAATCTTCGTCAGTAAAAGCCTAACAGACGAAGAGCGAGAATCGCTGCTGGAACTTGTCAAAGAATATATTGATGTGTTCGCATGGAGCTATGAAGACATGCCGGGGTTAGATCCCGATATTGCTCTCCACAAACTCAACATTCGGCCAGATGCAAAGCCGGTCAAGCAACAACAACGACGCTTCCGTCCAGGCATCATAGATGCGATCGAAGCCGAAGTCAACAAACTAATAGCCAGCGGCTTCATTCGTGAGGAGCAACATCCTGACTGGGTCGCCAACATAGTTCCGTTCCTCAAGAAGAACGGAAAGATCCGAATCTGCATCGACTTCTGCAATCTGAATGAGGCATGTCCAATAGATGAATTCCTCCTCCCTATCATAGACATCATGATCGACAACACATGCGGCTTCGAACGTATGTCATTCATGGATGGCTTCTCGGGGTACAACCAAATCAAGATGTCTCCTGACGACGAAAATCATACATCATTCCGAACACCGATTGGCACATATTGTTACACAGTCATGCCTTTCGATTTAAAGAATGTCGGCACCACATATCAAAGAGCCATGAGTATCATCTTCAGAGAACACTTGCGCAAGACGGTGGAGTGCTACATTGATGACTTCGCCGTCAAGAGTCGCTGTAAGGGAGACCATCTGCAGGATCTGAGGACAGTATTCGACCTGATGTGAGCGCACAATTTGAAAATGAACCCTACGAAATCTTTCTTGGGCGTATCCAGCAGAAAATTCTTGGGTTTCATCATCACCGCCCAGGGTATTCATGTAGACCCTGAAAAGACGAAGGCAATTATGGAGATGGGTCCTCCGAGAAATCTCCGTGAACTCAGAGGCCTTCAAGGGAGGTTAGCTTACATCAGGAGGTTCATTTCTAACCTCTCCGGGCGATGTCGACCATTCACCCATCTCATGAAGAAAGGCGTCTCATTCGTATGGGACGAAGAATGTCAGCGAGCCTTCGACAGCATCAAAGAATATTTGTCGAATCCTCCAGTCCTGGTGGCTCCGGTTGCTGGAAAACCATTCCTGCTCTACGTACGAGCAATAGAACATTCCCTCGGGGCTCTGCTAGCACAAAACAACGATGCAGGCCATGAACAGGCCATATATTACCTCAGTCGAATGATGATTGGGCCAGAGCACCGATACACTGTTGTGGAAAAGGAATGTCTCGCCCTGGTGTTCGCCATCCAGAAGATGCGGCACTATGTTACTGGACAAACTATACATGTGATCTCACGAATCAACCCTCTCAGGGTCCTCATGACTAAGCCAGGGGCACTCAGCTCTCGTCTCGCTACATGGGCAATATTGATGTCTCCTTATCATATGATTTTCGTCCCGCAAAAGGCTGTCAAAGGTCAAGCCCTGGCAGACTTTTTGGCAGCCCACCCGGGCTCAGAGTCGTCCAGAATCTATGAAGAAATCCCAGATGAGGTCGCCGACTCGCATGCAACCTCTCACGATGATATATAGCAAATATTCTTCGACGGTGCTTCGAGAACTGGACCCAAGGGCAACTTCGTTGTCGGAGCCGGGGTGGTGCTGGTTTCTCCTTCCGGATTGGTGATCAATCGCAATTACTCTCTCACAGAACCCTGTTCTAATAATGTAGCCGAGTACAATGCTTTGGTCATTGGCCTCTAACTTGCAAGAGAGCTGGGGGTAGAATATCTTGAAGCGTACGGCAATTCTTAGTTAATCGTCAATCAGATCCGGGGCTCATACGAAGTCCGCCACGAAGACATGATTCCCTATCACCAAATAGCGATCGACATCATCTCGTCGTTCGAGGGGTTCTTCATCGAGCACGTTCCCAGACTCCAAAATATCAAAGTCGATGCCTTAGCCGGCCTGGCCGCTTCCCTAGCAGTGCCAAAGCATACTCATCAATCGGTAGATGTGATAGGCCACGAACTGGTCTGCTCCAAAAATAATGTTCAATTTGTGGCGAGTTATTCTGCCCAGACGATTGACGATATCCCAGATTGGAGACAGCCATTTATTGACTTCGTAGTCTACGACGTCCTGCCCGAGAACCCAAAGGAAGCCACTTCCATCAGAAGGCATTCTCTCAGATTCTTCTACGATACAGAGACAAAGATGCTGTATCGACGATCCTATGACGGGTTATTGCTTCGGGGTCTGTCAAACGCAGAAGCCAAAGAAGCCGTACGTGAAGCTCATGACGGTGTCTGCGGGGCCCATCAGCCTGGCACTAAATTGCAAGACCGTCTTCGCCGAATGGGCTACTACTGGCCCACGATGGTAGTGGATGCGATAGACTATACAAGAAAGTACAAAGCCTGCCAAGTCTACGCGGACTTCATCCACCAACCATCCGAGTTTCTACATCCGACAGTGGAGTCCTGGCCGTTCAAAGCATGGGGGATGGATATCATTGGTCCAATCACTCCACCTTCCTCCCGAGGACATCGCTTTATACTCACAATCACAGATTACTTCTCCAAATGGGCAGAAGTTGTTCTGCTTGTAGAAGTCAAAACTTTGAACGTGATCAGCTTCCTTAAGCATCATGTCATCTATCGCTTTGGACTACCCCAAAGGATCATCCACGATAATGGTCCGCAGTTTGCAAGCCACGCCTTCTATCGGTTCTGTGACAAGCACCGCATCCAGAATATTGCTTCGACACCATACAATCCAGCAGCAAATGGATTAGCAGAAGCATTCAACAAAACCATCATCAAGTTACTCAAGAAGTTCGTATCGTCCAACAAATGCGACTGGAACGAGAAGCTTGGTGAATGCTTATAGGCGTACCGTACCACAGTTCGAACTGCCACAGGGAACACACCATTCTCCCTGGTGTACGGGAGTGAGGCAGTTCTCCCATTGGAGACTCAAATACCCTCACTCTACGTCACCCTCACTTATCAATTGATGACGGATGATAACTACCAACGCCGACTACAAAAGTTAGAGGCCTTAGATGAAAAGCGCCTCCTCGCTCAGCAAAGGATCGAGCTATACCAAGCACGCATCTCTGGAGCCTTCAATAAGAAGGTCAAAATCAGAACATTCCAAGTGGACGATCTCGTTCTGGCAGTCCGGAGGTCGATGGTCATGACTCACAAGACCACCGACAAATTCCAGCCAAAATGGGAAGGTCTATTTATCATCGAGGCTATATTCTCCAACGGTGCTTACCGCCTCGCAAAACAAAATAGAGACTTGTTCATGTTGTCTGTCAACGGCAAGTTCCTGAAGAAATATTATGTCTGAACGACATTCCAGATTAAGGAGTCATGTACCCGCTGGTGCCGCTGAACTCGCAGCTTCAACATTTTCCAGATCATCGAGTCATGTACCCGCTGGTGCCGTTGAACTCGCATCTTTAACACATTCCAGATTATCGAGTCATGTACCCGCTGGTGCCGCTGAACTCACATCCATAAACATTTTCCAGATCATCGAGTCATGTACCCGCTGGTGCCGCTGAACTCACACTTTTACAATATTCTAAATTATCGAGTCATGTACCCGCTGGTGCCTCTGAACTCACATTCTGGTCACTCTTTCAGATAGTAAGTCATGTATGATCATACCTCTGAACTTTTTTCCTGGAAGAGATTCTCCCTCATGATCCACTACCTGCACTTTCAGTGCACAAAAAGGGTAACAGATCCACAAATTTCCAAAACGGTCATGTCCTCATTACCTCTGAGTCGTTCCACTTCTGCCAAAAACAAATCACCCCTTACATAGAACTTCCATGTCCTCATTACCTCTGAGTCATTCTATGTACCCTCCTTCATTAAGCCCACTCCTGCCATGTCCTCATTACCTCTGAGTGGGAAGGCTCCGTCGAAGAAACCTTCATGCTTGCCATGTCCTCAGTACCTCTGAGTAAGTATGAAGATTCCCTTTCGACTTATTATCTGTACCCACAACCGGAGTACGCCAAGGATAATAGGTCCACAAATATTTCCTGCTGAGTCCACTCCTGCTATTCCCTCATTACCTCTGAGCAGGAAGACTCCACGGTAAAACCTCCGTACTTACCATGTCCTCATTACCTCTGAGTAAGTATGTCGGTCCTCTCTTGTCTTATTATCCGTACCCTGAACCAGGGTATGACAAGGGTAATAGGTCCACAAATGTCCTCTGTTGACCACAAATATCCTCCATTGAGTCCACTCCTGCCATGTCCTCATTACCTCTGAGTAGGAAGACTCCACGGTAAAACACTCATACTTGCCATGTCTTCGTTACCTCTGAGTAAGTATGTTGGTTCCCTTTTCATCCTATTATCCGTATCCTAACCCAAGGTATGCTAGGGATAATAGGCCCACAAATGTCCTTTGCTAAATCTCTTAGTACAGGCCCAACATTCCTCATCATGCCCCGGGAGCCCAGCTGCTCCATGGCATTCTATCTCTCGATACCCCGAACACCCACGACCTCCTTGCCGTGGAACTGTTCTAAGTATCCCCAATCAAACTTGTTATCCGTACCTAAAACCAAGGTATACCAGGGGTAACAGGTCCACAAACAAGCCCCCCTATGCGGGGCAAACAATACCATAATACCACAAGCACAGCAAGCAATACAAATGAAGGGTAGAATGGAAGGTACTCTTTATTTGAAGGATGAAAAAGAATTACAGGTTTTGGGACCGCGTCCCTCTCTAAAAGAAAAGAAAAGAAGAAACAATAGAAGAAAAAGTCCGACTACAGTTCGGCATTACGCAACTCCAAAAGACGGTTTTTCACTAAGGCAGTCCCCCGCTCAAGCCTCTGTTTAGCTCGGCGCTCGGCCTCTTGGGACAACTGCTCTACGTCATTCAAATGCATGTATGCCTGCCAGTCGTTCTCTATCTTCTTCAGGGCAAGTTCTAGATTGGCAGAAGCCCTACTAAATTTGCAGCCTCCTGAATGGCAATCCCTTTTTCAGTACAAGCAGTTTCGAGCTCAGACTCCAGGAAGGCCAGCTTTCTTTGGAGCTCGACGATCTGCTCCCGGGTGTCGGTTACCCCACGGAAGGCAGCTGCTTCCCGAGCCGCACAATCTTCAGTTCGACGACTCTATTGATTGTACAACCGAGTCAAATCCCGGCGGTCCTTCAATATAGCCGGCTTGATCGATTCCCGGGCAATCATCACCTTCTCCACCGCGGTTATGAGGAAATTGCACTCTTGGTTTATTACCGCGGGTAAATCAGCTTGTTGTAGCATGCAAAACTGGGCCACAAGACGATCAGCCTCTAACAGCTTAGGCTCCAGAAGTACAGCCAGTTCCCCTCCACCGGGGAGTGTTCTAAGGATATTGATCAGGCCACCTGCGCATTGACGGGCCATAGCAAAGGGAGTCCCCCTTTCCACAGCTGCTTCGATCCCCCTCTTCAGGTGGCGGTAGAAACTGTCGACCACATCCTGGGATACTTCATCCAAAACCTCTGTAGAGGACGGCATCAAAGGGAGTGTGGCAGGTAGTACCGAAGGAGTAGCCTCAGAACTTGCCATCCCCGCCACCAAGGAAACAAATTCTGTACGGAAAGAGGCATGAATAGCAGCTAGCTCCTCTTCCGCCGCCTGAAGAGCCTGGATGTTTGGCAGGGCGGAAAGGTTAACTCTCGAAACTATATTTGCAGAGGAGGGGGCAGGAAGCATCGTCCCTTGCCCCAGCTGTATCGCCACTTGGGCTCCCGAACTCGACCCGGCTGGAGGCCTCTCAATATCGGTTGGAAAATAAGGAGGCACACTTGCTTCCGTCAGATCCCCTCCGGTGGAGTCCGCTCCGGCGATGTCCGTCACCGGCAATAAATGGGTGGGACCTGTACGTCCAATGCGACCCTTAATCGATGTAACCCGAAGGATAGGATGATGGAGTAAATAGCCTTCCTCACAAGTTAAGGTTTGACTTATCTTACCAGGGGAAGAGCACGAAGGCTGCGGCTCATTCGCAGCTGGCATAGTTTCTCCACCCGCGACTTCTGAGCCAAATTCAACTGGTTTCTCTGTCACAGCCATCCCTGAAAAGGAGCCAGCCAGGATAGTGGCATCCTGTTGAAGTTCAGATGTCTGAGGGATGGGCGCAGTAGAGCCTCCATCCCCCTGGGTTGAGGTCCCAGCAAGATGAGACTCCTCGGCCGCCTCCGTAAGAACCCCAGCAGAAATAATAGCAGTGCACACATCACTGACCAAATAGGACAAGACCGGATCGACCTCGGCAATCGGGTCCTGAGATGCAAACTCATCTGACGCCTATGATGAGCAAAAAGAAAAAAATAATTAAGCCATAACATAGAAGAAAGAAGAAGAAGGTAGTTGAATTTCAAATCACCTCAGAAACAACGTCAACATCATCAATAAACAGCCTGCGACGTCTTACCGCAGCATGCTTTGTAGAATAGGTCCTGTCATCATCGGTAAACACGTGCCTGCTTCATTTACGCGAAGGACCAGGCACGGCAGGCGGTTGATCCTCCGCCACCTCGTCAGGCCCAGTGGGCGGCTGACCCGCCATCCTTTCATCTGACATAATAGGGGGCTGATTCCCAACTGCCTCGTCTGAAGAATACGACGAGTCATCGGCGTCTTGCTCATCATCCTCTTCGTCTGCCGCAGTAGACTTCGAGTCTGGCACGGGAACCCTATTTGCCCCTCTTCTTCTCTTTCTGGAACCCTCTGGCTTTTCTGTCAAGCTGGTCCCGACAATGAAGTTGGTGTTCATGTCAAAGTTCATGGAAGATTTGCTCGCCGCAACGTGATAAAGATCTGCCATGTATAGAATATCCCCTTGCGTATTAGCGTCAGGGACTGAGAAGCTAGCCCGGGTATGAATAGCATTGTAATAATGCCATGCCCGAATGCCGTCAAGGACACCGCCCTCGAAGCGCAGGCAAGCACTGGGGCAGTCAAGGAACAACTGACTATACCCGAATTGACGAGAAAACCTGCTAGGCAAATAAGGCTCCAAGTATACGTTGTTTCGGTAACGATATACTTGGTACGCAGAGCGAATGTTGTGCAGCCATAGAAGCATCTTCTCAGATAAGAGCTGGAGAGGTTCAATGCCATCAACATGTACCCTCCTCACTTCTCTAGGGGTAAACTGAGGAAGAGACACAAAGAAGTTGGGCCCGTCAACTCTTGCCAACGCCATCCGACAAGCCGGCATGGTGTCGTACTCCCAAGATTGATGGCGGTATTAGAAAAGGAAGGCGTCATCAGCGGTGACATCATCCTTTGTCCTGGGCCTCATCAATGATCGGTAATGCATCAATAACCATCCCATAAGATAGTGCTATGGTAGCTCTATCCGCTCGAAGTCCAACATCGTCTAACGAGCAATGACTTTAGAAAAAAAGGCACGGAGGCCGTGGTGTATGCTACACACCATAGCCGAAAGAAGGGCCAGTCTTACTTTGAAGACCAGCTTCACAGCCGGGAGAATGAAATGGCGGCTGATCCTTTCAGTAGAACCTGTCCCTCTCGAGACTACGCAATTTCATAGCCATACCATCAAGAACCTGGCCAAGATTGCTTTTTCGGACATTTGCCGGGTACCGTAGTGGAAATAACTGAAGGAGTCAGTGTGGCTCCCAAACCTGTCACGGGTGGACCTCGACCTTTTGGCCTTCAACATCATGTCCTTCACCTCCTCCGGGGTTTGAGGACCTCGAGGCAAAACCCGACCGGAAGGACATAATTTGAAAAGATATGCGACCCAGGCCGTGGTATGGGGGGCGTTCCCTTCTGAGCTATTTTTTTTTTGATAGCGGTCTGGTGGCAGATGCTATGGTGGCACAACAGTTCTCGGTACACAGCGACGAAACCAGGAAATCGTCGATCCAGGTCATCGAATTCCTCGTTCGTCGGGGTTTATACTTCAAAGGCCTCGCCTTTCCACGGCATCTTAGAAACAGCATATATTTTATGGAGAGCAAGTCCCAACTCTCCCCCGGGCATGAAGAAAGTCCCCGTATGCCGGCTATACATCTCCAAAAGGGCCATGAACAGCGGCTTGTTAATAGGAAATCCATAACAAGTGCCCCGGATGGCGTAGTAAAGGTCAATCTCCCGAAGGAGTTCCTCGTAGTTCCTCAGGATCCATGAGGAAAGATTAGCCCATGTGGGAATGGGGTTTATCCAATTCAGCAGCGACAACCTGCCTACAGGATAGGACCCCTTGTGAGCGAGCTGATTCAGGAAGGTGTCAGCTCGGGTAAAAGTGAAGTTAGGACCAGACACATTTATAAAAGTACCAGGAAGCAGCCCCATAACACTCCGACTGACTAAATCCTTGCCCGCGTATGCTGACCCCGTACGCCTATTATAGTGGATGTTACCCACGAACATCCCCGACTGGGTGGGAGTTAGGGAGCCCACTATTGTCCTGTCCAACGGTACCATGTTGAACCACGAGAGGGGAAAATGTCGTTCCATCTCGGGAATATGGATCTCCACCCCGTCCATAGTGAAGTCCCAGTTCTCAGAAACGTCCAGCATTCGGGAGTTCTTTACGGAGAAAGCATCCCCGAAGAGAAAAGCTGGTTTCAGGTATTCTTCGTCCAGCTTCCCCGAATTCATCATAGTGCAAAGAAAATGGAAAGGCTGGTTGTTGATGGCAGCCACCCTCTCCAAAGGCTCATTAGAGGAAAGCTGATCCGTTATATGTCTAATTAAGCCGTCGAGCCGCACGCCCACGGCAAATTAAGCTGAACCCACAAAAAGCTCTCCTGCCGGGTTGGTTGGGAGGTTCACTGGTAAAGGACAAAAGAGACAGGATTAAAAGATAGGTTAAAACAAAATCACTTAAAAATTTCTCAAAAGGAAGTTCCTACGAGCCTATGCGGCTCGGATCAACGGAGTCTTATGCGGCTCAATTTCAGCTGGGCATCAGGCAGCACGACTTCAATAGAGCTTATGCGGTTCAGGTCAACACAGCCTCATGTGGTCCAATTCAGTTGGAAGTTCCATGAGATACTGGTTCGATAGCTTATGTGGTTCAGTTCGACTTATGCGGTTCTACCTTACAGAGGAGGTTATGCGGCGTGACTCAGCAAAATTCTATGCGGGCCAGTTTATCAGGAATATATACGGTTCCGCTCAAAGGAGGTCCCATGCGGTTCAAATCCAGAAACACTCCTGCGGCTCAAATCTTTCTCAATGTGGCTCAAACATAGGGCATGCCCTATGCGGCTCGAATATGAGAGGGTCATGCGGCCCATACAACATATACGGCTCCATCATGGTCAAGCTTGGGCGGTTCAATGAAAACGAAGGATGAAGGCTTCTGCATATGTTATACAACAGAGCCATGGGTCCTTAGGGTTCAAAATATTCAAATCCATTTCTTACCCTTGAGAGCAGGGCGAACATCAGGGTGCACTTCGGGCACGACGGCCGAAGAGGAAGCCACCTTCTTGCCTTTCGCAGCAGCGGAGACGACCTTGGAAGATTTGGGGGCCATTTTCGACAGTCAAAAAATGGAAATAGAGAAAGAAAGGAAAGACAGTAACAGTTGGGGACGAAGGAGAAAGTAAAGAAATCCTTCCTACTGAACTCATCCATATTTATAAACAAAACTAAGGCACTTCGATTCTCGTGCAGAACAAAAACCAACTCTTCGGTTATCGAGGCGAGCCGCCTAAAATGAAGGCCAAGACTCCTGGGATCCCGCCCCGAAAAGTGACATCAAAAACTGACAGTAAATTAACAGCATTTAATGCAAAAGATCTCCATACATGGCAAGATAACGTGCCCGAAAATCCCTACGGCTGATTGACTCAATACGGCCGAGTCATCCATACGGCCGAGACATCCATGCGGCTGAGACATCATATACAGCCAGAAGAATTTATACATGGCCATGCTTTTTATTCAAAGTATTTCAATTTTGCAAATTGAAAACTTTGAAGGGGGTCTTTAGAAGCATGGAAAAGAATGAAGAAAGATCCATACGGTCAGAGAATCCTATACGACTCAGAGAGTTCATGCGGATCAAGTATTCATGCGGATCGAGCGTCTATGCGGCTTAAACAAACTCTATACGGCTCAAGGAGGAGCCACGTGGCCTACAAAACAGCTCTTTCCCCTTGTCCATTACCGCATTAAATGCCTTAATGGCTGACAGCTCTGACAAGGTGATAGTTCTGACACAAAGATATCATTATGACTCCTTCATAATGACGGACTCCTTGGGAAGCGAAGAAAATCTCTGACACGATCCCCTAAGAGTCAGAAACTATCATACGGCCTTGACACGTGAACAGTCGTATACGGCCCAAGCGGAGACTCCCCCATGCGGCTCACGAAGAGTATCTCCATGCGGCTCATGAAGACTAGCTCCATGCGGCTCACGAAGATTAGCTCCATGCGGCTCACGAAGACCAGCCCCATGCGGCTCATAAAGACTAGCTCCATCCGGCTCACAAAGACCACCCCCATGTGGCTCACGAGGAATATCTTCATACGGTCATCCACACTCATGCGGCTCAAATCATCACCATGCGGTCCAAATGTTCAGAAGAAGGGCCATTCTTAGGCAGCCTTGATACGTAGCCAGCCTTATGCGGCCCAACTTTCCTGCGGCTCAGATTTCTGCTGTTTTGACACGTGGCATGATAGCAGGACATGTGGCTTCAGATTGATCGAAATCTCTCAACAAATTCCAATGAAATATTGGGATGAAATCAGATCATTTGCAAATAAGCCAATTAAAGACACGTGTCGAGGAATCCGAGGTTGGCATAACAAATCAGGAGGATTTATGTCAATCGGCATTAATTACCCACAAAAGATTTGATGCAATCACATTTATTGCTCAAATCTTGATGAACGGCCCAGATCCAATGATCAATAGCCGCCGACTTACAAGAATGGGCAATCATTGTAAACCCTAATGAGGCCCCCCACTCTTATAAATAGCAGGGTGCCATTCACTTGCAAGACACACACACGCAGAGATATACAGAGAGAGAGACAGAGACATACACAGAGGCAGAGAGAGACATAGAGAGCCAGAGAGCCTGAAGAGAAAGAGCATTTCTTCATCAATGACCAGCAGTTCTTCTACAGAGCCAAGGCTGCACCCGATCGTCCAAGGAGTAAGGCAGAGCTGCCGTAGCTTTCTCGAGCCTCTACCGTCACCCCCAGAATCTAAAATAAATAATTGTACTTAGATTGCTGTACCTAGGTTTTCGTCCCTAGGCTTTCTTTGTACAAGCGAGTTTGTATTGTGAAGTAAAAGTCCAGTCCTCCGATAATTATTCTGTTCTTTTATATTTTATGGCAAACAGGTGTGCTATCTCTTCACGACGGATGCCTCAGGTCAAGTTACTTCCCGACGTCCTCAATCCCGGGAGGCGGTTAAAGCCTTAGTGTCGTCGGCTAAGAGGGTGGCCACCATAAGTGATAGATTCAGGAGTAAAATCGACTCTTTTGGTTATTTTTATCAGGATACCCAAGAGCTGTCAGAGAAGGCACTCCTGGCAGGATTCTTGATGATATGGCTACAAAATTATGTAGTCTCGGGAGGAGCTGGTTCTATCGAGAGGATCAGTCGTAATTTTATCCTTCCGGCTGTGAAGTTAGTTTTACGAGTCAGGCTGGCTCTCCTTCCGGCTATGGTGTGCAGTATACACCGTGGCCTTCGCACTTTCACATCCAAGATCATCGCCCATAATATGACAAAAGATTTTGAACGGACTGAGCGGCCCTATCATTATCTGATGGTGTGGCTGTTGATGCATTATCCGTCTTTGATGAGACCGGGCTCTGAAGACGGCGTAACTGATGATGACGCTTTTATCTTCCGCTATCGTAATGAGTCTTGGGAGTTCGAGACCATGTGTGCCTGTCGTATGGCGCTGGCGAGGGCAGATATGTACAACATTTTCGTATCTGTCCCTCGTTTTACTGATGAGGAAATAGCGGCTGTCCATCTCGACGGTATTGGGCCCCCTCAACTTCTGGACGACCAAATGCTTTTGTGGCTGCGTAACATCCGTCCCGCTCATCTTGTGTATCGCAACCGTAATACTGTCTTTCTGGAGCCTTATCTGCCTAGCAAGTTTGCCCGACAGTTTGGATATAGTCAGCTTTTTCTAGACAGTCCCAGCTCTTGTCTGGGTTTCGAAGGTAGCCTTCTAGACGGCATCAGGCCTGGCACTACTATGATACATTCCATACCCGTACCGTTTTCTCAGTCCCTGCTATTAAGGCCTCAGTAGAGATCTTGTATAAGACGGCTCTGTATCATGTCATGGCGAATAAGCCCCCTGTCGGTTTTAACCCGGGTGTCAGTTTCATTATTGGTACCGGCCTAGATGAGGGTTCCCAGGGGGCCAAGATAAGGAAGAGGAAGAACAGAGTCGAAGTGCCAGATTCGAACTCCGCTGCTGCAGATGATGAAGGCGACGAGCATGATGGGGATGACTCTTCCCTTCCAGTGGCAGCTATAGGGGCGGATCAACCGCCTATTTTGCCAGGTGAGATGGTGGTAGATTAGCCATCCGTTGTGCCCAGCCCTGCACGAAAGCGTAGCAGGCAAATTTCTCCTGTTGGCGGCATTTCTCGATCCCGGAAACTGGCTATGACCAGACACCGTGGGCTACCTATAAAGGAAAGAGACGAGGAAGTTGACCCCGCATCAGAGGTAAATAAGTTACTATCGGTTCTTCCTTTCTTTTAGCTTTGATTTTAATCATCTTCCTTCCCTCTTATAGACGTCAGAAGAAGAGGATTCTCAAGTCGTCGAGGTCGTGACTCGGGATGACGGGGGCTCTGGTGAGCCTGCCCCTGAAATTGCTGAATTCCATCAAGATGATATTGATCGAGTTGCCTCTCCCTCTGAGGTGGTTGGGACAGAGGAGCCGGCCGAATTTAACTTGGAGATTGCGGATGAGGAGACCATGCCAGCTGTGAACGAGCTGCAGCCTCCATGCTCCTCTCCTGGTAAGATAAGCCGAATCTTAACTTGCGAGGAGGCTTATCTGCTCTATCATCACATCCTTCGGGTCACGTCGAATGATTATTGTCATGGACATGCAGGTCCTGTCTCTCCAGTGCCGAGGACGGACATTGTTGAGACAGACTCTGCCGAAGGGGCACTGGCGGAGAGGAGCATACCCCTTCCCCTTCCGGCTCGTCTTGATGGGCCTCCTGCGGGCTCGAGTTTGGCAAGTCCGATGATGGGACAACGGGGGCAGGCGACGATGGTCCTTGTGTCTTCCTCTGCTCGGGCGACCCCGAGAGTCGACCTCTCTACCCTGCCAAGTGTCCAGGCTCTTCGGGTGGCAGAGGAAGAGTTAGCCGCTATTCGTGCATCATTCTGCACGAAAGTTGCCCCCCTGGTGGCAAGTTCTAGCACAACTCCTCCGATGTTGTCGGCCATGCTTCCTCTAACGCCGTCCTCTATAGAGGTCCTGGACGAAGCGTTACAGGACGTGGTCGACAGCTTTTATCGTCACTTGAAAAGGAGGATAGAAGCTGCTGTGGAGAGAGGGACCTCTTTCTTCTTGGCCAGGCAATGCGCCCAGGGTCAAATTGATATCCTTAAGGCCCTTCCCGGTGGGGCAGGGGTGGCTGCACTTTTGGAGACGAAATTATTGGAGACTGATCAGCTGGTGGCCCAGCTTCAAGTGTTATGACAGACTGATCTGTCTGCTGCTATAGATCAGGAGCATGGTTCCCTCATAACTGCTATAGAGAAGGCGAGGGCTGCTCAGGATAAAATTAGGCCGGCCATACTGAAGGATCTCCGTACTCTGTCTGATCGATATGACCAATTGAGCCATGAGAGTGAAGATGTTACGGCTCGAGAAGCGACTGCATCCCTCGAGATTACTGACACGTGGGAGCAGATCCTTGAGCTTCAGAAGATGTTAACTTTCTTTGAGTCTGAGCTTGAGGCTGCCCATATCGACAGGGGGCTAATTATCCAGGAGGCTGACAAAGTCAATCAAGCTTCAGCTGACCTGGAAATGGCTCTGAAGAAGTTGGACGACGACTGGCGGGCACTCATGGACCTGGATAATAGGGAGCGGTTGTTCCAGGAGGCTGAGCGCCAAGCTAGACAGAGGCTTGAGCGGGGTACTGCCTTGGTGAGAAACCGCCTCTTGGAGTTGTGTAATGCCGAACTATAGTCGGCCTTTCTTTCTTTTGTTTATGTTTTCTTTTCTTTTCTTTTTGAGAGGGACATGGTCCCCAAAACATGTAATACTTTTTTCGACTTTCAAATAAAGAGTACTTTCTATTCTACCCTTCATTTGTATTGCTTGTTGTGCCTGTGGTATTGTGGTGGTGTTTGTCCCTCATGGGGGACTTGTCTGTGGACCTGTTACCCCTGGCATACCTTGGTTTTAGGTACGGGTAACAATTTTGATTGGGGATACCTAGAAAGGTTCCATAATAATGGTATCGTGGACGTTCTAAGTATCGGAAGAAAGAATGCCATAGAGCAGCTGGGCTCCCGGGGCATAATGAGGAATGATGGGCCTTTGCTGAGAAATTCAGCAGAGGATATTTGTGGGCCTATTATCCTTGGCGTACCCTGGGTTAGGATAGGAATAATAGGATGAAGTAGAACCAACATGCTTACTCAGAGGTAATGTGGACATGGCAAGCATGAGGGTTTTCTTACCGCAAAATCTTCCTACTCAGAGGTGATGAGGACATGGCAGGAGTGGACTCAACGGAGGATATTTGTGGACCTACTATCCTTGGCGTACTCCGGTTGTGGGTTCAGATAATAAGTCAAAAAGGAATCAACATACTCACTCGGAGGTAATAAAGACATGGCAAGCATGAGGGTTTCTTCGACGGAGCCTTCCCACTCAGAGGTAATGAGGACATGGCAGGAGTGGGCTCAATGAAGGGGGGTACATAGGACGACTCAGAGGTAATGAGGACATGGACATTCTATGTAGAGGGGTGATTTGTTTTTGGCGGAATTAAGACGACTCAGAGGTAACATCGACATGGTCGTTTTGGAAATTTGTGGATCTGTTACCCTTTTTGTGCGCTGGGAGTGCGGGTAGTGAATCATGAGGAAGGAGCTCCTTCAGGAAGAAAGTTCAGAGGTATGGTCATACATAACTTCCCCCGAAAGAGTGACCGAGATGTAAGTTCAGGGGTACCATCGGGTACATAACTCGACAATCTATGAATTTTGGAATCAAAGTGTAAGTTCAGAGGTACCAGCGGGTACATGACTCGATAATCTAGGATTTCTGTGGAAGGAGGACGTGAGTTCAGCGGTACGAGAGGGTACATGACTCAGCAATCTAGGATTTCTGTGAATGTGAGTTCAGTGACACCAGCGGGTACATGACTCGATGATCTAGAATATTGTGAAAGTGAGTTCAGCGGTACCAGCGGGTACATGACTCAATACTCCAGAATTTTGTGAATGTGAGTTCAGCGGCACCAGCTGGTACATGACTCAATAATCTGAAAAATGTCGTTCAGACATAGTATTTCTTCAGGAACTTACCGTTGACGGGCAACATGAGCAAGCCTCCGTTTTGTTTTGCGAGACGGTAAGCACCGTTGGAGAACACAGCATCAATGATGAACAGGCCTTCCCACTTTGGCTAGAATTTGCCGGCGGTTTTGTGAGTCATGACCATCGGCCTCCGGACTGCCAGAATGAGATCGCCCACCTGGAATGTTCTGATTTTAACCTTCTTATTGAAGCTCCAGAGATGCGTGCTTGGTATAGCTCGATTCGTTGCTGAGACAAGAGGCGCTTTTCATCTAAGGCCTCCAACTCTTGTAGCCGACGACGGTAGTTATCATCCGTCGTCAATTGGTAAGTAAAGGCGACGCGGAGTGAGGGTATTTGAGTCTCCAATGGGAGGACTACCTCACTCCCGTACACCAGGGAAAATGGCATATTTCCAGTGGCTGTTCGGACTGTAGTACGGTACGCCCATAAGCATTCACCAAGCTTCTCATTCCAGTCGCGTTTGTTAGACGATACAAACTTCTTGAGAAGTTTAATAATTGTTTTGTTGAATGCTTCTGCCAGCCCATTCACAGCCAGATTGTATGGTGTTGAAGTAATATTCTGGATACGGTGCTTGTCGTAGAACCGATAGAAGGCATGGCTTGCAAACTGCAGACCATTATCGTGGATGATCCTTCGGGGCAGTCCAAAGCGATAGATGACGTGATGCTTGAGGAAGCTGATCACGTTTGAAGTCTTTACTTCTGCAAGCGGGACAGCTTCCGCCCGTTTGGAGAAGTAATCCGTGATTACGAGTATGAAGCGATGTCCTCGGGAAGAAGGTGGAGCGATCGGACCGATGATATCCATTCCCCATGCTTCGAATGGCCAGGACGCTACTGTCGGATGTAAAAATTAGGATGGTTGGTGGATGAAGTCCGCGTGGACTTGGCAGGCTTTGCACTTTCTTGCATAGTCTATCACATCTGCTACCATCGTGGGCCAGTAGTAGCCCATCCGACGAAGACGGTCTTATAATTTAGGGCCAGGCTGATGGGCCCCACAAACACCGTCATGAGCTTCGCGTACGACTTCTTTGGCTTCTGCGTTCGACAAACACCGAAGTAATAATCCATCGTAGGATCGGCGATACAGCATTTTCGTCTCTGTATTGTAGAAGAATCTGAGAGAACGCCTGCTGACGGAGGTGGCTTCCTTTGGGTTCTCGGGCAGGATGTCGTAGACTACGAAGTCTATGAATGGTTGTCTCCAGTCTGGTGCTTCGTCGACCGTCTGAGCGGAATAACTTGCCACGAACTGAATATTGTTCTTGGGACAGACCAGTTTGTGGCCTATCACATCCACTGATTGATGAGCATAGTTTGGAACTGCTAGGGAAGCGGCAAGGCCAGCTAAGGCATCGGCTTCGATATTCTGGAGTCTGGGAACGTGTTCGATGAAGAATCCCTCAAATGACGAAATAATGTTGATCGCTATTTGGTGATAGGAGATCATGTCTTCATGGCGGACTTCGTACGAACCCTGGATCTGATTAACGATTAACTGCAAATCGCCGTATGCTTCAAGATATTCTACCTCCAGCTCTCTTGCAAGTTGGAGGCCAATGACCAAAGCGTTGTACTCGGCCACATTGTTAGAGTAGAGATCCGTGAGGGAGTAAGCGCGGTTGATCACCAACCCGGAAGGAGAAACCAGCACCACCCCGACTCTGACGACGATGTTGCCCTTAGGTCCAGTTCTCGAAGCACCGTCGAAGAACATTCGTCATATATCATCGTGGGAGGTCACATGTGAGTCGGCGACCTCATCTGGGATTTCTTCATATACTCTGGGCAACTCCGAGCCTGGGTGGGCTGCTGAAAAGTCTGTCAGAGCTTGACCTTTAACAGCCTTTTGCGGGACGAAGACCATATGATAAGTAGACAACAATATTGCCCATGTGGCGAGGCGGAAGCTGAGTGCCCCTGGTTTAGTCATGAGGACCCTGAGAGGGTTGACTCGTGAGATCATATGTACGGTTTGTCCTATGACATAGTGCCACGTCTTTTGAATGGCGAACACCAGGACGAGGCATTCCTTCTCCACAGCGGTGTCTCGGTGCTCTGGCCCAATCATTATTCGGCTGAGGTAATATATAGCTTGTTCATGACCTGCATCGTTGTTTTGTGCCAGCAGAGCACCGAGGGAATGTTCTATTGCTCGTACGTAGAGCAGGAATGGTTTTCCAGCAACCGGGGCCACCAGGACTGGAGGATTCGATAAATATTCTTTGATGCTATCGAAGGCACGTTGGCATTCTTCATCCCATACGAACGAGATGTCTTTCTTCATGAGGTGGGTGAATGGCCGACATCGCCCGGAGAGGTTAGAGATGAACCTTCTGATGTACGCCAGCCTCCCTTGAAGGCCTCTGAGTTCGCAAAGATTTTTCGGGGGACCCATCTCCATAATTGCCTTCGTCTTCTCTGGGTCTACATGAATTCCCTGTGCAGTAATAATAAAACCCAAGAATTTTTTGCTGGATACGCCCAAGAAGGATTTTGTGGGATTCATCTTCAGGTTGTGTGCTCGCATCAGGTCAAACACTATTCTCAGATCATGCAGGTGGTCTTCCTTATAGCGACTCTTGACGGCGATGTCATCAACATAGCACTCCACAGTCTTGCGCAAGTATTCTCTGAAGATGATACTCATGGCTCTTTGATATGTGGCGCCCGCATTCTTTAAACCGAAAGGCATGACTGTGTAGCAGTATGTGCCAATCGGTGTTCGGAATAATGTATGCTTCTCGTCGTCAGGAGACATCTTAATTTGGTTGTACCCTGACAAGCCATCCGTGAATGACATGCGTTCGAAGCCGCATGTGTTGTCAATCATGATGTCTGTAGTAGGGAGGGAGAATTCATCTTTGGGACATGCCTCGTTCAAATTGCGGAAGTCGATGCAGATTCGAATCTTTCCATTCTTCTTGAGGACCAAAACTATGTTGGCGACCCAGTCAGGATGTTGCTCCTCACGAATGAAGCCGTTGGCTATCAATTTGTTAACTTTAGCTTCGATCGCATCTATGATGCCCGGGCGGAAGCGTCGCTGTTGTTGTTTGACTGGCTTTGCATCTGGCCAAATATTGAGCTTGTGAAGGGCAACCTCGGGATTTAGTCCTGGCATGTCATCATAGCTCCAGGCGAACACATCGATATATTCTTTGACAAATTCCAGTAACGATTCTCGCTCTTCGTCTGTCAAGCTTTTACTAACGAAGATTAGTTTTGGAGAAGATTCGCTATCGAGGTCCACTTGTATGACCTCATCTTCAGTAGGAGGTTCTCTCTGTTCGAACCATTTTTCCCATTGTGCATCCAGTTGTTGGGCCCACGGCTCTAGCTCGAGGATTTCAGGAATGTCTTCATCTTCTTCGTAAGCGTCGACGAATACCATATTGACGGACCAGACTTGCCTGAGCATGTCCCCGATGCTGACATCTGAATCGGAAGTGGATGATCCGGTTGAGTGTGAGTGCCAATCGTATTCCTCGTCCGAACTTTCAGGGGTCGTCGCGGGTGTGACATAACCTAGCCCACATCTGGTTTTGTTGTAGTAATCTCGTGGTTTTCCAGCCGGGACTAGCGACTTTAAAGGTAGTCGTCGACCAGTGCCGTAGTTCAAGCCAGGCGTGGTCTCCAGATCATACCCCTGTTTTTGTATGAGATATTTGGATTGGAGGCTGTACAGGTAAAGAGGTAGTCTTCCGGCATCTTATTCGAGATCGACCTTCTCTATGGTGAAGGGCTGGAGGTCGTCCTTCTGGCCGAAGATGATTGGATGGTCCCCTCCCTCGATTATGTGGTAAGTGTCTTCCACTGGAGTATGCTGGTATGCGGTGTAAACATTCGTCACCTGTGTGTGTATGTGAGTGCCTATGCCGTGTTCCATAGCATACATTATACAAAGCTTATTAAGCTCGAGGTAGTTCAAAGATAGCCCTTTATTGATGAAGTAAGGTATCTTTTCTAGCGGGATTATATCATCTACGGAGGGGACATCAGTGTGGGCAGCCACATACTTGGCCAGCTCCGGTTCTTCTTTGGTCACCCCCTGTATAAATGAAGACTGAGAGGATGACCTGGGCAGCTTGATCATCAGGGGTTCCGTTGGTGGAGCCGAAGGTGGAGTTGTTGGCAAACTAGCGACCCCCAGTTTGGTACTTGATGCTGGACGGGGAGTAGTTGGTTCGCTAGCGACCCCCAGTTTGGTACTCGATGTTGGACGGGGAGTTTTTGGTTCGCTAGAAGCCCCAGACTTTGCATTGGGGTGACGATTCTTTTTGGGAAGACGAATCGTCATTGGCTTGTCAGAGGGGTTGAACTTCTCTGCTTGTGGCTGGCCGACTCTCGGTAACCTTATTGTCAGTAGCTCCGTTGTGGATTTTGGCGCTTGGCCGGACCTTGGCAGCCGGATTATTATTTGCCCTTCTTGTGCTGAGAGGCTGATCGCATCCATACGCAGAGCGACCGTAAGGGGTACAGATCGGCCATGTTTGCGAGCTTGAAGCTGGATCGTCAGAGGTTCTTCTGATCCTGAGGCCGTCTCTGTTCGAGCCTGTACATCTTTATCCAGGTGCCTCTTCGACTTCTCGTATAGGCAAAGAATCCGAGTAGTAGGACTCGACTCCTTTGAAAGGATCGATGTCGACAAATTCTGTCCTCACAAAGCCGTATTTGTCGACATATTTGAAGCATTGATGCAGCGTGGACGGCACGATCATGTAATCGTGTATCCAAGGGCGCCCCAAGAGGATGTTGTATGAAGTGTCCGTATCTATGACGTAACAGGTCACTTTTGACTGGAGATCGCCAATTTTGTACTTCAAACGAATCTTTCCAATTGGGTAGCTTCAGCCCGAATTGAAACCGCTAATGGCGGTGCTTGTTGGAGTCAGGCGATGCATCGGAATACGAAGATGATGTAGCAGACCCTTCGGAATGATGCTTATGGAAGACCCAGGATCAATGTGCATTCGGTCCACCTTTACGTCCCCGATGTATCCGGTGTAGTATAACGGACGATCGTGCAGATTGGTTTTGATGAGCATGTCCTGTGGAGTGAAGACGATATTGGGCATCGCTCCTGTGCAAGCGCTGTCTTGGAGATCTGCAGGCGGGCTTTCTCCCGTGAGGTTGACCTGAGCCAGGTACGTGTCAGCATTTTGGAGTGCATCGTTCAAAGCTGTACGAACATCCTTTGAGAGCCTCAGAAGTTCATATAATGATAATTTGGCCAGTGTATTGGCCAACTGCGCCAAGATGTTGAAGTTGTAGGGTCTTTTAAACACTTAAGGTGTCTCTTTTCGGAGGGATTTGTCAAAGCGAGTCTCCTTCGGCCGAGGCTTGTCGGTCGTCGGAGGCTGAGAAGGTCCTAGAGCGTCAGCAGTAGCTGGCTGATGATCTTCAGTTGAGTTTTTAGCCACGGGTTGGGCCTGTGCCCCAGATCGGGTAACGACAGCCGTGACTTCTTCGACATCCGCCGAGATTGTACGGCAGGATCTGACTTTTCTACCCTTCTTCATACGAGTGGGAGGTGGCGTGGACTGAGTCACTTCAAGTACCAGGTCCAGATGGACCCACATGATCTCCCCCCGTGACGTGGTGAGGGGCACCAGACCAGCAACCTGATCCCGAGGAGGTGGAAGATTAGCAATCTCTATTGTCGCCAGAGGGATGGGTACCACCCCGTCTTGAGTCTCTGTTGGAGGAAAGTTGTCGAATTGTACGGATACCATGTTGGCCGCCACGCTTACCTCCTCGAAATCGATAGCCAGAGCGTTCGAATCGATGAGATGCTGGATGTATCGCTTCAGTTGGTAGCAGTCGTGCGTAGCATGGTGGACGTAGCGGTGATAATGACAGTAATTTGGGCTCTCCATTTTTGCCGGCCGAGGTTCTCGTCCTGGTGGAGGGAGCTGAATTCTGTCTCCTTGTATGAGCATGTCCAAGATGGGCTTGACGTGGCCGTCCTCGAAGGAGTAGGCTATTTGCGGCCATTGTTTGTCTGCTGGTTTTGACTCAGGTTTCTGGGATGTGTCGGCCACCATAGCCTGCTTACCCCTGTTGTCCCGATTGTTGGAGGGGCTACCTCCATTGTCGTTGTTGGTATTAGGATGCTTGCCCTTGTTCTCTCCGTCCGAGATATGCAACCCCAGTTGGCGAGCCTTCTTCAACCGTTCTTCGGCACTAGTGGCACTGATGATGAATGTCTTCCAGTCCTTAAATTGACTTTCGCCCATCTAGAGACTGATTGTTGGGAGCAATCTCTTTTGGAAAATTTCAATCAAGGAGGAATCCAGATTTTCAGACGGCAACTTCATTGCGGTTTGGCGAAACCGCTTGATATAGTTCCTTGTCAGCTCTTTTTCCCCTTGGACGACGTCCATGAGGGTGGATATTGTGATGTCCTGCCCTACTTCGTAGAATCTCTCCAAGAACATGCGCTTGAAGCCGGCGAAGGAGTGGATGCAGTTGTCTGGCAGGTTGCGATACCAGTCGAAGGCGACACCTTCCAATGCCCCAATAAATAATCGTGTGAGGATGGCATCGTCATGGGACAGATGGTCGGTGGTGACCTCGAAGTAAGTGATGTACCGACTTGCGGAGGTCTTGCCATCATAAGGGTTGATGTTGAACGACTTATATCTTGGCAGGAAGGGGACATCCCTCCATGTAGCAGGGTACGGTTGCCGTATTCTGAGGTCTTGAGAGTTTTTTCGAGCGTAAAACATGGCTCGGAGCTCCTGGACCTCTCTTCTCGCTTCTCGGGCCTCATACACAGCGGTGGGGGCCGTTATTTCAGGAGGATTGTTGCCCAGATTCGGTGCCACTGAATTCAAGTCCGTGTTGACTGCGGGACCCGCGCTTGTTTGGCCAGGCGTCCATCCTTGCAGAGTTGGAAGGGCCGCTTTGATCTCGTCTATAGACTTGACCAAGGCATGCAGTATGGCCTCCAGAGTGTCAATGCGTTGGCGATCACTGGAACCACCTTGGTTGTTGTAACACCCATATCTCAGAATACGTATTTTGGTTAAGCTTGTATGTATCCTGGACCTGTATTTTATTTTTTCAGATTCTGGCCTGTAATTGTATTTTTGGCTCGACTTGCAGATTTTGGTTTTCTCACAAAATGGATTTTGACTTGGCTTAGTTTTATTTTGTGGAGGAGAATTGGTTTGGTTTGGTTTGGTTTGGTTTAATATGCATTGGAACACCTTAGCCTATGCTCAACCCTCATTCCAACACAACCTACCCTCATTAAAACTCTACCTACTTTCTCTCTTCTCCATAATTTCCATTTATTTCTCCATCTTCTTCTTTCTCCTTCCTCCACCAACACCATAGGCAAGTGCACCTTGCCACCACATGAGAACCACTTTTTATTTGTCCATTAGCTAGATTAGGCCATGAAGATCAACATTAGAACTTAACATTTTGTGATTTGGAGTCTCCATTGTTCTAGATCTAAGTTTTCTCTATTTTCGGATTTACATGATTTTGATCTATTTTAGTTGGGTTTTTGTGGATTTTGATGCTTCCACGTGGAAGAGAACTCAATTTTACTCAAGTTAGAACTGTGAAAATCTAGATTTGGCTTTGATTTAACCAAGATATGAAGAATTGAATTTTTGGTGTTCTTGATGCTTACTCTCGGCCTGGAGAAGAAGACTGAAGCCTGCGCTCTTTAGCGTAGTGGAGATATCAGACAGGAAGTCATGGCAGAACTCACAGCTCGCAGTATTCTATTCATCCTGGTGGTACGAAGATGTACCGTGATATCCGTCAGCACTTCTGGTGGAATGGCATGAAGAGGAAGATAGCCCGGTTTGTCTCTCGGTGTTTGGTTTGCCAGCAGGTTAAAGCTGAACATCAGAGGCCCGCTGGACTTCTTCAGCCCTTGCCGATTCCAGAATGGAAGTGGAAGCATGTGATCATAGATTTTGTGACTGGATTGCCTAGATCCCCAGCTGGTAGATATGCTATTTGGGTTATAGTTGACAGGCTCACGAAGGTGGCTCATTTTCTTCCATTCAGAGTTAGGCAGTCAACGGCTCAGCTAGCAGAGATGTACCTCAGGCAGATTGTTGGGTTTTACGGTATGCCAGTCAGTATCACCTCGAACCGGGACTCGAGATTCACGTCATACTTTTGGCGTAGCCTGCAAGAGAGTTTGGGGACTCGTCTCCAGTTCAGTTCAGCTTATCATCCGCAAACAGATGGCCAGTCAGAGCGCACAATCCAGACTCTTGAAGACATATTGAGGTCATGTACCCTTGACTTTGGTGGTTCGTGGGAAGATCACCTGCATCTGGTGGAGTTCTCATACAATAACAGCTTCCAGGCCAGCATCCAGATGGCACCATTCGAGGCTCTGTACGGTAGGAAGTGCAGATCCCCGCTAGCGTGGAATGATATTGGAGAGAGGCAGATGCTCGGTCCAGAAATGATTGCCCAGACAGTTGAAGTGGTCAGAAGGATCAGAGATCGACTTCGAGTTGCCCAAGATCGCCAGCGGCATTGGGCCGATGCTCATCGGCGTCCCTTAGAGTTTGCTATCGACGACCATGTATTCCTTAGGATCTTGCCTAACCGCGGCATCATTCGCTTTGGCGTGCGGGGAAAGCTTAGTCCTAGGTATATAGGGCCGTTTGATATCCAGGAGCGAGTAGGAGACGTATCATATCGTCTTACTCTTCCGTCGTCGCTAAGTGAGGTGCATAATGTATTCCATGTGTCCCAATTACGACGGTATATCCCAGACCCGAGCCATATCCTAGACCATTCGAAATTGGTTGTTGGTACCAACCTTTCGTATGAGGAGAGGCCCGTGTCTATATTGGACTGGAGAGAGAAGATACTCAAGAACAAGACTATTAGCTTAGTCCGTGTTGCTTGGGGTCATCACTCTCTAGGTGAGTCAACGTGGGAGCGTGAGGACGACATCCGATCACGATATCCCGACTTGTTTGGCTCATAAGGTATAATGTCTTTCTTATGCCTTATGCTCTTCATTCCTTGATTGCATGCGTGATTGTTTGATTGACTGCTTAGTATAGCTTGCATGAGAATAGTATGACTTGTCCTTGTCTCTCTAACTCCTTGATTAATTTTTGAGGACGAAATTCTTTTAAGGTGGGTAGAGTTGTAACACCCATATCTCAGAACACATATTTTGGTTAAGCTTGTATGTATCCTGGACCTGTATTTTATTTTTTCAGATTCTGGCCTGTAATTGTATTTTTGGTTCGACTTGCAGATTTTGGTTTTCTCGTAAAATGGGTTTTGACTTGGGTTGGTTTTATTTTGTGGAGGAGAATTGGTTTGGTTTAATATGCATTGGAACACCTTAGCCTATGCTCAACCCTCATTCCACCACAACCTACCCTCATTAAAACTCCACCTACTTTCTCTCTCCTCCATAATTTCCATTTATTTCTCCTTCTTCTTCTTCCTCCTTCCTCCACCAACACCATAGGCAAGTGCACCTTGCCACCATATGAGAACCACTTTTTATTTGTCCATTAGCTAGATTAGGCCATGGAGATTAACATTAGAACTTGACATTTTGTGATTTGGAGTCTCCATTGTTCTAGATCTAAGTTTTCTCTATTTTCGGATTTACATAGTTTTGATCTATTTTAGTTGGGTTTTTGTGGATTTTGATGCTTCCACGTGGAAGAGAACTCAATTTTACTCAAGTTAGAACTTTGAAAATCTAGATTTGGCTTTGATTTGACCAAGATATGAAGAATTGAATTTTTGGTGTTCTTGATGCTTGCTCTCGGCCTGGAGAAGAAGACCGCAGCCTGCGCTCTTTAGCGCAGTACTGGACTACGCATCCCCCTCTCGGCCTACGCTCTTTAGCGCAGCACCGACCGCGCTGCTTGCCCCTTGGCGAACTGCGCTGAACCCCAGCGCGCATCCATCCATGCACAGTCTGCTCATGCGCAGTCTGCTCATGCGCCATCCATCTCATGCGCCATCTATCCATGCGCAGTCTGCTCATGCGCCATCCATCTCATGCGCCATCCATCCATGTGCAGTCTGCTCATGCGCCACCGATACCCCTGCGCGGCTCACCCCTGCGCAGTTGGCTCCCCGCGCACTTGACCTCTGCGCCATACCCCCTGTGCAACCCATTTGCCTATGACGATTTGGTTTATTACTTGACCTTGGCTTCTCTTTTGTGGGTTGGGTTTTTGAGATCTTGTTCCACATAACACGACTGTCTTGGCTCGACACGATTAGCACAGTTTTGATGATTTACTTATGGTGAGTGTGGTTTTCATGACTTCTGTGATTTATGATCCTGGTACTTTCTAATCTCTTAATAGCGACCTGATGGGGTGCACACTTGACTTGTAACTTGTGATTCACGATTAATCTTGGTAACTGAATAACTTGATAGTGGCCCGTGACGGCGCACTCCTGACTTGACTTGACTTGTAACTTATAACTTGACTTGACTTAATGCTGTTGCGACGGCTAACTTGACTTGTATAACCAACTCTGACACCGTGGGTGTTCCTGCTTGCTTGCTTGTGCAATCTACTTGTCTTGTCTTGCATCATGTCTAGGATGTGACTCCCTGGTTCCCACGGTCAGGGACTCACACTGAATATGGATTAGGATAATGACTAGATCAAACTATAGTTCATGGAAAATTTTCAGTCACAGGCAATCTTGTTATCTGGGCGCTCTTAATTGGACTTGTAGCTTGCCGACGAGTAGAGCACATTTCCAGCGCACTGTCATGTGTTGCACCTCTAAGTCACCTAAGGGTATATCGTCTTCGGGGCGATGTACCCAAACATACTCTCAACCCGCGAAAGGATAACTGGATAGCCTGCCGGGCTTGGGACTGGGAAATTCATATTGTATCTTGTTAGTAATTAGGCTTGTGACAACCCTAGTTAGTTAAAGTAGTAAGCCATAGTAATTGCTTGGCCGCTTGTGAATGAATGATGTCTAGCTCTATCTAAGTCTTGTCTAGTCCCTGTACCTGGTACTCCTGAACATGATTGTTTTACTTGCTTTAACAATAATTGGGTAGAGACAAGGAGATATTCAGGCGAAGAGTTACAACCCCGATCCTTGTTTGGTTTACGGGTTGTAACCTGGTTCCCTGAATGGTTCCACGTCCCTAGTCGTTTATTGTCCTGACGTGCTCTTTATTACTTGTACTTTTCTTTCATTTTCTTATGTTCTGATATGCTGGCTTTTGTTCATATTTCGTGGCCTCCTTTGTGGCACTTGCTCTTTCTGGGGTTTGACCCAGCTGGTTTTGTGTGGCCAGATTTCGGAGCAGCTCCCGAGGATCTACCGAACCTCCAGCCCGATGGTGGCGACTAGAAGAAACCCAGGCTACGAGTGGGTTTTCTATTTTGTTTCGCTCACTCTATTGTAAAATTATTCTTTTGAGGCATTTAGCCGACGAGCACCTGTTAGCTCGATGCACTTTTACTTACTGTCTACCTACGGGCTGTAAACATGATTAATAAATCCTAGGGTTGATCATGTATGACTTAACTCTTGCTAGTCCTAGCATTTTGTACGACTAGCTTCATGATCAGCTGATATGTAATATTTGGGACGCCTTTTATTATATATTTGGTGGTCAAACATCTTGTAATTATATTATTTGCTTGAGATTGAGACAGTAGGCTTGACCTTAGGAGTCTGTTGGCTTGTAGTAAACCCTCATATCTAGACAGCCGTGACCGTATAGCGAGATGGACTTCATTTCAATATACGTAGCTGGCTATGTTCCCCTCCGCTCTCCAGTATTCTGGTTCTGGGGCGTGACATGGTTTAAGTGGTGGCCCATGCAGGTCTTGTCAATCAAGAAATGTGAGGGTTTACCGAGTAGATGTCTCAATCAGTACTCGTCCTTGATCTCCGTTCATATCCTCTGAATCCCTGAGAATTTTGACCTGATCACAGGCTTGTATCGTTGATCTGTCCTGGTCCTTTCTTATTGTTTTCCTTGTGTCGTCTTCTTCAGCGACACTGTACCTGACCCCGCCGATCAGCAAGGTGGAGCACCTCTCGTGGACCAGCAACCTCGAGATCAAGCCCAGCATTCCGGAGTCGCCTCCAGAGTTATACCTCCTGGAGGAGAGCCCCCAGTTCAGCCCGTTCAGCCTGCTGAGCCGGATGATGGCACCTTGGTAGGTCTCATCAGGGCCCTGATAATATCTCAAGATCGCAGAGGAGATACCTTATACCAGGCAGTGGCAGATGCTTTGACCAGAGGCGGTCACCCAGGGAACTGTGCGGCCAACAGCTTCAAGCGCCTGAACCCTCCATTCTTCGATGGCAGTGAAGATGCGATTGCCGCGGACTCTTGGCTTCAGGATACCGAGGTGGTTCTGGAAGTAGCTAGGACACCGGAGAATGAGAAGGTGGCGGTGGTACGCCTACAGTTGCTGGACTTAGCTCGCAGTTGGTCGGCGACGCAAGCCAAGGGATTAGTGGCACCCATTGCTTGGGCGGTATTTAGAGAGAGATTCCAGACGAAGTATTTCGATGCTGTGGCTCGGTACGACCTGCAGACGAGATTTACCAACTTGAAGCAAGGAGGCAGAACAGTCGACGGTTATGCGACTGAGTTTTCTAGACTCAGTAGGTTTGCCCCCACCTTGGTGGCAACCGAGTTTGATAGGGCCCAGCGGTTCCAGCAGGGACTGTATTTGGAGATCTTATTGGCAGTCGAGCAGTTCGAGCACCAGACATTCGATGCAGTTTTGAGAGCAGCTAGGAGGCATGAGTACACCTCCCAGAGGATCATGGATAGGACCGGAGGTAGGAAGCGGTCCCACAGTCAGATGCACCAATCATAAGCTCCAGCCCCGGTAGCTAGAAGTTTGACCATTGGAACTCTGAGGCGGGCGGCCTCAGTGACGTCGGTTCAGCATTCGACCCCGACGTACCCGCAGCAGCAGAAGCAGACTTTCGCGATGGGATGTTCTCATTGTGGGAAGCCAGGTCATGTAGTGGCAGATTATCGTAGGGTGCAAGGATTGTGCCTAGCTTATGGAGCGGCAGATCACAAGATAGGAGCTTGCCCGAATAGGGGTAGTTCTTCCTCTTCCAACCTAACCAGTCCATCGGTTAGGGGACCAGCACCTGTGCAGCAGCAGCAGTACCCGAGGCCATTATTGCCTCAGGCCCAGGCATTTCAACAGCAGATCCAGCAGCAGTACACCCAGGCTCCAGTGCAGAGTAGACAGAGAGGTTTCCAGCAGAGAGGACCCGCAGCTAGAGGTCAGGCCATGATGATGGCTATGGAAGAAGAAGTTGCACTAGGTGAGGTAGTGGCAGGTACTATTCTCGTCAACTCCTCTCCAGCATTGGTATTATTTGATTCTGGTGTATCGCATTCATTCATGTCTGCACGATTCGCGATACGGATAGGATTGGAGCCCGAGTCGTTATCAGTGAGGCTTAATATACCTACTGGTAATGGTCTTGTGGGAGTAGATCGGGTATTTTTCTCGTGTCAGATCGTAGTTAGCGGTAGAGAGTTCCCCGCTAGATTTATAGAATTCCCTATGGCAGACTATGATGTAGTCCTAGGTATGGATTGGTTGAGGAACCAGTATGCTAGGATAGACTGCCATGTTGGCAGAGTTATTTTCAGCATTCCAGGAGAGCCAGAGTTTTCCTTTTCCAGAGGCGCGGTGGAGCCATCTTCTCCAGTATTGCGGATGGCAGTAGCAGCAGTGCAGTTGCCCCGAATAGTTGAAGAGTTTCCAGATGTCTTCCCAGAGGAACTTCCAGGGATGCCGCTAGAGAGGGAGATCGAGTTCACTATAGACTTGATCCCCGGGACAGCACCAGTATCAGAGCGAGTCTACAGGATGGCGCCTTCAGAGTTGGAGATTTTGTACAAGATGATTGAAGAACACAGGACCAAGGAATTCATTCATGCAAGTGGATCACCTTGGGGAGCCCCGATGCTTCTTGTTAAAAAGAAGGATGGTACGTCCAGGTTATGTGTAGATTATCATACCTTGAACTCAGTGACAATCAAGAACAGATACCCTCTTCCGAGGATAGATCACATGTTTGATCAACTCAAAGGGGCTTCAGTGTTTTCGAAGATAGACTTGCGGTCAGGATACGAGCAGGACATCCTGAAGACAGCTTTTCAATCGAGGTATGGACATTGGGAGTTCCTTGTTATGCCCTTTGGAGCGACCAATGCGCCGGCAGTATTCATGGACCTCATGAATCGCATTTTCATGTCTTACTTGGATCAGTTCGTGATCGTGTTCCTAGATAATATCCTGGTCTACAGCAAGAGCGAAGCAGAGCACGAGCAGCATCTCAAAATTGTCCTTCAAACGCTTAGAGAGCACCAGTTGTACGCCAAGTTTAGTAAATGCGAGTTCTGGCTCGATCGTATTTCGTACTTGGGACACATCATTACTCGAGGAGGAGTGGAAGTGGATCCCCAGAAGATTGTGGCTATCGAGTCATAGCCAGTACCCAGCTTAGTGGCAGAAGTTCGCAGCTTCCTTGGATTGGCCGGCTACTACCGGCAATTTGTTTCAGATTTTGCAAAGATTTTAGCGCCGATGACCCAGTTGACCCGCAAGGATGTGCAGTTTGTTTGGACAGCAGAGTGTCAGGAATCATTTGAGAAGTTGAAGCGAGGTTTGATAACGGCTCCCATTCTCACATTTCCAGATGGGACCGGAGGATTCACAGTCTATTACGACGCTTCAGGCAGAGGATTGGGGTGTGTCTTAATGCAGCATGGGAAGGTAATATCTTATGCATCACGTCAACTTCGTGATCATGAGAAGAATTACCCGACCTACGACTTGGAGCTGGCAGCAGTAGTGTTTGCACTTAAGTTGTGGAGGCACTACTTGTACGGAGATAGAGTGGAGATATTTACTGATCACAAGAGCCTGAAGTATGTTTTCACCCAGAAGGACCTTAACATGCGGCAGAGAAGATGGCTTGAGCTATTGGTGGACTACGATGTAGATTTGCAGTATCACCCGGGAAAGGCCAACGTTGTAGCAGATGCGTTGAGCCGGAGAGCCAGAGTTTATTTCCTGACGGCACAACTAGAGATATTGGCAGATTTTCAGAAGATGGGAATTGATGTGGTTCTTCCTACCAGCGTAGCATTGATAGCCATTCTACAGGTTCAGTCCAGCATAGTTGAGAGGATCCGTACGGTACAGTCTACAGATTCCAAGCTTCAGCAGCTCAGAGCAGAATGTGAGGCAGGAAAAAGACCAGAGTTGTGCATTCATGAAGATGGTACACTTCGGCACGGCACTCGTCTTTGTGTACCCAGTGGAGATATCAGACAGAAAGTCATGGCAGAACTCACAGCTCGCAGTATTCTATTCATCCTGGTGGTACGAAGATGTACCGTGATATCCGTCAGCACTTCTGGTGGAATGGCATGAAGAGGGAGATAGCCCGGTTTGTCTCTCGGTGTTTGGTTTGCCAGCAGGTTAAAGCTGAACATCAGAGGCCCGCTGGACTTCTTCAGCCCTTGCCGATTCCAGAATGGAAGTGGGAGCATGTGACCATGGATTTTGTGACTGGATTGCCTAGATCCCCAGCTGGTAGATATGCTATTTGGGTTATAGTTGACAGGCTCACGAAGGTAGCTTATTTTCTCCCATTCAGAGTTGGGCAGTCAACGGCTCAGCTAGCAGAGATGTACCTCAGGCAGATTGTCAGGTTTCACGGTGTGCCAGTCAATATCACCTCGGACCGGGACTCGAGATTTACGTCACACTTTTGGCGTAGCCTACAAAAGAGTTTGGGGACTCGTCTCCAGTTCAGTTTAGCTTATCATCCGCAAACAGATGGCCAGTCAGAGCGCATAATCCAGACTCTTGAAGACATGTTGAGGTCATGTATCCTTGACTTCGGTAGTTCGTGGGAAGATCACCTGCATCTGGTGGAGTTCTCGTACAACAACAGCTTCCAGGCTAGCATCCAGATGGCACCATTCGAGGCTCTGTACGGTAGGAAGTGCAGATCCCCGCTAGCGTAGAATGATGTTGGAGAGAGGCAGATGCTCGGTCCAGAAATGATTGCCCAGACAGTTGAAGTGGTCAGAAGGATCAGAGATCGACTTCGAGTTGCCCAAGATCGCCAACGGCATTGGGCCGATGCTCATCGGCGTCCCTTAGAGTTTGCTATCGGCGACCATGTATTCCTTAGGATCTCGCCTAACCGCGGCATCATTCGCTTTGGCGTACGGGGAAAGCTTAGTCCTAGGTATATAGGGCCGTTCGATATCCAGGAGCGAGTAGGAGACGTATCATATCGTCTTGCTCTTCCGCCGTCGCTAAGTGAGGTGCATGATGTATTCCATGTGTCCCAATTACGACGGTATATCCCAGACCCGAGCCATATCTTAGACCATTCGGAATTGGTTGTTGGTACCAACCTTTCGTATGAGGAGAGGCCCGTGTCTATATTGGACTGGAGAGAGAAGATACTCAAGAACAAGACTATTAGCTTAGTCCGTGTTGCTTGGGGTCATCACTCTCTAGGTGAGTCAACGTGGGAGCGTGAGGACGACATCCGATCGCGATATCCCGACTTGTTTGGCTCATAAGGTATAATGTCTTTCTTATGCCTTATGCTCTTCATTCCTTGATTGCATGCGTGATTGTTTGATTGACTGCTTAGTATAGCTTGCATGAGAATAGTATGACTTGTCCTTGTCTCTCTAACTCCTTGATTAATTTTCGAGGACGGAATTCTTTTAAGGTGGGTAGAGTTGTAACACCCATATCTCAGAACACGTATTTTGGTTAAGCTTGTATGTATCCTGGACCTGTATTTTATTTTTTCAGATTCTGGCCTGTAATTGTATTTTTGGTTCGACTTGCAGATTTTGGTTTTCTCGTAAATGGGTTTTAACTTGGCTTGGTTTTATTTTGTGGGGGAGAATTGGTTTGGTTTAATATGCATTGGAACACCTTAGCCTATGCTCAACCCTCATTCCACCACAACCCACCCTCATTAAAACTCCACCTACTTTCTCTCTCCTCCATAATTTCTATTTATTTCTCTATCTTCTTCTTCCTCCTTCCTCCACCAACACTATAGGCAAGTGCACCTTGCCACCACATAAGAACCACTTTTTATTTGTCCATTAGCTAGATTAGGCCATGGAGATCAACATTAGAACTTGACATTTTGTGATTTGGAGTCTCCATTGTTCTAGATCTAAGTTTTCTCTATTTTCGGATTTACATGGTTTTGATCTATTTTAGTTGTGTTTTTGTGTATTTTGATGCTTCCATGTGGAAGAAAACTCAATTTTACTCAAGTTAGAACTTTGAAAATCTAGATTTGGCTTTGATTTGACCAAGATATGAAGAATTGAATTTTTGGTATTCTTGATGCTTGCTCTCGACCTGGAGAAGAAGACTGCAGCCTGCGCTCTTTAGCGCAGTGCTGGATTGCGCATCCCCCTCTCGGTCTCCGCTATTTAGCGCAACACCGACCGCGCTGCTTGCCCCTTGGCGAACTGCGCTAAACCCCAGCGTGCATCCATCCATGCGCAGTCTGCTCATGTGCAGTCTGCTCATGCGCCATCCATCTCATGCGCCATCCATCCATGCGCAGTCTGCTCATGCGCCATCCATCTCATGCGCCATCCATCCATGCGCAGTCTGCTCATGCGCCACCGATACCCCTGTGCGGCTCACCCCTGCGCAGTTGGCACCCCGCGCACTTGACCTCTGCGCCATACCCCCTGCGCAACCCATTTGCCTGTGACGATTTGGTTTATTACTTGACCTTGGCTTCTCTTTTGTGGGTTGGGTTTTTGAGATCTTGTTCCACATAACACGACTGTCTTGGCTCGACACGACCTGGCACAGTTTTGATGATTTGCTTATGATGAGTGTGGTTTTCATGACTTCTATGATTTATGATCCTGGTACTTTCTGATCTCTTGATAGCGACCCGATGAAGTACACACTTGACTTGTAACTTGTGATTCACGATTAATCTTGGTAACTGAATAACTTGATAGTCGCCCGTGGCGGCGCACTCCTGACTTGACTTGACTTGTAACTTGTAACTTGACTTGACTTAATGCTGTTGCGATGGCTAACTTGACTTGTATAACCAACTCTGACACCGTGGGTGTTCCTGCTTGCTTGCTTGTACAATCCACTTGTCTTGTCTTGCATCATGTCTAGGACGTGACTCCCTGGTTCCCACAGTCTGGGACTCACACTGAATATGGATTAGGATAATGACTAGATCAAACTATAGTTCATGGAGAATTTCCAGTCACAGGCAATCTTGTTATCTGGGCTCTCTTAATTGGACTTGTAGCTTGCCGACGAGTAGAGCACATTTCCAGCGCACTGTCATGTGTTGCACCTCTAAGTCACCTAAGGGTATATCGTCTCCGGGGCGATGTACCCAAACATACTCTCAACCCGCGAAAGGATAACTGGATAGTCTGCAGGGCTTGGGACTCGGAAATTCTCATTGCATCTTGTTAGTAATTAGGCTTGTGACAACCCTAGTTAGTTAAAGTAGTAAGCCGTAGTAATTGCTTGGCCGCTTGTGAATGAATGATGTCTAGCTCTGTCTAAGTCTTATCTAGTCCCTATACCTGGTACTGAACATGATTGTTTTACTTGCTTTAACAATAATTGGGTAGAGACAAGGAGATATTCAGGCGAAGGGTTACAACCCCGGTCCTTGTTTGGTTTACGGGTTGTAACCTGGTTCCCTGAATGGTTTCACGTCCCTAGTCGTTTATTGTCCTGACGTGCTCTTTATTACTTGTACTTTTCTTTCATTTTCTTATGTTCTGATATGCTGGCTTTTGTTCTTATTTCGTGGCCTCCTTTGTGGCACTTGCTCTTTCTGGGGTTTGACCCAGCTGGTTTTGTGTGGCCAGATTTCGGAGCAGCTCCCGATGATCTATCGAACCTCCAGCCCGATGGTGGCGACTAGAAGAAATCCGGGCTATGAGTGGGTTTTCTATTTTGTTTCGCTGACTCTATTGTAAAATTATTCTTTTGAGGCGTTTAGCCGACGAGCACCTGTTAGCTCGATGCACTTTTACTTACTGTCTGCCTACGGGCTGTAAACATGATTAACAAATCCTAGGGTTGATCATGTATGACTTAACTCTTGCTAGTCCTAGCATTTTGTACGACTAGCTTCATGATCAGCTGATATGTAATATTTGGGACGCCTTTTATTGTATATTTGGTGGTCAAACATCTTGTAATTATATTATTTGCTTGAGATTGAGACAGTAGGCTTGACCTTAGGAGTCTGTTGGCTTGTAGTAAACCCTCATATCTAGACAGTCGTGACCGTATAGCGAGATGGACTTCATTTCAATATACGTAGCTGGCTATGTTCGCCCCCGCTCTCCAGTATTCTGGTTCTGGGGCGTGACAGTTGTTGTCTGTCATGAACACCGTCCTTACATGAGGAGAGACGGATGGGATGGTGGAGGACGTATCCTCCTAGTCATACCCATGTACCGAGAAGTCATCGGGATATGTGGGAATGTTCTACTCTGGTTCGGACTCAGAAGGAATAGTACCGCCAACTTCGGAGCTTGCTTCGTCTTGAGAGTCGTGGACATCCTCGGGGACGTCATCATTTGTTGTATCCTCGGGCTCGTCTCATTGGAACATCGGATTATCGTGGATGTTCTGAGGAGTGCTACCCCCTGTTCCAACAACCCCCAGCGGTGTGGACGATGAATCTCCCACTGTAGCAGATTTCGTTTTTAAACGGGTACCTTGGAAAACTCCGGTGGTGGGCACTCGTTAGACGATAGTCTCTTGGCATAGTGGTTGAAACCTTCAGGCTGGGAGCATTGGTCTTCTTCCCTCTCCCATCAACGGGGATTTTTTGAGCGGAGTTACAGGAGACGGCGGGAGGTGCCTCATCCTCTGAACATGGTTGTTACAGTCTTTGGAAGACGGACTGCCGGTCTTCTCGTACCGTCGCGTTATTGTAATAGTAGTTGACGATGACTTGGGTGCAGTGACGTCCGTGGGAGGACTCTTTGCACCCCGGGGCACCTTCTCTTTTCTTGCGTTTGTAGAGGATGGCCTCACGCAAGTCAGATGGGTCCGGATCGACCATGTTTGCTCCCTAGATTTTGGGAGACTTTTGGGAGCCTCTCTGTCCGTTTGCCGCCGGGGGCTAGACTCGAGTGGTTCTGTACAACTTTCCATCAGAGGCCCGTATAACAGTATGTGGGACGCTCGGATGGTCAGAGGTCGGGTCAGCGGACCGAGCTTGCCAAGCTCGTGCTGTCCTAGACTTCTTCACTCTAGTGCGTGAGGGCACATAGTAGGAAGAGTCTAAGTGGTGCTGGAGAGAATCAGACATGTCTTCTTGGGAGCACAAGAGATCAGGACCATATGAGAGGCGGTCGAAGAAGGAGCCGCGTGGAGTAGGCGTCATGCGGCTGGAATCAATAATCTTCATGCGACTGGCAGTCGTAGCCGCATAGGTCTTCCACATGCGGCTGGGAACTCTGGCCGTATGAGTGTTCTCCATGCGACTGGAAATCCTAGCCGCATGAGTATCATGCATTTGGCTAGCAGTTTCAGCCACATGGTCATCATTCATGCGGCTGGTAACCTTGGACGCATGAGTCTTCGCTTTGCGGTTAGTGCCCTTGTTCGGTTTCTTCCTGGAGCACATAGAATCGCTCTTTGCCCCTGCAAGTCCAGCATCGTAGTGCTTTCCTCTGCCGGACTTGGGGACAGCAGAGTCCTCTATGGCTTGAAGTGGGGCCGTACGAGAGCCGCCTTCGCCGTCTTGCGTAGCAGAGAGCACTCCGTCCAGGGCCTGGGGAGGAGCAAATGATTTTGGCCTCCACTCCCTGTGAGCCTTCTTTGTGCGGACGTGCTTCTGGACCGGGCCAGCGCTTCCTTCGGAGAGCATTTCTTCGAACGGCTGTTGGTCGAAGCGGACGACCATCTTCTGTTGCGTGGAGCCAAGTTTGGCTGCATCCGATTGTGTCACTAACTCCTCAGCCGTGGAGAAGTTTGTCCCCAGCAGAGTCGCCATTGTATTTGCCATGAAATATAAAAGAGCAGAACAATTATCGAAGGACTGGACTTTTACTTCACAATACAAACTCGTTTGTACAAAGAAAGCCTAGGGACGAAAACCTAGGTACAGCAATATAAGTACGATTGTTTATTTTAGATTCTGGAGGGTGACGATAGAGGCTCGGGAAAGTGACGGCCGCTCTACCTTACTCCTTGGACGATCGAGTGCAGCTTTTTGGCTCTGTAGAAGAACTGCTTGGCGTTGGTGAAGAAGTGCTCTCCTTTTGATCTCTATATATTCTTCCTCTAGCTCTCTGGCTCTCTGTGTCTCTCTTTTTTTTTATCTGAGAATCTCCTCCTTCACAAGGGAATGGCACCTTGCTATTTATAAGAGTGGGGGGGCATCATTAGGGTTTGCAATGATTGCCCATTCTAAAAAAGTCGGCGGCTACGGATTATTGAATCTGGGCCGTTCATCTTGAATATAAAAGATTTGAACAATTAATGTGATTGCATCAAATCTTTTGTGGGTAATTAATGATAATTGACATAAATCCTCATGATTTTCCAATCTCGGATTTCCCGCCACGTGTCATTGATTTGCCAGATTGCAAATAATCTGATTTGATTCCAATATTTTATTGGGATTTGTTGATTTGATGCCACGTGTCTGACCATCATGCCACGTGTCTTAACCGCGAGCCACTGAGGAAGTCTGAGCCGCATGAGGATTGAGCCGCATAAGGCTGGCCACGTGTCAAGGCTGCTTGGGAGTGGCCCCTGAACATTTGAACTGCATGGTGATGATCTGAGCCGCATGAGCGTAGGCGGCCACATAATGGGTAGCTTCTTCGTGAGCCGCATGGAGATAGTCCTCGTGAGCCGCATGGGGTAGCCTCTGCTTGAGCCGCATAAGACAGCTTCGGCCTGAGCCGCATGGGACAGCTTCGGCCTGAGCCGCATGGGGTGGTCTCTGCTCGAGCCGCATGCGACTGTCCACGTGTCAAGGCCGCATGATAGTTTCTGGATCTCGGGGGGATCGTGTCAGAGATTTCCTTCGTTTCCCTAGGAGTCCGTCATTATGAGGGAGTCATAATTGTATCTTTATATCATAACTGTCACCTTGTCAGAGCTGTCAGCCGTCAAGGCATTTAATGCAGTATAGGACAAAGGGGAGAGCTGTTTGCAGGCCACGTGGTTCCTCTCTGAGCCGCATGGAACTTATCGAGCCGCATAGACACTTGAGCCGCATAGATCCCTGAGCCGCATGAGCTCTCTGAGCCGCATGGGACTCCCTGGCCGTATGGATCTTTCTTTATTCTTTTCCATGCTTCTGCAAAAGTAGCAACCAAGATCGCTTCTTCATTTAAAGGGTTCTTCATCGAACATGTACGTCGTGTATGCAATACAGAAGCCAATGCCTTAGCTAACCTAGCTGCGGTATTGGCAATTCCAATCAAAAGACAATAGATGGTTGTTATCTCTAATAGAAAACTATTCTGTGTTGAAAACAACCACAATATTGAATTCAGCAACCTAACTGAAGTCAACATCACTTGTGAGGACTGGAGAGCACCTTTCATTGATTTTGCAGTACATAACATCTTGCCAGAAGATCCTAAAGAAGCTACAAGTATCCGTCGTCGATCGCTTCGATTCTATTATAATCATACTACTAAAGCACTCTATCGAAGAACTTTTGATGGATTACTCTTGAGGTGTCTCGCTGGTGATGAAGCAAAGCAGATATTACGTGAAGCTCATGATGGTGTTTGTGGAGCACATCAGCCTGGTCCTAAACTACCAGATGGTATTCGACGTATGGGCTACTACTGGCCCTCTATGGTATCAGACGCTGTTGACTATGCAAGGAAATATCGTGTGTGTCAGATTCATGCAGATTTTATTCACCAACCATCGGAATTTCTTCATTTGACTGCTGCCTCATGGCCTTTTGAAGCTTGGGGCATGGATATAATTGGCCCTATCAATCCTCCTTCATCTAAAGGGAATCGGTTCATCTTAGCTATAACTGATTATTTCTCCCAGTGGGCAGAAGCTATACCATTGCCTGAAGTTAAAACGAGTAGTGTTATCAACTTCATCAAACATCATGTGATATACAGGTTTGGTGTCCCTCACCAAATCATCCATGATAATGGACCGCAATTCATCAGCCAAAAGTTTAATAGGTTCTGTGATGACAACAGAATCAATAATGTTGCCTCGACTGCCTATAATCCTGCGGCTAACGGGTTGGCTGAAGCATTCAACAAGACCATTATCAAACTCCTCAAAAAGTATGTCTCTATCAACAAACGTAATTGGAGTGATAAACTTGGAGAATGTCTATGGGCATATCGTACTACTGTCCGTAATCCTACAGGTTGCACACCTTTTTCTCTAGTATATTGGTGTGAAGTTGTTCTGCCTTTGGAAATTCAAATTCCATCATTGAGGATCGCTATTGCTAATGAACTTACTGCAGAAAACAATGATCGTCGTCGGCTTCAAGAGTTGGAGGCGCTCGATGAGAAAATGTTACTGGCTCAACAGCATATTGAACTTCATCAAGCCCAGATCTTAAAAGCTTTCAATCGCAAAGTCAGGTACGGACATTTCAAGAAGGCGAGTTGGTTCTCACAGTCAGACGTCCTATGACTATGACACATATGAGCAATGGCAAGTTCAAGGCAAAGTGGGAAGGGCCGTATGTGGTAAACAAAGTCTTCTCCAATGGAGCCTATCAATTAACATATATGGATGGCAGAGTTGCTATGATGCCTACCAATGGCAAGTTTCTTAAGAAATATTATGTATAAAGACAAAATGTACTTTATTTCAGAAACATGATGTAAATAAAAGTTCATTTTTATTCATGGAATTACATAAATATTAAGGACGGGGAGGAGGCCCTGATCCTTCATGATTAAATACATAGTTTGCCAACAGTTCAAACATCTCATTGTCTGAACTCACAAGAAGCTTACAAGCAGCCATCCTCAATGCCTCTTCTTCGGCAGTCTTCCCGGGTTCCACTAACTTGGAGATCAAATCCTGTCCTGGCGTAGGAGGAACAATTCAGCCTTCGCCTCTTTCTTTTCGAGAAGGCACGAGAGGCTCAGTAGGGGGCGTCTCGGTTTCTTATTCGATCTTCGGAGCAAGTAAATCTTTGGAAGACATTTTCGTACAGAAGGAAAAGAGATTGTCAATATCTGCAAAAGTTTTGTTTTATTTATAGGCAAAACAACTAGATAATCAGCCTCAAGGACTGATGCGAATTTTGGAAAGAAGCACAATTGTTCGTTCATTTATAACTGATTCATTCATTTATAACTGACCATTCATTATCCCTTTTTCGAAACCGACGTGATTGATTCATTCATTTTCTTCTTCGAGAGTTTGAATGACCATTCATTCATTCAATGTCTTCCTTAAAAATCAAAGTGACTGATTACTCATTCATTTATCATAATGAGAATCTATGTCTTTGAATTTCAAATAGCCACGTCAAGCAACTTGTTATCTCCATATTTCTCCTTAATTCTATTTTCATTATCACCACATCAAAAATCAGACCATAAAAGAAGAGAAAATCATTCTTTATTCCTTATTTAAAAACATAGATACATCTTAATGGAAATCTATTACATCTTGGATTTTCATTCTAAATATAACATGAAGGTCTATTACATCTTTGGATCTTCTTATTTGTTGGTGGCAATTCCTTGTCGCCTCAACCTGAAGCAACGAGCCAGACAATGGAATCAACTCTGCTCTTCTCTCTCAGAAAAATAAGAGGAGAACCATAGAGTACAGCAGCCCAAAGATGAACTGCTGTCAATACAACTGGTGGAGAGAAGACGACCCGCCAGGGGAACTAGGAACGTAATCACCCTTGTGATACAATTCCTAGTTCTACGTCTCCACCATCCAACTCTCATGTGTATAGGCTCTTCCTACCATCTGAGGAAGACCCTTCTTAAACATGAAGAGTCCTGAGCTGTCTGATTTGAGCGTCAGAACCACATGAGCTATCTGATGTGAGTGTCAGAAGAATGCCCTCTGCAACATCCAAATCACCAATGTCAGTCCTGAAGAAGCTTACTAGCCGAATCCCTGCAAATATTAACAAAACAGGAAAAGTTAGCAGAATCTATCAGCAGTGTACGCTTATCAACAGGCGCATATTAGTAGACTGCGCCTACCAACAGGCGCATATCAGCACTATGTGCTGATCAAACCGGCGTATCCCAATTAAGTGTGCTAATCAACAGGCGCACATCAAAAATGCCCGTCGATCATTAGGCGCATATCTCCAAAGTAAAAGTTAATCACACTGCCGCATGTCATCGATACGCACCTATGATCGAGACTAAGTACTGGATCACAGTACGTGCCTATTCTCAGAAATAATTAGTGCATATCGACAGTGTCTACAACATGCAGATCAATGCTTATCTTCAAAAGTGGTGCGAAAAAAAAATATTCATACCCTTGATTCTTCTTCGAAACTTACCAATTTATGAAGGCACAGCATTCAAACGAATAACGTTGGGATAAAGTGGCACAAGTAAATTAATGAATAGTAAGACCTTGTGAGAGGCCATTTGTCTTGAGAAAGTATGAATGAATCTTTCGTTTTGGCTATTTTTTTTAAAGTATTAAAGAAGGAAAATGGGCGCATCATTCTAGGAGTCTATTTCTGGAAAGAGCTAAAAATGGGCATCTAAAACCACGTGATGGCTGCCATGTGTCTCTCAAAGAAACAGTAAACAAAGAATTAGCCAAAGGCACATGACCTCGTGTGCTATTCAAAATCACAGCCACACAACATATCAGAAATTTTAGATTTCATTTGCATAAAGATGGGTGGACCCCTACAGACAAGGACACAAGAAAAGAGAATAAAATTTTTGGCACGCCCAAACATTATTTCTTGTTCTTGCCTTCATCAGGCTGACGAAGGGCGACATCCAATTCTTGCATGTTGCGGATCCCCGAGCGACGCATCAGATTAAGGAACCCCTCCGCATCACCACGCCCTTCGGAGGATGGCCCACCATTCAAGTGATTGAAGACTGTCGAGTCTAGACCAAAACAGTCTAAAAAGTTCGTCGCTCTCAGCGACGGGTCAGCCTCCAATAGATAAGTTGTAGGCGCAACATCATGCCCCGCTTCAGGGGACTTGATTGTAGTGTCAGCATTTATCTCCATCTCTTTCTTCTTGGGGGCCATCAAAGAACAGAAGTGAAAAATAAAGCATAAAGATCAACTACTACATATATATCAACAGAATGACTCTTCATATTCCTCATGGGAAACAAAAAATCATCAATAAAACTCGGGAAGACGAAAAGAAAGTTTTGTATTTTCGAGAAAGAGATTTAAATATGATGACTGGTTGTTAACTGGCGCAACTTGACTCAGTCAAAATTTTTATAAATTCAAAGTATTTCAAAACTTTGAAACGTTTTTAAGTTTTGAAAACTTTGAAGGGGGTCTTGTAGGGCCTAAAAATCAAGTTGTGCCCTGAACATACTAAGCAGTGATCAAGTTGCACCCCAAAGATCAGGTTGCGCCACTGATATGAAGCTCAGAGAACAAGCTGCGCCACAGATCAGGTTGCGCCTGATATCAGACTGCGCCCAGTCTTATTGCGCCAAAATCTACGTGGCGTCTGACACTTAATGGCCATCATTACCTGACAATACTGACGACTGACACCACAGTGAACGAGAAAAATCTCTTTGAATCCCGTGAATTGTGCCGCTCAAGGAGAGTTGGTAGACAGTTGTCCTGTACACTTCGAATGACTTCTGCTCAAAAGTTGCCATGTGTCTAGGCGCGGCTCAATCGGGCACAGTTGACCGAAGCTCGCGCAACCTGATGAAGTTGAGACAACTTACATTCTAAAGCAGGATGACGTGGCGCACATGCCACTAATCTCTCAAGACGTGTCTACTATCCTGTACACGACCACGCGCATCTCAGTCGCATGATGCCACGCGTCTAAATACAGTTAGTACACGACTTAACACCTGAATGAAAGTTTGCGTAACAGGAGGTTGGCGCAACCCAATGTGGCACAATCCAGCCTCACGCACATCAGAATAACTGCTAAAACAGTTATTTCTTGAACTCTATAAATAGACTTTCCAATCATTGTGAAATGATCAGATACATATGCACAGATATCAAGAACTCTTGCAAAATCGCTGCTGCATTCTCCAGAGGCTACAGTCTTCAAGTTCACATAGTCCAAGGGATAAAGTGATCGTCTTCTGATCAGATTCCTACAGTTGTACTTCCCTAGAATTCATTGTACTTGTACTAATTCTTTTTCAAGTTTGGAATAATTTTTTTGTTTTTGCAAACAACTACGTGCTTAAAGTCAAGATCCAGATTCTGGTGTAATCACTCTCCAACAAGACGAAAGGTTGTAACGGCTAACGTCATCTCTCTACAGTTTGGCAATTTTTTGCTCAACTTGTGCAAAACGACGTCGTTCCTATCCCGAAAACCACTTTGAAGATTGTTAATCTCCCACCTGCATGAAATAATGGTCTTGTTCCTCTGTCTACTGATAAGGGGGAGATTATGTGGATCTATCCTGATTTGGTGGCTGACTTTGAAACACATTCTTCATCGACAAAGTCCAAGAAAGCAGTTAAATACAAGTCATGTCATATGACTTCATTGGGTGAACACTGTCTTCCATCTTTAACTGTTACCTTCACCTCGACAGCAGATTCTTCTTATTTTTCTTCTTCTTAGAAAACTCTGCCAAATCTAGAGGTCAATTACCAACCATCCTTCCATCTATATAGTCAACAATCCCGTGAACTCATGACGAAGATGGGATATGATCTACAAACAGCTCCCGGCCTGAATCATGGAAGAGGATCTCTTGTACCTCTTTCTCTATGCCTTTCACACAACCAATCTCGTATCGATTTGGGTTTCTGGACAGACTCTTCATCTTGCCAAAGGAAGCCTTCCAAAAGCAAGATCCGAATAAAGAGTTGTAGTATGGTATCCTTCGAACTTGTATCCAAAGAAGAAGCCTTAACTGGTACCAGGTCTAGGAGACTTTACCTGAGAGACTATTTAGAAGGTCAAGAGAGCCCTGCTCCAGCTCCGGAGGCTCCTCTAGCATCATTTTCTCCAGCTATCATTGTTACATCGGTTTTATCGCCTTCAGTGGAACCAACTCCTCCCAAACTGACGGCGGCCGACAAAGGAAAACAGCATGTCCGATTCGATAAAGTATTAAAGAAGACTCTAACTCTGGGACTCGAGAAGCCGTATAACTTTGATATACTGGCTCAGCTGGCTAATACCCAGCAAGGTTATCAATCTTTGAGCTACTGTGTCTCTCGAAGGAAACTCGAGAAACATTGAGTGAAGCTTTGATTCAAGCTGATACTTGTCTAACACTCCTTAAGAAGCCAGAGGAGGAGCCTGTGACCTGCTTTTATTGTCATAGTATGATAGAGCTGATGCCTAACATCACCTTTACACAAGATGATATGCTGCTAGAAGATAATCGTCATGACCGACCCCTCTACTTTATGGGATATATCGATACCAAGAAAGTTAATCGCATCTTGATCGATCCTGGGTCTAAATTCAGCTTCATGCCAAAAACTCTTATGGATGCATTAAAGATTCATATACATAATCTTTCCACAACTATTACAACAATCTTGGAATTTAATTCTGGAAGAAGTGAACCCCTGGGAAAGATTCACTTGAAGTTCAAATCGGCAGTCTTCGTACAAAGGTTAACTTCTACTTGATTGATAATCGTGGCTCCTATAATACTTTATTAGGAAGACTATTTCTGCATGAGCATAACATTGTACCATCCACTCTCCACCAATGCTTCAAATATGTGGACGTCAATAGAGAAGTCCAAAAGGAAGTAGCTAATCTAAATTATTTCAGGGGCATCGAAGCATATTGTACTGATTCTCGGATGTACAAGGAAGAGTTCATGAAGGTTGTACTGGCGATGGATAGTGAGGAAGATCATAGAGACACCTCAGATGATGTTCTCATAATCCCAGTCAAAGGACGTACTACAAATCCATCTTCTTCTCAGACATTGACTATCCATCTTTCCTCTCATAACAAATAGCCTCCTGCTGAAAAGATGGGATAGAGGGAGCTCACCTTTTTTGAGCCTCTTGTTATCTACCTTCATCGTAATAAGCCTCCTCCTTCTTCTTCTCTAGTTATCAAATTAATAAGCCTTCTGCTAAGGCCAAGAACCCTGTTGTAAATGATGATGTACAAATCAATAAAGTAGTATCTCCTTTACAGTATACTGATATCTTTTATTATACTCGATGTTACTTAGAAATGCTAGATAACTTTAAACCACTTATAATAGGAGCAGTTCAACCTCTCCAAGAAGAAGTATTACTCGAACCAGTGCAAGGCTCCTTCTTCTTAGTTCCTTCCAGGAAGAAAGATGAATTTCCTATACTTTTTAGTAAAGGAACAGAGTAGAAGACTACGCCCAATAGCGAGGTAGAAAATAATGATAACGGGAGACTTCAACTACGTCATTATAGTCAACAATCAAAAGATATCATTCAAAAGATTGGCTATAATTTTAAAGCTGGTCTCAATGGCAGTATAGGAAGGCGAACTCCTATTCATATCCCTGCTCCAAAAGGAAAGTTACAGCAATATTACGGCAAAACAAAGCATGGATTGGGTTATACCTAGACGATTCTGACCTAGCCGAATCCGACCCCAGAAGCCTCTGAATCTAATAAAAAGGAGCGATCTAACTCATCTTATTTTGTTTTATGGGATTTTGATGCCAGTGTAGGCTACGTCTATCGGGTGAAACTATCTTCCAATATGGTATCTGTTGAATTCTCAGAAGACGATGATGACTTTACTGAAGCTACTGAAGTAGATTCGTAGGCACAAAGGATGGACACTCAATGGAAACTTCGCTTTGAGCAACGAGAACCCCTTACTGAAGATCAATTAATTCAGATTGATGTTGGAGAAGAAGGCTTGCCAAGACCTATCTTCATCAGCAAGAGTCTCCCAAAAGTGGACAAACAAGAATTACTTCAGCTTATTCAGGAATACATTGACGTCTTCGCCTGGAGTTATGAGGATATATCGGGACTGGATCCTCAGATTGCTAGCCACATGCTCAACATATTGTCCAATGCAAAGCCAGTCAAACAACAACAGCGTCGATTCCGACCTGATATGATGGATGCCATAGAAACTGAAGTCAAGAAAATTATCTCTTGTGGTTTTGTCAGAGAAGAACAATATCCTGACTGTGTGGCCAATGTTGTCCCAGTTATAAAAAACAGAAAGGTCAGAGTCTGCATTGACTTTAGAGATCTCAATGATGCTTGTTCCGAGGATGAGTTTCCTCTTTCGATCACTGATGTCATGATCGACAATACTTATGGATTCAAATGAATGTCTTTTTCTTATGATATAATCAAATCAAGATGAATCCAGAAGATGAGAAACATACAATTTTTCGTACTCCTCTCGGAGTCTACTGTTACACTGTCATGCCGTTCGGTCTTAAGAACGCCGGAGCCACTATCAACGGGCTATGAGTACCATCTTTCGTGATCATTTACGGAAAACAGTTGAATGCTACGTAGATGATATTAATGTCAAAAGTCGTCTAAAGGAAGACCACATCCAAGACTTGAGAACTATTTTCGATCTAATGCGCCAACATCAACTCAAGATGAATCCCACCAAGTCATTCCTGGGAGTCTCTAGTGGCAAATTTCTCGGATTCGTTATTACCTCTAAAGGTATACACGTTGACCCTGAGAAAATCAAAGTCATTCAAGAGATGTGTCCTCTACGCAACCTAAAAGAACTAAGAGGATTCCAGAGATGGCTTGCATACATCAAGCGATTCATCTCAAATCTCCCTGGAAGTTGTAGACCGTTCACTCAACTCATGAAGAAAGGAGTATCTTTTATTTGGACTGAAGAATGCCAGTAAGCATTTGAAGACATAAAGCGGTACTTGATGAACCCTCTACTTCTAGTGTCTCCAGTCTCAAGAATACCCTTCCTGATGTATGTTCGAGCAATAGATCATTCATTGGGTGCCTTACCAGCTCAGAAGAACAAAAAAGGTCATGAGCAAGCTATCTATCGGGGCTGAACATCGATACAGCCTAGTGGAAAAAGTGTATCTAACTTTGATGTTTGCTGTTCAGAAAACCAGATATTATATCACGGGCCAGACTATTCATGTTATCTACAGAGTTAATCCTCTCAGAGTCTTGATGAAGAAGCCCAGTACACTCAATTCCAGACTTGCCACATGGGCCATATTGTTAGCACAATATGATATAGTCTAAGTCCCATAAAAGTCTGTTACGAGTCAAGCCTTAGCTGACTTCCTCGTGGCTCATCCAATTCCGGAGACGTCTAAACTTTATGATAAGATTTCGGACGAAACTTTAGAATCCAACATGATTTCAGAAAAAATTCTTGCCTAGCATCTATTCTTTGACGGTACATCCAGAATAGGACCAAAAGGTGCCATTGTCGCTGGAGTTGGAATCATCCTCGTATCGCCAGAAGGATTAGCTATTTAGAGAGCTTATTCTTTAGATGAGTCGTGTTCTAATAACATGGCTGAATACAACGCTCTGCTCATTGGTCTCTAATTGGCTAAACAATTACATATTGAATATCTTGAAGTATATGGAGACTCTAAACTGATCGTCAATCAGGTTACAGGCACTTATGAAGTTCGACACCAGGATCTCGTCCCATATCATGAAGTGACAGTTAGGCTGGCTACATCATCTAAGGGCTTCTTCATTGAACATGTACGTCGGACATGTAATACAGAGGCTAATACATTGGCTAATCTGGCAGCCATATTAGCAATCCCAGTAAAAAGGTAATAGATGATTGTCATCACTAACAGAGAGTTATTTTGTATCAAAAACTCAAATATTGAGTTCAATAATTCAACTGAAATCAATGTCATTAGTGAAGACTAGAGAGCTCCTTTCATTGACTTTATGGTACATAACATCTTACTTGAAGATTATAAGGAAGCTACAACAATCCGTAGGCGATCACTCCAATTTTATTATAATCACACTTCTAAGACCCTCTATCGACGAACATTTGATGGTCTACTCTTACGCTGTCTTACGGCAGATGAAGCAAAACGAATACTACGTAAAGCTCACGATAGTGTATGTGGTGCATATCAGCCCGGTCCTAAGTTACAGGATCGTATCTGACGTATGGGCTACTACTGGCCCACTATGGTATCAGATGCCATTGAATAAGCAAGAAAATGTCGAGCATGTTAAATCCATGGAGACTTCATCCATCAACCGTCGGAGTTCCTTCATCCGACTGTCGCATCATGGCCATTTGAAGCTTGGGGCATGGATGTTATTGGTCCTATCAATCCACCATCATCTAAAGGACATCGGTTTATACTAGCTATAATCGATTACTTCTCGAAATGGGCGGAAGCCATACCTTTATCTATAGTCAAGACTAGCAGCATCATCAAATTTATCAAACATCATGTGATATACAGATTCGGCATTCCTTGATGAATCATTCATGATAATGGACCACAATTCATCAGTTAAAAGTTTACTCGGTTTTGTGATGATAACGGAATCAACAATGTTGCTTCCACGGCCTATAATCTTGCAGCTAACGGTCTGGCTGAAATATTAAACAAAACTATCATCAAGCTTCTCAAGAAATTTGTTTCTACAAATAAGAGAAACTTGATTCAGAAGCTTGGAGAATGTTTATAGGCTTATCGTACTAGTATACGCACTACAACCGGTTGCACACCTTTCTCCTAGGTGTATGGATGTGAAGCTGTCCTACCATTGGAAATTCAAATCCCCTCCTTAAGGATTGTAATTGCCAACGAGCTCACAACAGAAAATAATGATCGTCTTCGACTTCATGAGCTTAAGGCGCTTGACGAAAAGCGGCTATTAGCTCAACAACATTTCTAGTTATATCAAGCCTGTATCTCAAAATCTTTCAACCGTAAAGTCAAAGTACAAGCATTCCAAAAAAGTAAATTAGTCCTTACTGTCACACATCCTATGACTATGACACACATGAGCAAAGGCAAATTCAAAGCAAAATGAGAAGGTCTCTATGTTGTAAGCAAGGTTTTCTCAAACGGAGCTTATCAACTGACTGGTATGGACGACCGAGTTACTATGATGCCCATCAATGGCAAATTCTTAAAAAAAATACTATATTTGAAGAATGTACAAAATATCTTCTCAATATTGTACATACCCCAAAACACCGAGTTAATATCTTTTATTCACTCTTTTGTAAATAAAACCTCAAATAGTAAATCTTCAAAATCCCTAGTGGAGTATATCCAGATTGTGTCACCTTATCACAAACCTCATCTTTTGGAACCGAATTATTTTAAAAGCTATCCTATCTTTGAGTCCAAGCTGACTTGAAGATAATCAATAGATACATGAATTTACGTCCACATTCCCTCTGAATTCTATTATCTACATCAGCGACCTATTACATCCATATTACCTCTGATAAAGTCATCTTTTGAAATGACAATATTCTGAGAATTATATTCTGTCACGTCCACATTACCTCTGAACAGATAATTAGTATTGTTATTTTCTTTTCGGAGATATATCATGTCTAGTACCTCTGAACATATTTTTCTACTATTATCTATTACTTATATCTACTATAGATATAATAAGTATTAAACTACAAAAAGAGCATTAACTTTTATTTCAATGATGTTCAAAATATCAAAAAGTACATCATGTGAACGACAAAAAGACAAAAGCTTCTATAGATTGCTTCACTGGGGAGGCTGAGTATTGAGATCAACGATCAGTCTCTTTAAATTCTCAGCTCTCTCTACTCTGGAGTCGAGCACCCTTGCCTAGCAAGAGCTCTCCCAGACTCTGGATCAAAAGGTTGCAGCGAATCAGCTTGACGTTCCAGTTCTGCACCTTCGGTTTGGATAAGTGCATCCCGTTGCCTCCTCAGGTCATCTAATTGGTGCACAGCAATTTGATGCATTTTCAATACCACTTCTTCACCTCCTCGAGCCGCTTTGAGTGCTTCTTGGAGCCGAGCCCTTTCAATTTCTCGATCCCGGAGGCAAACATGATATTCAGCAGCTTCTTTCTCTTTCTCTGCAGCTTCAGTCTTGTGACGCTCAATAGAAAAAGTTGTCTCGACAACGCGAGATTCCAAATCTGCAGAGCGTTGTGAGAAAGTTACCACAGAAGCTTCAAAATGTGCTTTTTGTCTTGCAGTCTCACGAGCCATCGCCTTGCATTCAGAATCTACGAGTTTTTGGATGTTTTCTCTTGTTAGATCTTTATATGGCTTGATGGATTCTTCAAGCTCATTAAAAATATGATCTAAATAGTTGACTCTATCCAGATCACTGATCTTGCGGATGGCTACAATGATGAAGGAGAAAGGGCCCCTTACTGACCCATAAGGTTGGTCCTTTTTAATGACCATTTGAATTAGAGGCTTCAGAGAAGTGAAGAAAGCATTAGTATATGCTTCGATGACAGCTCTGTTCATCGCTGAGATACCCGGAGTGGCCACTTCGGTTTGAATTCTTATTTCTGCAGTAGTTGGAGGAATTATAAATTGTACACCAGGAGACTCGAGTACTATCATCATAGAAGAACTTTTCTCTCCAGTTTGGATCCCCATATCTAGGGAAAGCATGGTCGAGCTAAAACTGAATGAGGTCGACGTAGCTATTTCAAGCGTCCCCACAGGAACCACTGTAATCAAGATACACAGTTATTACACATTATTACAGGAATTAGGGTAAATAAAAGTCAAAAATTTACCTAATCCTGGTAATACATATAGGGTCTCACGGGGCATGTCCAGATCAGAGCGGAGCCTAGCCATGGTAGTTTCAGACACGGCTGCCTGACTACTTCCATCTTCAGAGCCGCCTGATAGGAAACGGCTTCTTCTGACCCCTGATTCTGCTTGTTCAGTTGGGGCAATCACTTCTGCATCCTTGACCTCAAAAGCTTGGTTGGTAGGGATTGAGTCACCACAATATCAGTATTGGGATTTTTATTGGTCCCATCATCTTCAGGAGCCATAGTCTGATTTTTATGATCATCAGAATTTTCGTTGTTTTTAGGCTCATCAGTTCTTGGACTTGAAGCCCCTTTTCAACAACAGGGTGCTCCTCACCCTCAGCAGTAGTATAGCCTTCTTCGATTGGTAATTCTTGATTCAGCGAGACTTCTACTGAAGCTTGGTCTTCTTCAACGGTGCTTGTAGAATCATCTTCAAATGCATCATCGTAGTCACAGCCTTCGCCAGCCGCTATCTTTTTTTGATCCTCTTGAGAGTGAGTAGGAGTTTGGGCTACGGAAGGAACAATGACATCAGGATTAGATTCTGTAAAAGACAACTCCTTCTCAGGAAGTATAGTTTTTGGGACTCCTGGAGTTGGAGATGACATCATAATTCCTGTGGTAGCTAGTACAGTCACGGGAATAGTTATTTTTGTGATTATGGCCCCAAAATCCCTTCTATAATGATCGGTGCTGGAATGCTAACCTCTGCAGATAAAAAAGAATAATCTCAATATGTTACTCAATCAAGATCACATTAAAAGAGTATTAAAATTTATCTTGTGGAGGTGGCACATCTTGTGAAGGCAACGTTTCTTGATAGTCTTCTGAAATCACCATTAATCTCCTTTTGGCCTTGTGCACAAGAGGTGTCTCAGGTTCTTCTTCAACCTCATCGAGGTCACCTTGCACATTGGGTTCTCTAGTAACCTCTTCTTGGAGAACTCGGCTCCTTCTTGGAACTGAAGAAGGAGTTGCCTCTCATCCTTCAGAGGATGCTCCAGTCTGCATTTGCTTTGTCTGGGACCGTGTAGTCCTAGTGCTAGACTGCTCTGTAATGACCAATATAGTCTTTTTTTTCCTCCAGCCTTAGGAGAAGAAGGAAGATCACTAGGGTGTGAAGGAGCAGATGATTCACAAGTTTTTCTTTTCCTCCTAAGTCCCTTTGCAGGGGACTTCTCTTTCCGTATCTTCAGTGACACATCTAGTGGATCATTGACTTCGTCACAGAAGCCTACGAGAGAGGCTTCCAGAGGTTCGTCAGTGAGTTCATGATTCTTTTCATCTCTGAAGGATTGTGCAGTACGAACTCCAGCTCTTGAACGTCTATCACTTGCAAAACTGTCAGCCAGGTGGAAGCTTTCGGTAAAGGTGTTAGCCGAAGTATAAAAATTTGCGTATGTATATAACATACGTGGGCCTTTCTGGGAGACATGGGGCGTCGAGAATGTGGCCTTGGTGCCTCTTGCATTATAATATCTCTATGCATTGGCACCATCTATTAGGTAACCCTTAGCCTGTAAACAGGTGGTGGCATAACCAACGTACAATTGATCATAGCCGAACTATCGAGCAAATCAACTTGGTAAGTACGGTTCCATAAAGCACTCACCCTCAAACCGGTACACTAGATGTGATGGCTGGATTGTCTTCAACCATATGAACTCAGCCGAAGATAGACGGAGAGATGCTGCTTCTAGATCCATGAGTTGTGGAGGGAGATTCTTATATCCTGGAGGAGGAGAAACACATTGAAATCTCCATCCAATCCTTCGGTTCAAAGCCCTTCGGCATGCAGACAATGCATTTATATTCCATCGAGGATTGGAATAATGCCTGATAAAATCGCCTCCGACTTTACTCATATCGGGGTCCATCAAGTCAGGGTAGTGCAACAGCAACCACCCAAATAGATATGTGTACGATATTTCAGTACGAGGGAAGTCGTCCCGAGAATTATTATCATACACCATGGTGTCAACGAAAGAACACAAGCCTGCGTTCAAGCGGCAGGTCATCGCCGCGAGAAAACCCATCTTGTAGCCGAACACTAGACGTACTAGGGCGAATAGCACACCTCGATGGAAATGGTCGACGACACTGGCTCCGGGTATCACAAACCGCCGTAGCCATAAAGAGAGGAAGCCCGCCAGCTGGGTTTCTCGAGACATGGGTCTGTAACCCTGACTAAGATAAATTTCGATTGGGGCACTAGTAGTGAATGGGTACCAATCTACATCTAGGATGTTATCATAATGCTTAGTTTTTCTATAAATTTTTCTACATCGTTATGGCTGAGCGGTTTAAAGAAACAAGGATCGCAAGCTTGACTCTCGACGATCTTCTCTTCATAAGCATGCCCCAGAAACAAGTATGGCAGCCATTTGGTGGTGTAGTAAGTCCCTTTGGAAGCACTCTTGTAGTAAAGGGAACAGATCATATAGTGGCATAACAACTCTTCAAACACAATCACCATCTGAGGGTTCTCTTTTGATAGAGTATCAAGTTCCTCGTTTGTCAGCACATATTCTTCATATGGGTTTTCATCCATTGGCAAATGTGAAAGATACTTCATTTCATGAAGTGCGAAGCCGATTTCTCCGTAAGACATCATGAAGTTACCGGTCCTCTCATTGTATCTTTCAACAAAGCCAAAAACATGTGAGCATTCAGATAAAAGCCATGAGCAGTGGTCTAAATCGGATCATAGAGATCTAATTCGAGGAGTTTATCCTTAAAATGATCCAAAACCTAAACCACTACACCGTTCCAGTATTTCATGTCAGGGTTCACTAAGCCTGTTAAGCGCATGGTTTATTCTGGGTATCTCCCCTCAGCCTTTGCAAACATATTCGCAAAAATAGGTACCCTGACAGGAAGCAGCATTGATGAATCTTCTGGAGGAATACAGCTTGGTCTCAAACCTCTCAGATAGGAACTGTATCTCTCCGAAGTACTGTAAAAAAAATCCTTCTTATGCGGACCCAATCTGTAGCATATCTTTCCAACTCTGACCTGTTGAATGGGGGATCAGATCCCATGCCATACGACGGGGATAACTGGAAAATGCATATCAAGACAGAGACAAGTGTCTCGACATTTCTATGAGGTACATGATTTTGTCCACATATTGACAAAATCTGTCTTCTCTCTTTGCTTTGGGCTGGGACGTCTTCTTGATCGCCTCTCCAAACAAAAAAGCTGGCTTCTTATGAACGATATTGTCCAGACTTTCCAAAGGTTCACCATTCATCAAGCATAACAAGGTAGGGTTCTCTTGAGCTGCGAGCATAGCCCTTTGAGATTCGGGAAAATCATATTGAAGATACTGTACGTGGGATAAGTCTTCTCGGTATTCTGACACGTTGAAGGCCGAAGCATATCTTTCAGTATCAGGGACTTCTCTGAGATTAAATGCAAAAAAGAAAAGTAAAAGATCAATTATAAAGTCTATACAACAGTATCTAAATTTTAAGCAGGGTGAGCGAAGTCATAGGTTGCACGAGCATCTAAAAAATATATAATCTAGGTTGCGCACGATTCTATGTTGCGCAAGCCTACAGAGTGCGCCTAGTGTTAGCTCAAGATTAATATAAACTCAAGTTCTACATTGCGCAAGTTATCAAGTTGCACCTAGTGCAAACTCGAAATGCGCATGTTTGAAGGGTGCATTCGCACAAGTTCAGAAGGCACAAATTTGAAACTTGTGCAACACAGTTCATAAAAATAAACAGTATATTTTTATGCAGCTAATACTCAAAAAAGAGAAGGCGCGAGTAATAGAGTGCGTGCCTGCACTCTAAAAATAGGAGGCACACGTTACAGAGTGCGCAAATCAATCAGAACTCTAAAAAGAGATGATTGACTCTGGCATAGTGGATTCGTTTGTTCTCTGGTGCCTAAGTGATGGTCAATTTATTCTATGAAGATCACCTTCGAGAGGTGGGTTGGCTTGTTCTGCTCTCGATGATGGAGGTACATAGCGAGGTGCCCTCGGCGGTGATATACGCAACGAAGGTCCAGCAATGGCCTTTTCCTTGTAAGCAGTGGACTTCCTTGGCGCCATTGACGATCGTCGGAGGAGCTTCGAAAGTTAGAAGGAAGAAGACGAACGGTTTGAGGAAAATAACTTTCAGTAAAAAGTTAAAATTCTTCTTTGAACGGCTATTTATAGCCTAAAGGGCATTTCGAAACTGTTGCGCAACTTGTTCCCAAAAAGCAGAGTTGGTTAAACATTAACTAGCGCAACTCATGTCAAATTTTTCTAATTCAAAGTATTTCAAATTTTGAAATCTTTCAAACTTCGAAAACTTTGAAGGGGGTCTTATAGGAGCCTAAAAATCAACGGACGACCCTCTCAACAAAGCGCCAGCATCAAGTGGCACCAAATCACTAGGTTGCGCTAGTCTCAGGTTGCGCTTAAGCCATCTTAGGTTACGCCTAAGCCAGGGTTCATGAGCTCTGCGTGGCAAGCATCTTCGAGAATCTATAATGGCTGCTATCATTACTGACAACTCTGACAGCTCGTTAGTCGAAGAAAATCCATTCGAATCCCGCACAATGCGACGTTCGAGGAGATTTTGTCAGCATGCAATTAATGCTGACAGTAGCTTGTGCAAGTTATCAAGAAGCGTGAGGATCAATCATCATAGCATAGAAGACCCAGTCAAAGGTGCAAAATGTTAAGTTGCGCGCTCGTGCCACCTAGAGTGTTGGCACCACCCGATCAACTTTTGTCCAGAAACAGGATGATGAGGTGTGCATGACACCAATCTCGAAGAACGTGTCCACTACACTGTCCACGGCTATGTGCATCTAACTCAAACGATGCCACGCATCCCCAACAGTTCAAGTAACCGTTCGCACAACTGGATAGAAGGCGCGCAACCTGAAGTTGTCACCCTCATTTTCCCGTATTTCTTATATTTCGTATTTATACTCGTATCTGGATTTTTGGCATGTATTTTTATTTTTCTCGACTTGTGGAATTTTGGTAATTCTCGAATTCTTGGGTTTTTGGCATGGCTCGATTTTAATTGGGGTGGTTTGTTTTGGTTCGGTTTATGCATAGAGCACCTTAACCTATGCTACCCCTCATCCCCACCACAACTCCCTCCCTTTATATCCCCACCTACCACTCTCTCTCTCTCTCCTCATAACTTCCACCATTAATTTCCTTCTTCTTCTTCTTCTCCTTCCTCCACAACTCTCCTAACCCTAGGCAAGTGCATCTTGCCACTACATGAGAACTCTATTTTCTTGGTTCATTAGCTAGATTAGGACATGGTGATCAACATTAGTTCTTGGTTTTTTGTGATTTGGTGTCTCCATTACTCTAGATCTAAGTTTTCCTATTTTCGGATTTTGCATGTTTTGATCCATTTTGGTTGGAGTTCTGTGGGTTCTGATGTTTCCATGTGGGAGAGCATTCAGTTTCACTCTAGTTGGAACTTTGGAAATCTGGATTTGGAGTTCGGATGGCCAAGTTATGGTGCTGTGTAGCCTTGAGTTCAACCATGGTGTTCTTGCTATTTGGAGAAGACAGTGAGCAGTGTGCTGAGCTTCTTAGCTTACGCCACTGAGCCTTGGATACGCTTCCTGTTGGAGGCGTGTCTCCTGCGTGCGTGCTTTTGTGCGTACGCAGACTTGAGCGTGCGTGACTTTTCATGAACGCGGCTCCCTTGAAGCGTGCGTGACTTTTCACGCAGCTGCTTCCATGAGCGTGCGTGACTTTTCACGCAGCTGCTTCCTTGAGCGTGCGTGACTTTTCACGCAGCTGCTTCCTTGAGCGTGCATGACTTTTTACGCAGCTGCTTCTTTGAGCGTACGTGACTTTTCACGCAGCTGCTTCCTTGAGCGTGCGTGACTTTTCACGCAGCTGCTTCCCTGTAGCGTGCGTGACTTTTCACGCAGCTGCTTCCTTGAGCGTGCGTGACTTTTCACGCAGCTGCTTCCCTGTAGCGTGCATGACTTTTCACGCAGCTGCTTCCTTGAGCGTGCGTGACTTTTTACGCAGCTGCTCCCTGTAGCGTGCGTGACTTTCTCCTACGCTGCTCTCTCAGCGTGCGTGACTTTTCGTACGCTGCTCCCCTGACCCCCTTGCTTAACCCATGCTCTTGGAGTTTGGTCTTATTCTTTAAGCTTGGCTCTTCTATTGTCCTGTATATTGATATTTTATTAGATATTTTATGCCCATTTTATATCCTTACGCCTTTTGTCCTGAACTTGATAATCACGAATTTACTGGATATGTTTGGAATTGATAATTGAGCATGACCTGATAAGTGGCCCGTCGTGGCACACTCCTGACTAGTACACTTGATATGATAACCTGACCTGATATATCTTGAATAGCTGTTGCGACGGCTACCTGACATGACATAACCTGTATAATTAACCTGGACACCGTGGACGATTGTGCTTGTACAAATAATCCAGTCCTGTCTTGCATCATGTCTAGGAGGGGACTCCTGAGTACCACGGTCAGGAGTACCTACGAAATTGGACTAAGGTTAATAATTAGTATAATTCACTAGTCATGAAGAGATGTTCCCCAGTTACAGGCGATCCCGTTATCCCGGCCGTAAATGATTGGACTTGTAGTCTGCCGACGAGTAGGGCACATTTCCAGCCCACTGTTATGTAGGGCACCCACCATTGTCACTTAAATGATTGAACTCTATTGTCACTATAATGCATTGTACTCTCTAGATTGTCACTATAATGATTGCCTGGATAACCTGGATAGGTGCAGGGCCTGTGACTACTTGGAGCATCTCATTGCATCTTGCTAGTAACTAGGATTGTGATAACCCTAGTTAGTTAATATAGAAAGCCGTAGGCAATGATTGGCCGTGATTGCTTGGATGGAGTCTGGTCCAGTATAGTATTGTCTAGAATTGATTGATTGTAAGATTGTACCAGAATGATTGAATGATTGTCACTCCAGATTGTCACTATAATGATTGTCACTCCAGATTGTCACTATAATGATTGTCACTCCAGATTGTTACTATATTGATTGTCACTCCAGATTGTTACTTGACCTGATTTCTTATATTTATCTTGTCGATAAATGGTGAGAGAAACCAAGTTCCGTTCAGACGAAGGGTTACAACCCCGGTCCTTGTTTGGTTTACGGGTTGTAACCTAGCTATCTGAATAGTCCCATGGTTATCTCATCGTATATCATCCTGTCATGCTTTTCCATATGTCCTGTCTTTTAGTGATTCTATGCAAGATTATCTTTTATAATTACCCATCATACTTTTTTTTTAAATTACTGTCTCTTATTATGTAATTTTATTATTGTGCTAATTTGCTGGCTTTGGTTCTTATTTTGTGGCCTCCTTTGTGGCACTTGCTCTTCCTGGGGTCTGACCCAGCTGGTTTTGTATGGCCAGATACCGGAGCAGCAGCAAAGGATCTACCTGTCTTCCAGCCCGATGGTGGTCACCAGGCGTAACCAGGGCATCGAGTGGGTTTCTTTTGTTCTTCCACTGTAATATTATAAATTATTCTTTTGAGGCGTTTAGCCGACGAGCAAGTGTTAGCTCGATTGTACTTACTTACTGTCTGCCTACGGGCTGTAACATGATTGACAAGCCCCGGGGGTTGATCATGTATGACTGAACTCTTGCTAGTCCTCACATTTTGTAATGACTAGCTTCATGATCATCTGGATATGTAATGTTTGGGATGCCTTACAATTGTATATTTGGAGATCTGATATCTTGTGATTATTATTAGTTGGTTGAGATTGAGACAATAGGCTATTTTATGACCTTAAGAGACTAATGGATTATAGTGAAACCCTCACATATCTAGACAGCCGTGACCGTATAGCGAAGTGGATTCCACTCCGTTATACGTAGCTGGCTATGTCTGCCCCCGCTCTCCAGTATTCTGGTTCTGGGGCGTGACATGGTTTAAGTGGTGGCCCATGCAGGTCTTGTTAATCAAGATGTGTGAGGGTTTACCGAATAGATGTCTCAATCGGTACTCGTCCTTGATCTCTGCTCGTATCCTCTTGATTCCTAAAAATTCTTGCCCTGATTACATGCTTGTATCGTTGATCTGTCCTGGTCCTTCCTTATTGTTTCCCTGTGTCGTCTTCCTCAGCGGCACTATACCTGACCCTGCCGATCAGCAAGGAGGATCTCCTCCCATGGACCAGCAGTAACAAGAAGATCAGGCCCAGTACTCAGGAGCAGCCTCCCGAGTCGTACCTACGGGAGGAGAGCCGCCAGTTCAGCCAGTCCAGCCTGCAGATCCTGATGATAGCACTTTGGTGGGTCTCATCAGATCATTGTAAGCTTCCCAGGATCGTAGTGGCGATGCCTTGCACCAAGCAGTGGAAGATGCTCTGAATAGAAGTGGACCCCGAGGGAACAGTACGGTCAACAGTTTTAAGCGCCTGAACCCTCCATTCTTCGATGGCAGCGAGGATGCCATTACTGCCGATGCTTGGCTACAAGATATAGAGGTGATTCTCGAAGCCGTGAAGCCTCCAGAAGACGAGAAGGTGGCTGTGGTGTGCCTACAGTTATTGGATCTAGCCCGCAGTTGGTGGGCCACACAAGCAGTGGGATTGACAACACATGTCCCCTTGGCAGTGTTCAGCGAAAAGTTCCAGACCAAGTATTATGATGCAGTGGCTCGATATGACTTGCAGACCAGGTTCAGTAATCTTAAGCAGATGGGGAGGACGGTCGACGGATATGCGGCCAAGTTTTCCAGGCTCAGTCGTTTGCTCCCACATTGATGGCAACCGAGTTTGACAGAGCGCAGAGATTCTAGCAGGGACTTCACCTAGAGATTATATTGGCAGTGGAACAGTTTGAGCATCAGACCTATGATGCGGTATTGCGAGTAGCAAGGAGGCACGAGTATACCTCCCAGAGAATAGTGGACAGGACCGGAGGTCGGAAGCGGTCCCATAGTCAGATGAATCAGTCTTCATCACCAGCCCCGGCAGCTAGGGCTTTGACTATTGGAACTCCGAGGCAAGCAACCTCAGTTACGTCGGTTCAGCACTCGACCCCGACGTACCCTCAGCAGAAGCAAAAGCAAGCGTAGCCTTCCGTCGCAGGCTGTTCTTATTGTGGAAAGCCTGGATACGTGGTAGCGGAGTGTCGCAAGGCATTGGGATTGTGTTTATTGTATGGAGCACCGGATCATAGGGTGGGGTCCTGCCATTTCAGAGTTGATTCAGCATCGACAGTATCTAGTCCCTCGGTTAGGGGACCAGCACCAGCTCCAGTACCAGTCCAGCAGCAACAACAGTACCCATTGCCGAGGCCATTGTCGCCTCAGGCCCAAGTGTTTTAGCAGCAGTACCAGCCTCCGAGGCCATTGCCGACTCAGGCCCAGACTTTCCAGCAACAGAACCCGCGGCAGTTTGCCCTAGCCCACGCTCAGGTTCAAAATCGACCGAGAGGTATATGTGTCCTCTCATCTTGCTTTTCTACCGTCATTATGCGGGGTGCATGACGTATCTCATGTATCCTAATTACAACGGTACATCCCGAACCCGAGCCATATCCTAGGTCATTCGAAACTGGTTATTGGTACCAACCTTTTCGTATGAGGATAGGCCCGTGTCCCTGTTTGACCAAGGGGAGAGACCTCAAGCGCAAGACTATCAGTTTAGTTCGTGTTGCTTGAGTTCATCGCTCCTTGGGAGAGTCAAACGTGGGAGTGTGAGGATGATATCCGATCGCGTTATCCCTACTTGTTTGACTCGTGAGGTATAATATCTTCCTTATGCCTTACGTTTTCCCTTCTTTGCTTGCATTGTATGATTGTATGACTGAATTGCTTAGTGTAGTTGTTGGTGCTTAGTGTAGCTTGTCGTAGCAATCTCTAGCTCCTTGATTAAATTCCGAGGACGGAATTCTTTTAAGGTGGGTAGAGTTGTCACCCTCATTTTCTCGTATTTCCCATATTTCGTATTTATACTCGTATCTGGATTTTTGGCATGTATTTTTATTTTTCTCGACTTGTGAAATTTTGGTAATTCTCGTATTCTTGGGTTTTTGGCATGGCTCGATTTTATTTGGGGTGGTTTGTTTTGGTTCGGTTTATGCATGGAGCACCTTAACCTATGCTACCCCTCATCCCCACCACAACTCCCTTTCTTTATATCCCCACCTACCACTCTCTCTCTCCTCATAACTTCCACCATTAATTTCCTTCTTCTTCTTCTTCTCCTTCCTCCATAACTCTCCTAACCCTAGGCAAGTGTATCTTGCCACTACATGAGAACCCTATTTTCTTGGTTCATTAGCTAGATTAGGACATGGTGGTCAACATTAGTTCTTGGCTTTTTGTGATTTGGTATCTCCATTACTCTAGATCTAATTTTTCCTATTTTTGGATTTTGTATGTTTTGATCCATTTTGGTTGGAGTTCTGTGGGTTCTGATGTTTCCATGTGGGAGAGCATTCAGTTTCACTCCAGTTGGAACTTTGGAAATCCAGATTTGGAGTTCGGATGGCCAAGTTATGGTGCTGTGTAGCCTTGAGTTCAACCATGGTGTTCTTGTTGTTTGGAGAAGACAGTGAACAGTGTGCTGAGCTTCTTAGCTTACGCCACTGAGCCTTGGATACGCTTCCTGTTGGAGGCGTGTCTCCTGCGTGCGTGCTTTTGTGCGTACGCAGACTTGAGCGTGCGTGACTTTTCATGAACGCTGCTCCCTTGAAGCGTGCGTGACTTTTCACGCAGCTGCTTTCTTGAGCGTGCGTGACTTTTCACGCAGCTGCTTCCTTGAGCGTGCGTGACTTTTCACGCAGCTGCTTCCTTGAGCGTGCGTGACTTTTCACGCAGCTGCTTCCTTGAGCGTGCGTGACTTTTCACGCAGCTGCTTCCTTGAGCGTGCGTGACTTTTCACGCAGCTGCTTCCCTGTAGCGTGCGTGACTTTTCACGTAGCTGCTTCCTTGAGCGTGCGTGACTTTTCACGCAGCTGCTTTCCTGTAGCGTGCGTGACTTTTCATGCAGCTGCTTCCTTGAGCGTGCGTGACTTTTCACGCAGCTGCTCCCTGTAGCGTGCGTGACTTTCGTCTACGCTGCTCTCTCAGCGTGCGTGACTTTTCGTACGCTGCTCCCCTGACCCCCTTGCTTAACCCATGCTCTTGGAGTTTGGTCTTATTCTTTAAGCTTGGCTCTTCTATTGTCCTGTATATTGATATTTTATTAGATATTTTATGCCCATTTTATATCCTTACGCCTTTTGTCCTGAACTTGATAATCACGAATTTACTGGATATGTTTGGAATTGATAATTGAGCATGACCTGATAAGTGGCCCGTCGTGGCACACTCCTGACTAGTACACTTGATATGAGAACCTGACCTGATATATCTTGAATAGCTGTTGCGACGGCTACCTGACATGACATGACCTGTATAATTAACCTGGACACCGTGGACAATTGTGCTTGTACAAATAATCCAGTCCTGTCTTGCATCATGTCTAGGAGAGGACTCCTGAGTACCACGGTCAGGAGTACCTACAAAATTGGACTAAGGTTAATAATTAGTATAATTCACTAGTCATGAAGAGATGTTCCCCAGTTACAGGCGATCCCGTTATCCCGGCCGCAAATAATTGGACTTGTAGCCTGCCGACGAGTAGGGCACATTTCCAGCCCACTGTTATGTGGGGCACCCACCATTGTCACTTAAATGATTGAACTCTATTGTCACTATAATGCATTGTACTCTCTAGATTGTCACTATAATGATTGCTTGGATAACCTGGATAGCTGTAGGGCCTGTGACTACTTGGAGCATCTCATTACATCTTGCTAGTAACTAGGATTGTGATAACCCTAGTTAGTTAATGTAGAAAGCCGTAGGCAATGATTGGCCGTGATTGCTTGGATGGAGTCTGGTCCAGTATAGTATTGTCTAGAATTAATTGATTGTAAGATTGTACCAGAATGATTGAATGATTGTCACTCCAGATTGTCACTATAATGATTGTCACTCCAGATTGTCACTATAATGATTGTCACTCCAGATTGTTACTTGACCTAATTTCTTATATTTATCTTGCCGATAAATGGTGAGAGAAACCAAGTTCTGTTCAGACGAAGGGTTACAACCCCGGTCCTTGTTTGGTTTACGGGTTGTAACCTAGCTATCTGAATAGTCCCATGGTTATCTCATCGTATATCATCCTGTCATGCTTTTCCATATGTCCTGTCTTTTAGTGATTCTATGCAAGATTGTCTTTTATAATTATCCATCATGCTTTTTTTTTTAAATTACTGTCTCTTATTATGTAATTTTATTATTGTGCTAATTTGCTGGCTTTGGTTCTTATTTTGTGGCCTCCTTTGTGGCACTTGCTCTTCCTGGGGTCTGACCCAGCTGGTTTTGTATGGCCAGATACCGGAGCAGCAACAAAGGATCTACCTGTCTTCCAGCCCGATGGTGGTCACCAGGCGTAACCAGGGCATCGAGTGGGTTTCTTTTGTTCTTCCACTGTAATATTATAAATTATTCTTTTGAGGTGTTTAGCCGACGAGCAAGTGTTAGCTCGATTGTACTTACTTACTGTTTGCCTACGGGCTGTAACATGATTGACAAGCCCCGGAGGTTGATCATGTATGACTGAACTCTTGCTAGTCCTCACATTTTGTAACGACTAGCTTCATGATCATCTGGATATGTAATGTTTGGGACGCCTTACAATTGTATATTTGGAGATCTGATATCTTGTGATTATTATTAGTTGGTTGAGATTGAGACAATAGGCTATTTTATGACCTTAAGAGACTGATGGATTATAGTGAAACCCTCACATATCTTGACAGCCGTGACCGTATAGCGGTGTGGATTCCATTCCGTTATACGTAGCTGGCTATGTCTGCCCCCGCTCTCCAGTATTCTGGTTCTGGGGCGTGACAGAAGTGTACGCAACTCAAAAAATAGTTATTTTAGAACTCTATAAATAGAGTTTCAAATCAATACTAAAGCATCACTAATGATCATAATCTACTGATAAAGTGTTGTTGTATTCTCCAGAGGCTTGTGTCTTCGATATCACATCGTCCAAGGGATAAAGTGATCATTTTCTGATCAGATTCCTACAGTTGTACTTTCCCAAAAATTAATTGTACTCTTGTACTCTTTTCTTAGTTTGTAATCAAACTTTTGTTTTTGTAAACAGAAGCCTAATGAGACTGTCACAAATATGTTTACTCGGTTCCTAGATATTGTTAATCTTTTATCTTTTCTTGAAAAAGAATACAACAATCATGAGAAGATTCGGAAGGTGCTTCGCGGGCTAACCAAAAATTGGAATCCAAAAGCAACGACCATTATTGAAGGAAATGATTTCATGATCATGACTCTTGAAACCCTTATGGAAAAGCTTATGACGCATGAGCTAGACCTTAAATATTTTAAAGAGTCAGCTCCAAGGGAGAAGGCGATAGCATTCAAAGCTAACCACAAGACAGCCTCAAACGATAAAAGTGAGACAGATTGCTCAGACAATGAACCGATGGCCCTCATGATAAAAAACTTCAGAAGATTTCTCAGATATGAGAAGTCAAATAAAAAGAAGAAAGATTCCAGAGACGATGAAGAACCTATTTTCTTTAGCTGTAAAAGAACATGTCATATCAAGAAAGACTGTCCTATCGTAAGGAAGGGAAGCAAACATGATCAGACAAGCAAGAGAATGTCTTCAACTAGAAACTGTGCCAACACTAGCATCTGGTGTGAAAGTGAAGCTAGTGATTCTGAAGAAGAAGAGAAGTCTCGCAACATAACAAACCTATGTTTTATGGCTGCAGATGCTAAGGTAATATCAAACCCTCTCTATAAAGAATTTACATTTGATGAATTGTCTGATGCTTTTACTGATCTATTAGAAGATCAGAGAAAAATGATTAGATATGTACAAAAGTGCTAAAAAAGATCTAAAATTTGTGCAATCTGAGTTTTCAAAGCAATCTAGAATACTAGAAGATATTAAAGATTCTTCTAGTGACACCAATGAGATTACTTCTTTAAAGTTAAGCTTATATGAAACTCTTGAAAAGCTTGAGAAAGCGAATCAAAAAAATGTAAAACTTAACGATCTCTATGAACTAGAGAAAAGAAAGTACAACATTGTTGCTCAGATAGTAGATACACTCACGACTAAGTACAATGAAGCATGTGACATCTCTAAAAAGTTAGAGATCAAACTGGGCAAACAGGTTGTTAAACCTATAGCTCAGGTGAACACAAGTCATAGGGCTAAACAAAAACACAACACAACCAACACTGCTAGAACTATTAGAAGCCATGCATATATGTATACCTTCCACACAAAAAAGCACATACATCTTCAAAAACTAATATACATTATCTGCGAACTACACCTAGCACTAACACTTTTGCTACATGTCACTATTGTGGTTTAAAAGGACATGTATCACACCAGTATAAAATTAGAAAGCTAGTAGGTCTTAATGTGTATCTATGTGTTCCAAAAACTAATATATCAGGACCCTCAAGAAAGTGGGTACCAAAGGTTACATCTTCAACTTGTGTTATAGGTGGACCTTCCTCCTTCCACTAAAAGCAAGTGGATACTCGATAGTGGTTGCTCCAGGCACATGACAGGTGATAACAAATTATTTGCAACTCTATCGATGAAGAAAGAAGGCTATGTCTCCTTTGGGAATAATCTTAAAGGACATATCATTGGAATTGGCGACATAAGTACTTCTCCCTCACCTATTATTAAAGATGTATGCTTAGTAACAGAATTAAAACATAACCTACTAAGTATTAGTCAACTGACTGATCATGGTTATGGAATTAATTTTGTTAAAAATAAATGTTATCTTTATGATAAATCTTCTGGAATAACTTCCTTTGAGGGAATAAGATAGGACAATATATATGTACTATATTTGTTAGAGAAGACTAACAGTACAGGGAAGTGTTTGTTCATAACTCAAGGCGAAAGTTGGATATGGCGTATGCATCTTGGACATGCAAATATAGACACTATTGCAAGATTTTCTACTAACAAACTGGAAAGAGGCTTACCTAAAATCACTTTCAAGAAATACATGGTCTATGCCAAATGTGAAAAGAATAAGGAATCTAGATCATCTTTCAAATCAATAAACGTTGTAAGTGCTTCTAGACCCTTGTAATTAACTTATATGAACTTATTTGGACCAATTAGAGTCGTCAGTCTTAGCGTTAAGCTATATGCTTATATGATAGTTGATGACTATTCATGATATACTTGGGTTTACTTTCTTGCAATAAGAATGAGGCATTTTCTAAATTTGTATCTTTTTGTAAAAGGGTGCAAAATGAGAAAGAATTCATGATTACTCGGATACGAAGTGATCATGGAGAAGAATTCGATAACCATGAGTTTAAATTATTTTGTGATTCGAGTGGGTTATCACATGAATTCTCTTACCCCAGAACTCCTCAACAGAATGACGTTGTGGAGAGAAAGAATAGAACTCTTGGCGATACGGCCAGAATTATTGTGGCATCTGCCACCCCGATTATAATTTAGTAATATTTTTATTTTAATTTGATTAGTTTATATTCAATTTTTTAGGATCATAGGAGTTGAGACTAAGCCCACAGGTGATTATGAACATCTTGTGGTCACATGATCTCTAGATAAGGTCTATATGCATTCTATAGCTATATTATATTTTATTATAATTTTTAAATATTTTTATATATTTTTAAATATTTATTCAATGAAGATTTATATTTATGAATGACTTTCATAATTTATTTTGAGGCCGTTTGTGACTATTTTGAGACCCGGTATTTTTCTTTAGGCTCTATTAGGTTAAATATATTTTCTGTATTTTTCTACATTTTTTTGGAATTTTTAGATAATTAAATATAGGAAAAACCTATTTTCTAGGACTTCTAGAATTTATTGTGCTAGCCTAAGTGCAAATATTGACCCCAATTATTTTTTTAGGGTTCATTATGCTATTTTATATTTTCTAGAATTTTTCCATAATATTTGGCAATATTTAAGTATTTATTTATTAAGGTTTATATATTTATAAAGGCTTCTAATATTTATTATGAGGCCATTTGTGACTAATATGAGACAAAGTATTTTTATTTTGACTCCAGGAGGTTAATTATAATTTCTATAATTTTCTACAATTTTTCTAGAATTTTTAGATATTTATTTGGAATTATTTGGAGTTAAATTGAATTTAAATTAGTTTCTGTAATTAATTACACAGTCACTGGTACAGTCAGCGCCTGTGGGCCCACATGCCAGCCACTGTGGAGACCCAGTCAGCGCTGACTAGCTATATTAGGATATTTCCAAATATATAGTCGGCTCCAAAACCAACTCTAAGCCGACCAAGCCAAGCAACTCGGCCATCTGGCCGTTGGCTAATAGAGCGGGATGCACAAGATTGCGACACGTGGCACCTAGCCACGGCTCGAGCCGCCCCTTGGCTGCTTCCCCTCTATATATATTTTTTCTTTTTCCAGAAACTAGGGCTTATTCTTTAGCCGATTTTGGAGGAGATTGATCTTGGAGAATCCCGACTTCCCGAGGCGATTGCGGACAGCTCCGACGTGATTTTAGCACGCCGTTTTTTTTATTCATATTGAGGTAACCTTTCTGAATATGAATTTATTTTCGTATATATTATTCCTTAATTTCTGTAAAATTCATAGAGTGTTGGTTGTCCGAAACTTGACACGTTTCGGTGTTTCCAAGATTCCGGGAGGACCGGAAATCAAAATCACGAGCCGTTTGAAGTTTCGGAAAGCTAACACTACGACATATATTTTTCCCAAAAATTATTTCATTCATCTAGTATTTTATTTATTCTGTTAAACTCAGAATTGATCGGTTGTTCACCGTTTTGGTCACGATTAGCTATAACGACGATATCTTTTGACCAAAGCGTGATTTTGCGGCACGGTTAATTCCAGCGCACTCGTGGAGATGAAATCTACCAAGGTGCACTTTCAAAATCTAGAGTTTACTGTGTTTGACTAAATAGTCAATGGCATGCCTCGATTTGCGTGCCATGGTTTCCAAAATTGAAAACATGACTTTTGATGGCCAAACATGCATGTTTAGATTATATTTAGATTATTATTAGGTTAAATGATGTTTTTAAGTAATTTATTCCAGAATTAATTATTATTAGATTAGTAACCCAACTAGCTACTATTTAGAACTAGAACATTAGAATTGATTTGTGGTTTTCGTGCACGGTTCGTGGTGCGATATGTGTTATAGGTTGACATCTCCTAGATCGGCATCCCCTTATCCTCGACTTGTGACTACGGTTTGTGCAAGAATTTAGGCAAGTACATTATTGCATTTATATTTTAGTTCATTATAACGTTTACTCTATAGTTTTCTTGTTTGATATCCCGTTGAGTCATTGCTTGATATTCCATTGAGACACGATTGTGACACTGTAGTTATCGTATCCTTCTTAGTGTATCATTGACCGTTATTGTTTGTTAGAGAGTCGGGAGGGGAAATACTCAGTAAGTACATGAACAAACCCGTTTATTTTTATTGTGGATAGCTAAGTCATACACCCCACATATGAGTTAGTCGTACCCTGTTATTGTGGATAGCCATCGTATGATGTACCATATTAGCCTAGCCGTTCACGTATTAAAAGGTATTTCACACACATAGTGGTTCCTATTTTTCATTTATTTAGTCCATTATCTTGTTAGTTCATATCTTGCTAGTTTACATCTTGCCAGTTTATATCTTGTTAGATCCTATCTTGCTAGTTTACATTTTGCTAGTTCATATCTTGGTCGTTCATACCTGGCTAGTACTAGTTCTTTATATACTCTTTGCCATCATCGTTTCTCGTTGTTCTAACTTATTTTGGACTAACAACATTAATTGCAATATGGTTCTACTCTGCTCCTTTCCTGACTGGATCATTGTTATAGGTGAGGACGAGTATCGCTAGCACTTCATATTATGGACTAGCAGTGGGTAGTGCTGACGTTGTTGGTACCTAGACTCAGGAGCCATGGTTGATCTCTGGAGGGATCTAGATTTACCTTTATGCATGCCTTAGTTTATTTTCTTAGATGGATCAGATTTGTTCATGGATGGACGATATTTTATTATTCTGGATTTTAGTCTCTTTGTCATTGGATTTGGAAATTATTATTTTATTATCTATCGTACTCTTATTTCCTTTGTTTGTGACACTGCTGAGTACGATTTGTATTTGTGTTCTATTGTATCTGTGGAGGATGTTATTGTGTATACTAGACAGCGTTCTACCACCGATACCGCAGCGTGGGTTGGGCTGGGCTTGGACACGAACTCGTATTCGGTTATCCCGGAGCGGGTCGTGACAAGTTTTTATGGTGGCCCATGCAGGTCCGTTTTCGCAAAGACAGCGAACTCTTGGTAGTACTTAAGTTAGTCGTACTACTGTGGGACTGCGAATAGGATTAGATTTTAGGACATCCTCCACACGTTTGATTATTGGCTTCCACCTTTAGCTTTAACCTTTTCTTGATTTGCATCCTGCTTGAATCTTTCCGTCGTTTAATGCTTTTCCTTTATTACAGCTAATGGATTCTCAAGACAGGAATATCGCTCCCTTGAACGCCCGAGCAACTGTCGGCGGGTCTTCCGCGAACGGAACTCCACCGACCCACGGAGGCCACTTCACCTATCTAGGCGAGACACCCCAGTCGCAGACTTCGAGATTTCGTCGAGATGACCTTCCACCACCTCCTCAGTTCCCTCCACCGACTCCGCCACCAGCACAGTTTCCTCCACCAGCACCTTTCCAGCAGCCTGTACCTTACCAGCAGCCTACACCTTTCCAGCAGCCAGCACCCTTTCATCAACCAGCACCCTTCAGCATCAGGCACCAGTTTTGCCTCCAGCACCTGCGCTGGACAATTCTACGCTCTTCGAGATTTTCCAGCAGCTTATCACTTCCCAGATGCGGCAGGCCAACATCTTTCGTGATTCCCTGAGGGAGGCTCTTCAGACTAGGTAGACTCCCCCACTGCGCCCCGGGACTTCCAAGAATTTTATGGACCTTAGGCCCAGAGAATTCAAAGGAACGGAAGGGAATCTCTACGCAGACGACTGGTTAGAGAACGTCGATCGCAACCTTCGGATGGCTCAAATTCTTGAAGATATGAAGGTCGAGACAGCTAGCATGCAGCTTTACGACATCGCCTGCACGTGGTATAGAGACGAGCCCCAATTCACCGTACCAGATGTGACTTGGGAAGAGTTCAAGGAGCTGTTCAAGACGAAGTTCTACCCCGACGCAGCCAAAGAGGAGTTAGAGAACGAGTTCGAGAGCCTAGAGCAGGGCGACCTCTCCATCGACGAGTACACCGCAGAGTTCTTCCGCCTCAGTCGCTTTGCAGATGCCTTGACCCCTGTAGCCAAAGCCAATTGGCGATGTAATTTAGCGACAGAATAAAATAACGTCGCTAAATATCGAATATAGTGACTCCTTTCTATAGACATCACAAAATGTCGCTGAATTGCAACGTTCAGCGACAGGTGATAAATTACGTCGCTGAATAGCGACGTTCAGCGACATATTATTAAAATATGTCGTCATATATTAAAATGTTTGCGACGTTTAGCGACGTCGCCTCTTGACGTCGCTAACTTTTTTACTTAAGGCACATTGTTTCCTTTTTTCTCCTCACTCGAAAATTTTAGAATTTTCTTTCCCCTCGACCCCCGGCTACTCCCTCCCCCTCGGCGACCCCTTCCCCCCCCCCCCCCCGGCGACTCCCTCCCCCCCCGGCGACCACTACCCCCCCTCCGTCGAGCTCCTCCTCCTCGAGCTCCTCCTCCCCCAATCCTAGCTCCTCCTCCTCTTCCTCAGGTAAACCCTAACCTAACTCCTCTCCCTCATGCTCCTCTCCCATGGACATACACACACACGGACACACACACACACAGAGACACACACACACACATGGACACACGGATACACACACACACAGACACACACGGACACACATGCGAACACACACACACACACACGGGCCGAACCCAATCGGATAAACTCGTTAATGGGTTGGGTTAGGGTTGAAGATACTCGGGTTTGGGCTCGGATTTTGGTTAAAATATTTGAACCCGATCAACAATCGGGTTGGGCTCGGGTTCATGTCCAAGTCCGATGGCTTGTCCGGCTTACTCCAAGGCCAGTCCTGTATAGGTTGAAGCAGAAAAAAAAAATCTAAATAATTGTAAGCAGTGAAAACTGCTATAAAGCTTGCTAAATAAGATTAGTCCAACATTATGTTGGGTTGGTCAGAACCATCATTGCTCAAAGTAAGATTCGACATTCTCCTAGTCGATTTGTTCTCAGTGAACGCTCGTTGTACAGTCAATAGAACTTATGGAATTCTATTTGTATCAGCTCCTTTTCAGAATAACCACTGGAGTGTTGAAAGAATGGACTGGCTGATAGAAAGAGTTTCTACTCACCCTCCATAAGAGCTGGTGCTCTTTTTATATAGGGGTATGTTTGGATAGTAAAAGAGAGGAAATTAAAAAACTGCATATGCATGTAGTACGTACATATATATATTTTACATATGCATTTTTCTTTTATCCTAGTTCTTATCTCCTTCCATTTGTTTGATGACTAAACATAAAACAAATGAGGATGTGAGAGAGTTAATTATTTAATTAACTCAAATACTTAAACGATGACTTAACATATAGCAGTCCATTCATTTATTCATTCACCAATTCACCATTCATTTATTCATTCACCCATTCACCATTCATTCATTCATTCACCATTCATCCATATCCATTCATTCATCCATCCATTCATCCTTCACATATAGCAGTCCATTCATTTATTCATTCACCCATTCACAATTCATTTATTCATTCACCCATTCACCATTCATTCATTCATTCACCATTCATTCATCCATTCACCCATTCACCATTCATTCATCCATTCACCCATTCACCATTCATTCATCCATTTATCCTTTTTATCAAAAACAGTCACTTAACCCCCTTCAAGTTGTGTGTGTGTGTTGTTAGTGAGTTGAGTATTTAGTTAGAAGAGTATGTTAGAGGTTAGATAATATGTTAAGGAAAGGTTTGGTAATAGGATGTGGTTTGTGTTAGAGAGTGAGAAAATTGTAGAAGATATGTTAGTAAGATTTTATATTAAAAGTTTTGTATTAGAGTTAGATGTGGGCTAGAGTGAGTGTGACAGGTTGAGGTATCTTGTGATACCAAGATGGTATCACAAGATAATTAGGATTTACCCTAGCTATGAAAGGGTAAGGTAATAGGGTAAGTTAAGATAATTTCCTAGAAGCTAAGCTATGAGTCTAAGGTGTTAGGATATGGTTAGAAATTGATTGTCTTGGTTGGTAATGGGTAGGATTAGTGCACTTAGACTAGTTTTGACCTCAATTGACCGTTTTGACCAGAAGTCAACAAAAGTCAACCGAAAGTCAAATTTAGCCTAAAAGTGACTAGAATTGACCCAAAACCAAACCAGAGTTGACCAGTTGACTAAAAGTCAACAGTTGGTCAATATTACCCGATGGACCCGATCCAACCCGAGTAAAACCCGATCCTCCGAGCTTAGTCTTGGGCTTCATATGTTGAACCCGAGGTCGGGCCGGGCTTGGGCTCGGATTAGGCTTATGATTCATCTGGTTGGGCTCGGGTTGACCTCAAGCCCGACCCAACCCGCCCGAGTTGCACCCCTACACACGGTTACCATGTCTCTCTACTATAATATACACTAGGAAGTTCGGATACTACAAATATCGGTGTTTGTTCCATGTCTATGTCTAGTGAAGGATAATTGCCTAAACTTAGTCAATTTCACCCAGTTTGACTAGTTTGTCCAAGATATTGACTTAGTCAACTCAACTTCACCCAGTTTGACTAGTTACTGCACTGAACATATGTGTCCATCTTTGCATAATTATTTTCAAATGGATATGAATTACTACTTGCGGAATCGTTGATGGATGTACAATCGTCGTCCTGATAATATGTATGGTGTGCAGGATGAATACATAGCGGGAGTAGGACAGTTCCTGCAGTTTGCTAAGGCGTTCCCTCAGTACATGGACGACACCAAAATTAAGTGTCTGTGTGTAAAATGTCATAACGTGAAATATTATCCAGAAGTGGAAGTGACATATCATTTGTACTCGAGGGGTTTCACACCTAATTACTATCAGTGGACCACATACGGAGAACTTGTGTCTTTAGCATCAGAGTCGGAGCCTTATGTTGAGCCGTATATGCATGCGGGACCTAATTTTGTTTCAGATATATCATACATACGACGACGGGTGCGTGAACATGGTTTTCGATGCTGCGGGGCTTAGTTTCGTTCATGATGCAGCTGAGGAGGCACTGAATGTCGATGCTGCAAAGTTCATGGAGTTGCTGGAGAATGCAAGGACTCTATTGTATCCTGGTTGTGAGGATCATTCACCGTTGGAGGTGGTTATAAGACTGTTGAGCATTAAGTCAGATTTTAACATGTCGCAAGAATGCTACAACCGAGTATTGGAGTTGATTATAGAGATCTTGCCGACGGGTGCTAAGTTACCTAAAGACTTCTATCAGTCTAAGAGGATGGTGAGATCGCTTTGGATGTGATACGAGAAAATCGATTCTTGTCGCAATGGGTGCATGTTGTACTACAAAGTAGACAAGGATGCAGATGTGTGCAAAATTTGTGGTGCTGATCGCTATAAGACAACTAGTACATGAAGGTCTACCGGTGCAAGAAGATCAACCGATTCAATGCACTACTTGCCTTTAATGCCGCGGTTGCAAAAATTATTTATGGTGAAAGAGACGGCCGAAAATATTAGTTGGCACATGCGAGAACAGATTGAAGGAGTGTTGGATCTCCCATCCGATGGAGAAGCGTGGAAGCACTTTGATCGAGTGTATGCTAATTTTGCTTCAGATCTGCGTAATATTATGTTGGGGCTATCTTCAGACGGTTTTACTCCTTTTGGTCTTTCGAGATCCCAGTATTCGTGTTGGCCTGTGATTGTCACTCCGTATAACCTACCGCCTTGGATGTGCATGAAGACTCAGTACATGTTTCTAACTGTTATAATTTCTGGTCCAAACAATCCCAAGAGGAACATTGATGTGTACTTACAGCCTTTGATAGATGAGTTGAATCAGTTATGGGAAGTAGGCGCTAACACGTACGATGTTTCTAGGAAGCAGAATTTTCAGATGAAGGCAAACCTTATGTAGACCATCAACGACTTTTCGGCCTATGGAATGTTATATGGATGGAGCACTCATGGCCGTCTCTCATGACCGTATTGCATGGACCGTACTAAGGCTTTCCGCTTGAAACACGAAGGAAAATCATGCTTCTTTGATTGTCATCGGCAATTTCTGCCAAAAGATCATCCGTTCAGAAGGAACAGGAATGCATTCCGTGCCGACGTTATAGAGAAGGGTGATCCACCGCCAAGGTGGTACAGAGCCACGATATGGAAGGAAGTTAGAGATTTTCCAAGTGATATCGAAGATCCTACAACTGGGTACAAGTGCGATAGATTTGGTAGAGATCATAATTGGACAAAGAGGAGCATATTTTGGGATCTGCCATATTGGAGTACCAATCTGATCAGACATAATCTTGATGTCATGCATATTGAGAAGAATGTGTTTAATAACATAATTAATACTATGATGGACGTAAAGAAAAAAATAAAAGACAATTCCAAGGCCAGGTTGGACTTAGAAGAAATATGTAAATGCCCTGCGTTGCATTTGATAGAGGAGAATGGAAAAACAGTTTCTACCGAAGTCAATTTTCTCACTGGACAAGGAGGATAAAGTAAGACTTTGTCGGTGGATCCAGGGCCTAAAATTTCCAGATGGATATGTGTCAAATCTGAAAAGATGTGTTTATCCAAAGGAAAACAAATTGACGGGTATGAAGAGCCACGATTATCACGTATTCATGGAGAGGTTAATTCCGATTGCATTTCGGGAATTCTTACCGCAGGCAGTTTGGGATCCATTGACGGAGCTTAGCATATTCTTCAGGGATCTTTGTTCTAAAAAATTGCTCGTTGATCGTCTAAAAAAGCAAGAGAAGGACATTACGGTAACACTGTGCAAGATAGATATGGTGTTTCTTCATGGATTCTTCGACTTTATGGAGCATTTACCGATTCATCTATCCTATGAGGCACGTGTTGGTGGACCCGTCGAATATCGATGGATGTACCCATTCGAGCGACATTTGAATCACCTAAAAAGAAAGGTGAAAAATAAGGCTCGGGTCGAGGGTTCTATTTGTGAAGCCTATGTTCTCGAGGAGATTACAAACTTTTGTTCGATGTATTTCAAGCCTCATGTTGCAACTAATAGAACGAGATCTTCCAGAAACGACGACGGAGATTATGAATGTATTGATACAATACTGAAGGTATTCAATGCTCCAGGAAAGCCATCGGGTAAAATAAAGAAGAGATATCTGAACGATGATGAGCTAAGGGCTGCTCAGGTGTATGTATTACTCAACTGCGATGATGATGAAGTAGAGAAGTTGGAGGGGTAAGTAACTAATACGTCTATATTATTTTAATAGTGTTCATTATTATACTAATACATTAATCGAACGATATTATTTTTAGCATATTTAATGATGATGTGAGGTCAGGTAGGCCACACATAACAGAAGAAGAACTAGAACAATAAATGAGACATTATTTTTTATCATGGTTGAGTGTATATGTAAGACTTGAGAACTCTGTAATTATCTTTCTGTATATGTACTTGAGAATGAGCTTAATTTATTTTTTCGTGGTATTTAGGTCGATCGTCCATATGCAAGACTTGAGAATAAGTCTATTAGAACGCTAGCCAAGGGACCAATTTATGCTACAAAAATATGGCCAAGCTACTGTGTTAATGGATTTAGGTTCAAGTCAACAACTTGCCCGATCAGAGACAACTTTGTGGATCTCGATTCCACCAAAAATAGGTGTTTGTGTATCAGATCTTCGAACTACAAAGATGTTGATACGGGCAACAATTTCTATGGCATCCTACGGGAGATTGTGGAGCTGACATATAGTTATGGAATAGAGCCTGCTAAGATTGTGTTATTCAGGTGTGATTGGTTCGATCCGATTGAAGGTCAAGGTTGGAAAGTAGACAAGCATGGTCTTGTGGATATAAACTATCGGCGTCGATATCAAGCCTATAAACCATTTATTCTATCAAGTCAGGCTCAGCTCGTGTACTTCACAAGTTATCCTAAACGGAGAACAACAAGGTCGGACTGGTGGGCAATATGCAAGACCAAAGCTAGAAATACCTTTGAGGTTGACGATATAGCTTATCAAGAGGATGAACTACCTCTTGTAACAAATATTATAGAAGTAGACATGACGGAAGTTCCTCATTATACATCTAATTATGTAGAAGAAGTAGAATTATCTGAAGAGGAAGATGCAGATGAAAGTGAAGATGTAGAGGAGAAAGAAGAAGAAGAAGAAGAAGAAGAAGATGAGCTAAACGAACTAGATGAATTTTCAGAAGAGGATAAATCTGTACGTTTGTTTTATCATTATATTTGACACTTTAGTGACACTTCTATCATATAAATCTGGTGACACTTTAGTGACACTTTTATCTGTGACTATGATATTTTTCAAAAATCTGTGATGTCTATCATATAAATATGTATATTTGTTTTATTGTCATATGTTATTATCAGGTATGACTAGACCAGGAGGACGACGCAGAGGATATTATATTAGGCAGTCTCGTCTGCCTCGGGCTGGTGATACAGATTCCGTACCCTCATCCTCATCTCCGAGTATGCTAGTGTACCGTTCTGTTTCCGGTCCATTACCGAGACAGGGCAGTTCCAGCAGGTTGGCGACTCCTTCCTCGTTGTCCAGTATTCCTGATCCCGCGTCCAGCATTCCTTTCGCGTCCAGCATTCCTCGTACCGACGGCTCCATGGAGAGAGCCGACGTCGAGCATATGGAGGACGACGATCAGACTGATCCTGCCAGGCAGGAGGTGAGAGTGACCCTCCATGCGCTCCCCCAGACGAGACACGTATGGAGATTTGGACGGACGGGCCTACGAAGTAAGTTAATTAGTTAATATATATTTCTCAAATGATTATATGTACATATATATTCATTTATTGTATAGATATCGGCCGCCTGCAGTACAGAGACAGCTGGGGTTATTTCTGAGGCAGAACTATGGTGGGCCTTGGATTAACTACTCAGATGCTTCCGCAGATAGGAAGGCCTTTTGGTTGGCCCACTTCAAGGTAAAAAATTTGTTTATTTTTAAATTTTAATAATCATTTGTGTATATTATACAACTTTTCTATTTTACTTCTTGCAGAGGACCTATTTCTATCCACCACACCGGGCGGCGAAGATCGAGGCCCAATTTTCTGCCGTCGCAGGCAAGCTCATCCGTGATACGATCCACGACCAAAAGTCTCGTGATCGCTCCGGAAGGCCGATCCATGGTTGGATAATGCCAGAGCAGTGGACTGCGATGAAGGCTAGATTCGGAGAGGCCAGTTACCAGGAGCGGTCTGACAAGGCCAAGGTGGCGCGGTCGAACGCCAGTAAGTGGTGTGGTAGCTCCATTCCTATGATGGAGCATTTTTGTCGTCTGTTACATTTCCTATGACGGACATCATTTTATATATAGTTGGATAGAATATTTAATACTAATAATAGATAATATATTTTAACAGGTAAAAAAGGATGAGGACCCCAACATGGTGACCGTCTTCCTGGTCACCCATCGGAGGGCTGGAGAGTTCATTGACGAGAGGGCGATGCAGGCATATGTACGTTCTATTCTTTATATTATTTTACTATAATTTAGAAAACAGGAAAATAGATATCAATATAGACTTTAGCAAACACTTAGACGTTAGCAAATATTGTTCTCGGTCGAGTTTCTTCGGCTAGAAGAGGAGGCGGCTGCTGCTGCTAGTGTGCCAGCAGAGGAAGAGACTAGTACTTCCTCCCAGCCGCCTACAGCTCCATCGCTGGACGACCTCTGGATGACCGCCATTGGTGGTCTTTAGAAGGGTACGTACTACGATATGGGATCCTACGGCGCCTATTTAGCTTCAGAGCCATCCCGGGCCCCCTCTGTCAGTGCGCAGTCTCCAGCTTCGCAGGCGTCATCACGAGCTCAGGATATTGGTCGTCAGATTGACGAGCTGCGTCGTAAGGCACAGCAGCAGATTTCTGATCACCATACCGCAAAGCAACGATCCGACGATTCGATCATCATCGGACGATTTGTACGGTCGAGCGCAGTATACAGGAGCTGATGAGTCTACAGCAGGCTACAGCTGCCAGCTTGCACACGCTTACGGACGCAGCACACAGAGCGTAGACAGGTCGAGTTGGAGGGATCGCAGAGGACCATGTCTGTCTTACTCACTCAGGTAAATACTTTGATTTATGAGAGTACTTAGATGATGGTGAGTACCCTTGCTGCACATGCTGAGCGACTGCGAGAGCTGGAGCAGATACGTCCTCCCGGTCCATCGATGGCGCCGACTGCAAACGTTGCACTGCCTCTTACTGCCCCTATGGTGCAGCTCACACAGGAGCAGTATGAGTACATGCTATCTCAGATGCGCAGCAGGGGTCCTCAGTGATCCAGTAGATTTTTTATCATCTTTGTATGTATTGGCCTTCTGGGCCCATTGATCATTGGTACACTGATTTTTATTCTTATTTGACTCTGTTGGACATGTATGTTTGTTGGACATGTATGTTTGTGATATTTACTTTGTTGGTATTTTTATTGAGTACATATATGATATTTACTTGGACATGTATGTTTGTGATATCTGCGACGGTGATGACAAATATACCTACGCTGGGTTATAAGCAATGATCTGATATACAAAGGAGGTGCTGCCCAAATTTTAAAAAAATATGTTTGGTATTTTTGTGATGATGTGTGTCTGTGTAAACACAGACACACAGCATAACAAAAATACCAAACATATTTTTTTAAAAAAAATTCATAATATCTGCGACGTATAGTGACGTTCTGCGACGTATAGCGACGTATCCAGACGTCACTAATTAGCGCCGTCACGTCGCTATCCGTCGTAATTCGTCGCTCAATAGCTGACGTGGCAGAGAGTTGACGTCGCTAATTTGGTCGCCGTACGTCGCTACACTGCTAACGTGGCAAGCATGCCATGTCATCACATAAAAAGAAATAATATCGCTACGTAGTCGCACTACGTCGCTAATTTGGCGACATTCAAATTCGTCGCCCTCCGTCGCTAATTTTGTAATGATCCAGCGACATTGGGGTGACGTCGTAAACAGCGACGGAGGGCAACAAATTTGTCATCTGCGACTAGCTTTTCCGCGACCTTCATGTTTCGTCGCTAAAGTCGTCGATAATTACGTTTAGCGACGTATTTTCCTTAATTAGCGATGTATCTTGATGTCGCTAATTTGCCTTATTTTAGCGACGTATTTTCCTTAATTAGCTTATCACTTCCCAGATGCGACATGCCAACATCTTCCGTAATATCCTGAGGGAGGCTCTTCAGACTAGGGAGGCTCCCCCACTGCGCCCCGGTACTTCCAAGAATTTTATGGACCTTAGGCCCAAAGAATTCAAAGGAACGGAAGGGATTCTCTACGCAGACGATAGGTTAGAGAACGTGGATCGCAACCTCCGGATGGCTCAAATTCCTGAAGCCATGAAGGTCGAGACAGCTAGCATACAGCTTTACGACATCACCCGTACGAGGTATAGAGACGAGCTTTTCGATTCACCGCACCAGACGTGACTTGGGAAGAGTTCAAGGAGCTGTTCAAGACGAAGTTCTACCCGGACGCAGCCAGAGAGAAGTTAGAGAACGAGTTCAAGATCCTAGAGCAGGGCGACCTCTCCATCGACGAGTACACCGCAGAGTTCTCCCGCCTCAGTCGCTTTGCAGATGCCTTGACCCCTGCAGCCAAAGCCAAGAAATTCAGAAAAGGGCTTTCACATGAAATTCGTATAGCCATCGCCACCAGCCAGGCCACCACATAAGAAAGAATCCTGAAAGTTGCACAGGACGTAGAGAAGAAGCTGAAGCGCAAGCAGAAGAGATATAGAGACGCAAATGGAGGACTTAACAACCAATTTGGATCGACAAAACGTCTCAATATTCCGGAGAAGAATTTACCCCAGTACTATCATTTATAGCCTCGTTCCCTGCAGTAGCAAAATCAGATCCAGCCGATTATTACATGCTCTTACTGTCGAAGACCAGGCCATCATTTTGGTGGGTGCCGCAAAAGATTAGGACAATGCTAATCGTGTGGATCGACTGCGCACCAAGTGAGAGTTTGTCCAATAGCATTTACTCGTCAAGACCTAGTACATGCTTATGGAGGGCTAGGAGGATAGCAGCAAGGACAAGATCAAGCATTTGTAGCGGTGACCCGACCTGAAGGTATATGTAGTTAAATAAGTTCCCTTAAAGGCTTTCCGTAGTTATAGTTAGCATGTATGTTTGGTTAATGCTAGATTAGTAATCTTAGATTTTTCACCTTTCCATGATATAGACTAGGAATTATTTTAGAGTTTGCCTGCAGAATTTATTTAGTATGACCTCTTGATTTTTTAAGACAAAAATATTTTTACGGCGGATAGTATGTGGCATCTGGCACCCCGATTATAATTTCATGATATTTGTATTTGTATTTGATTAGTTTATATTTAATTTTCTAGGATCATAGGAGTTGAGACTAAGCCCATGGGTGATTATGACCATCTTGTGGTCACATGATCTCTAGATAGGGTCTATATGCATTCTATAGCTATATTATATTTTATTATGATTTTTAGACATTTTTATATATTTTTAATATTTATTCTATGGAGATTTATATTTATGAATGACTTTCATAATTTATTTTGCGGCCATTTGTGACTATTTTGAGACCCAGTATTTTTCTTTAGGCTCGATTAGGTTAAATATATTTTCTGTATTTTTCTATAATGTTTTGGAATTTTTAGATAATTAAATATAGGAAAAACCTATTTTCTAGGACTTCTGGAATTTATTGTGCTAGCATAAGAGCAAATATTGACCCCAAATATTTTTCTAGGGTTCATTATGCTATTTTATATTTTCTAGAATTTTTCCATAATTTTTGGCAATATTTAAGCATTTATTCATTCAGGTTTATATATTTCTAAAGGCTTTCAATATTTATTATGAGGCCATTTGGGACTAATATGAGACAAAGTATTTTTATTTTGACTCGAGGAGGTTAATTATAATTTCTATAATTTTCTACGATTATTCTAGAGTTTTTAGATATTTATTTGGAATTATTTGGATTTAAATTGAATTTAAATTAGTTTCTGTAATTAATTACACAGTCACTGGTATAGTCAGCGCCAGTGGGCCCACATGTCAGCCACTGTGGAGACCCAGTCAGTGCTGACTGGCTATATTAGGATATTTCCTAATATAGAGTCGGCTCCAAAACCGACTCTAAGCCGACCAAGCCAAGCAACTCGGCCATCTGGCCGTTGGCTAATAGAGCGGGATGCACAGGATTGCGACGTGGCACCTAGCTGCGGCTCGAGCCGTCTCTTGGCTGCTTCCCGTCTATATGTATATTTTCTTTTTCCAGAAACTAGGGTTTATTCTTTAGCCGATTTTTGGAGGTCATTGATCTTGGAGAATCTCGACTTCCCGAGGCGATTACGGACAGCTCCGACGACATTTTAGCATGCTATTTTTTTTGTTGGATTCATATTGAGGTAATCTTTTTGAGTTTGTAATTTATTTTCGTATATATTATTCCTTAATTTCTGTAAAATTTGTAGAGTGTCGGTTGTCCGAAACTTGACAAGTTCCGGTGTTTTCGAGATTTCGGGAGGACCGGGAATCGAAATCATGAACCGTTTGAAGTTTCGGAAAGCTAACATAGAGCTCTACGACATATATTTTTCTCAGAAATTATTTCATTCATCTAGTATTTTATTTATTCTGTTGAACTCAAAATTGATTGGTTGATCACCGTTTTGGTCACGGTTAGCCATAATGGCGATATCTTTTAACCAAAGCGTGATTTTGTGACACGGTTAATTCCAGCGCATTCGTGGCACTGAAATCTATCAAGGTGTACTTTCAAAATCTAGAGTTCATAGTGTTTGACTAAGTAGTCAATGGCACGCCTCGATTTGTGTGTCATAGTTTCCAAAATTAGAAACATGACTTTTGATGGCCAAACATGCATGTTTAGATTATTATTAGGTTAAATAATGTTTTTAAGTAATTTATTCCAGAATTAATTATTATTAGATTAGTAACCCAACTAGCCACTATTTAGAACTAGAACATTAGAATTGATTTGTGGTTTTCGTGCACGGTTCGTTGTGCGATATGTGTTATAGGTTGACAGCTCCTAGATCAACATCCCCTCATCCTCGACTTGTGACTACGATTTGTGCAAGGATTCAGGCAAGTATAGTATTGCATTTATGTTTTAGTTCATTATAACGTTTACTCTATCGTTTTCTTGTTCGATATCCCGTTGAGTCATTGCTTGATATTCCATTGAGACACGATTGTGACACTGTAGTTATCGTATCCTTCTTAGTGTATCATTGACCGTTATTGTTTGTTAGAGAGTCGGGAGGGAAAATACTCAATACGTACGTGAACAAACTCATTTATCTTTATTGTGGATAGCTAAGTCATACACTCCACGTATGAGTTAGCCGTACCCTGTTATTGTGGATACCCATCGTATGATGTGCCGTATTAGCCTAGCCGTTCACATATTAAAAGGTATTTAACACACATAGTGGTTCCTATTTTTCATTTATCTAATCCATTATCTTGTTAGTTCATATATTGCTAGTTTACATCTTGCCAGTTTATATCTTGTTAGTTCCCATCTTGCTAGTTTATATTTTTCTAGTTCATATCTTGATCGTTCATACCTAGCTAGTACTAGTTCTTTATATACTCTTTGCCATCATCGTTTCTCGTTATTCTAACTTATTTTGGACTAACAATATTAATTGCAATATGGTTGTACTCTGCTCCTTTCCTGACTGGATCGTTGTTATAGGTGAGGACGAGTATCGCTAGCAGTTCATGTTATGGACCAGCAGTAGGTAGTGCTGACGTTGTTGGTACCGAGACTCAGGAGCCATGGTTTATCTTTGGAGGGATCTAGATTTACCTTTATGCATGCCTTAGTTTATTTTCTTAGATGGATCAGATTTGTTCATGGACAGACGATATTTTATTGTTCTGGATTTCCGTCTCTTTATCATTGGATTTGGATATTATTATTTCATTATCTATCGTACTCTTGTTTCCTTGGTTTGTGTCCCTGCTGAGTATGATTTGTATTTGTGTTCTATTGTATCTGTGGAGGATGTTATTGTGTGTACTAGACAGCGTTCTACCGTCGGTACTACGGTGTAGGCTGGGCTTGGACACGAACTCGTACTCGATTATCCGGAAGCGGGTCGTGACAGTTATGCTTGACCAGTATAATCTTCTAAAATATTTTTGGACAGAGCTTTCTATACAGTATGCCATGTTCTGAACAGAGTTATGATTAGACCCATCTCTAAAAAGACTCCTTATGAATTATGGCTTAATAGAAATCCTAACATCAGCTATTTCAAGGTCTTTGGTTGCAGATGTTTTATTTTGAATACAAAAGACAACTTGGGAAAATTTGATGCAAAAGCTGATGAAGGCATATTCTTGGGTTATGCCGCAAAAAATAAAGGATACAGAGTATTCAATAAGAGGTCACTTATTGTTGAAGAGTCAACAAAAGTCATATTCGATGAGCTAAACAGTCAACGCAATGATGATATTAACAACGAAGAAGAGAAAACTCCCTCCAATAGAACATCAGAAGATACAGCATCCACGTCCAATCTGGAGAGTCTTTCGAAACGATTAAGGTTCACGCCAGACCATCCGGAGGAACTGGTAATAAGTGATGTATCAAGAGGTGTAAGTACTCGCTTAAGCACAAGAGAAATAGTAGCTAATGTTGCATTTATTTCCAAAATAGAACTAAAAATATTTTAGAAGCTTTTAATGATAAATTTTGAATTTCTGCAATGCAAGAGGAACTAAACCAATTTGAACAGAATCAAGTGTGGAAAATCATTTCCAGACCTATTGATCACCCGATCATTGGTACCAAATGGATGTTCCGAAATAAATTAGATGAGAATGGTTCAGTCACACACAAAAAAGCACGTCTAGTAGCTCGAGCCTATAATCAAGAAGAAGGCATTGATTATGATGAGACGTATGCTCCAGTTGCTAGACTAGAGTCAATTCATATGCTTTGTGCTTTTGCAAGTTTTTATGGGTTTTAACTCTTTTAAATGGATGTCAAAAGTGCTTTTCTAAATAGTTTTATAAAAGAAGAAGTTTTTGTAAAACAACGTCCTGGTTTCGAAGATTTCAAAAGTCCTGATCATGTATTCAAGCTTTGTAAGGCTCTCTACAGTCTCAAACAAGCACCTCGTGCATGGTATGAGCGCCTTATTTCCTTCTTGCTTGAAAATGGTTTTTCAAAAGAGAAGGTTGATTCAACTCTCTTCATAAAATCTTTGGATAAGAATATTTTATTAGTGTAAATATACGTAGATGACATAATTTCTGGATCAACTAATGTGATGCTATGTAATGAGTTTGCTAAGTGTATACAGAGTGAATTCCAAATGAGCATGATGGGAGAACTAATATTCTTCTTCAAACTACAAATAAAGTACAGTTCACAAGGGATATTCATTAATCAAGCAAAATATACAAAAGATTTGCTAAAGAAATTTGACATGGATAACGTCAAACCAATTGGCACACCTATGGCAACAAAGCTTGATATAGATAAAAGTGGTACACCAACTGACATACGTATGTACAGAGGTATGATTGGTAGTTTACTGTATTTAACTGCTAGTCGACCTAACATTATGTTTTTTGTATACTTATGTACATGATATCAGGCTTGTCCTAAAGAATCACATGTGAGGCCGTTAAGCGTATCCTACGATACCTTAAAGAAACTTTAAAGACTGGTCTTTGGTATCCCAAAATCGATTTGTTTGACCTGATAGGTTACTCGAACGCGAATTTTGCTAGATGCAAAGTTGATCGTAAAAGTACCAGTGGCACATGTCATTTTCTAGGTAAGTCCTTAGTCTTCTGGTTTTCTAAGAAACAAAATTATGTTACATTATCAACAATTGAGGCTGAATATATAGCTTCAGGACGTTGTTGTCCACAAATTTTGTAGATGAAGCAAATCTTGGAAGACTGTCAGCTATTATTTTATCACATCCCTATTTACTGCGATAACACTAGTTCCATTAATCTCACGAAAAATCTAATATGTCACTCTTGCACGAAATTAGACATCATTTTCTTAGAGATCATATTTTACAGGGAGATATTAACTTAGAATTTGTTGACACTGAACATCAACTAGCTGACATCTTCACTAAGCCCTTAGCTGAAGATCGTTTTAACTTTATACGAAAGGAATTAGGAATTTGGACGTTGAAGTAATATAATTAAATATTATTTAATTAATACTCATAAATTAGGGAAAAATATTTTGGTTATAAACTGAAAGGGCCCTTCTGTCACACAGGTGTAAAAAGCCTGAAACAACAAGGTATACTAGTCTTCAGACTACCGTTAGTTGGGATTCGGCCCCTACAACTAACCCGAAATATTCAATACGAGTTATGTGTTATTAATTGATTAATATTAATTATTCATTTCAACACAATTATTTCTAATTAATTTTGCATTATGTTAAAAACTATCACACCTTTTCCAACATCTGTTCTGATTCCCAAGTGACCGAACTCGGTCAGAGTTCTGGCTGAACTCGGGCTGGGTGAATTCAAATAGAAGCTGGACAGCCGAGCCTCCTCTTTATTTAAACCCTCAAAATATCATCTTCCTCCTCATCACCAGCTTCTAAATCTACCGAAAAACCCTAACCCTAACTTATTGGTTCTCCCTCCTCCATGCCTCTTAAGCCTTCAAACTTTGGAATCGGAGCTCTCTCGAAGTTCTCTTCAACTATTTATCCTCAATTTCGGTATATTTCCACTATCTCTACAACTTTTAATTTTCCTATGGCTCCTAAAATTCCTATTTCTTCAAAAAAGAAAAGGAAAGTTGATGAAGGTTCGTCCTCTACTCCTCATGAGACGGCCTTATTTTCTCTTTACACTACATCCAAACCCGACGGAGATTTCTTTGATAATTTTATATTTGTGTCTCAAGAGGCATCAAATGAGTGGTTTAATGATTTTTATAAAAGAAAACTTTGTCCGGGTGCTCCTATCAATTTTATACTATTTTTTGATCACATGAACATTTTTTAATATCATCAGTTGCTAGATTTAGTTCAATCTAGTTTTCCTATATATGCTAATGATATTCGTATGTTTTATTGCAACTTATCGATCACTAACGAAAAAGTGAAATCAAAAGTTGGTGGAATCGATATTGAGTTTGATGCTGATGACTTAGCTATCATACTTAACATTCCTAATGGTGGGGAAGCATTATTCGATGTCATTTTTGTCCAATTTCTCGAAGGGACAACTTTTGGTTCCTTTCATGACTCGTTATGTGAACCAAATTCTCGACCGAAAGGCACTCTTCGCCCTAAGCATTTGAACAACTACTTCTATGATCTTCATAGAATAATATTCTCCACCATCATTCCAAAGAATACTGCCACTGATGAGATCTCCTACTTAGAGCTTTCAGCTATCTATCATCTCCACTTTCAAGTCCCCTTCAGTCTACCCACGACTATCATCGCCGCTATGGAACGGCGTCGCAAGAAATCGTGACGTCTTCTTATGTGATGTATCTCCCGTATATTTTTCAGTTCTTTGAGGTTGTACTCGAGGATTATCCTGATGATACTGCTCATGCTTGTCTTCATGAACAACGTTGTTCTGCTCATGCTCCTATAGTTCAGGCTCTACCTCCTTTAGTTGATCCATTAGCTGCTGACTCCATCCTACTCATCCTCCTGGTAGCGTTACCCTTGAGTCACTTCAGGCTCTTATGATGGATCAGTTTTGATCTATGGATTTTCGTACCACCCTACAGCTCTAGGCCATATCCAACTCTGTTTGGAATATGTTTTACAGTCTTGCTCACAACCCTAGTGGTCACATCCTTATGGTTCGTGATCCCACCAGACTTGGGTACCATATTGATGATCCAGAGGCTCAGCGACTTTGACCCTACTGCTGCCCGATATGATCCCAACCGTTCTACTGAGACCGGTCCTTCCAGAGCTGTTGATGATGATGATGATGATGATGATGATGATTTTTGAGGATATCTTTCCTCATGATAGTTCACCACTAGTTATGTTTTTAGATTTCTTTTGTAACTATGTATTAGTGATAAATGCTTCTTTCAAGCATTATCAGTTTTAGTATATTATGAGTGATGTATGAACTCTATTTATTTCAGTTTATGTTAGTATTTCCTATTTCAGCACTATGCATTCTCTTATTTTTGTGTTAAATATTATGCTCTATTCTTGACTGTGCTGAGTATTACTAGTTCGATCACATCATTTTGCTTATGTGACAAAATGCGGGAGTAATAATAGATACTTAAAATGCTGCATCTTGTCTTAAATTGCTTACAAACATTTATGACTAAAATTTTGTTCGGAGATCTTGTTCTTCTTTTTCTAGACTCTTACCAATATTCAGCCGACATGTTTTGTTACGGGAGAGTAACAAGACTTGACTGTTCATTTCAGGGGAGCAACTATATTGTACCAATATTGATGGCCAAAGCTACTACCGTACTCTCAGTACTGCATCAATTCTACTTCCAAATCAAGTAGAACATATTCTTAAGAATCAATCGTAGTTTTGTCAAATTATCAAAATGGGGGAGATTGTTGGCCCATTAAGCCATGCTCAAACCGATTTTGATAATTGACTTAAAACTTCGAACTTGATATGAAAAGAAACCGAAGATCGCAGATTTCATCTCCGCAAATTTTTTATATTTATTCTGTATTTTTCTTTTATTGAGTCTAGATTATATTGTGAGTCGGGATCACTAGCATTTAGAAGTTCAATCCTAAAAACCAATCTTTGATCCATTTCCTAACCTAAACCAAACTTAGAACCAAAACCAAACTCAGGCCCAAAACCAAAAACCAATTCAGGTTGACCAGATCCCTGGTAACCGAACTCGGTCAGAGTTCTGCCCGAACTCAGACCGAACTCGGTCACCTGGAATCACTCCTGGTCAGCAGCTTTTCTTATTCTTTTGGATCACCAAAGTTCAAAATTATGAACGTTAGCCTACCGAGTTCTGCCCGAACTCTGTCTCAAAAATACCTATAAAAAAAAATAAAAATTCCCATTTCTATACACTCATTCAATCTTCATCTTCTCTATCTATTCTTAAGCTTTTTATTCCATTTACAAAGCTTCAATCTTCAAATCTCTAAGACAACTCCGATCCTTCTAGTACTGGTGGTTTCCGATTAAGAGTATTCAGGTTGTACAAAGCTTGGCGTATAAAAGCTTTTCTCAGAAAGGTATTGTTGAAGTTTGATCGTCGGCTTCAGATAAAAACACAATGGTGTTGAAGTTGGCGTGTTCTTCGGCGTAAAGTATGCGGTGTAATCTCTATTCAAAATAGTAGATTATAGCAAGCAAGAGTTCTCGCGAACTGGACTAGTCCTCTCTGAGGAAAACCAATATAAACTTGTTGTGTCTGCGTATTGATTTCTTACCTCCACTATTTACTGCTTTACTTGCATTTAAGTTTGTTTAATCATTTGCTTCACCTGCTGAGAATTTTTAATTGGTAACTATTTTCTGCTGCACTCTATTCGCCCCCCTCTAGAGGTGCCATCGATCCTATAGACAGTTCCTGAAATAGTGAACAGTGTGCCTATATGAAAATATACATATATACATACCCATGCATATAGATATATACATACATATATGTCTAGATATAAATGCTAGAATCACACATGCCTATTCTAATGAGCAACTATACTAACCATGAGTATAAAACTGAAAAATGAAACTAAAATGGTCTACTAGACATTTTGACAAAAACTTGGTGGGCTCCCCTCAGATTTCTCAAAGGATGACACAAAAACCCCAAATAAACTCTACCAAAATGAAAGTTAGAGCCTTGCTCTTCTCCTATGGGTACCCTATTCCATGGGTGTGCTCCTACAAGTGCCATACATGAAAATAGAGGCTTAAACTAAGAGAAATGCCATGTATTTTATCTATAGGGAGATGGATTTCCAATGTGCACCAAGGGACACAAGGAAGTAGATGGACACCTTCCTCTAGCAAGCTCCACACCAAGCTTCCTTCCTCAAGAGCTTTCTTAGCAATGTCAAGCCTCTAGCCTCCTTGGAATGAAAAGAGTAGAATTTGGAATGGTGTGCCAGGATTTCTCTTCTAGTTTGGAATGAAATAAAACAACTAAGGGTTTGTCATAAAGGGGTTCATATAGAGTTTCATTAGGGTTGGGGTTGGGTTGTAGGAATGGATAAGATGACTTAGGCCCTTCCCCTTTTGTCATGACTAGAATCCTTAATAATGTGTAACTAATGTAATAACTAACTAACTAACTTGTCTAGTAATGGCTATTCTAATTAATCAAGTCCATTGGTCAAGTCAAATTAAATGGCGTCCACCATGTCTAATGAATAGGCTAGTCTACTAATAAATACAACCATCATATTAAATAAAATAAAAAAAATATACACAAATTGGATAATTGTAAAATGATAAAAATATCTTTGTTCTAGAAATCTGGTAGTAACAATTTTTCCCATTTCTTGACCAAAGTTATCAAAAAGGAACCTCTAAAATTCATCTCTATTTTTTTACACTATATGTTCGACGGATTGATCTAATCAGATTATCTATAGATCTTGGATACAAGGACTGCTATGTCGGACTCCGCAATACATTAGCGGGACTCAGGTATATCCTTTAGATTGGTTAGATTCGTGTCAGGTTGACACGAGCAATATTGGACATACACGATGGAGCATGACACTAGTGTAGAAAGTTGACATGACTCTGTGTCTGAACGACACAAGTCTATTTTTATGCAGTGCTGTAATGGAGGAAAGAACGAACAGGAATTTGAAATTGGGGACCGTTAGTAGGAAATAGGTTTTAAAGAAAGGATTGGGCTTGGTTGGCTGATAGTTGATTGTGGTATTGGACCGGGAGGTTAAGTCATTGATTGTGTTATTAGTTATTGTGTATACAGTTTAATAGAAGAACTTGTATGTTGTTTTAGGCCAGTAGACTAGATTTGAGCTTTGGGCTTGTTTTGAGATTTCAGTTGGCTGTAGGGGATTTGAATGTCAAGCCTATTTGGGCCAAAGAAAGCAGTATGATATTGGTTGTGTAAATTCAATGATTGGAAGTAGGTTTTAGGCTGATGACTTTAGGCAAATTGTTGGGTAGTATTGATAAATAGCAGGATTGTACAAAATGATCTTGGCCCAAGGACTATAGCCAGGCAGTGTGCAATAAGGTTCATTGGGCCTTGTTATGAATAATGTGGTTATAGAACTTTAGTTAAAGTTATTTAGTTTACTAGTTAGAAAACCCACTTTAGGATAACTTTTAATTTTACTTTCCTATTTTTAGGTGAATCAGAGACATTGACAAACACGGGAAAAAGGCAAGTACTTGTACTCAATCAACACATGCATGCATATCATATTGCACTTCATTCTTGTTATTTAATTTCACTTTCTTGCATGTCATCGTGTCATGTAGTACCGGGGTGGGAAGAATATCAGAAGGTGTGTAGTCACCTAAGCCTGGGCATGTACCTGATTGTTAGTATAGCCACGATATACCTTATATCTATAGTTGCATGCTAGTATATCGTCGCCCTATACGACATGATTGTTTACTTGACTGCTAGTATAGAGTACACGATATACCTGACATCAGACATAACTGATAGCATATCGTTGCTATATACATTATTCCTGATAGTGTAGCGTACATGGTATACTTATCAATATACGTGCCTGCTAGCATACCATTGCACTATACTCTTGACTTGATAGCCCTACATGCTTGTAAACCCCCTAAAAATAATAATAATAATAATATACCATATATTATTCTTTCTTTTATTATTTTATTAGATTAATTATGTAATTAAAGATAGAGTTAAATGTAGTCACTAGTTTTATTTTTATATAAATATAAAAGTATATGTGTTAAATATTTAATGCAATATATGAAAATATTGCATGCACATGTGTTAGTAGAGTTTTATTAGTAATGTTTATTAAATTTTTATTTGAAATTGTTTTAGTGATCAAAGTATATATATAAACAAAATAAAAATAAATACATATTCTTCTTTCACATTGGTAGATATTGAAATTCTAAGATAATTTATTGTTTTCAAGTAAAGTAATTTACGTACAAACTTTTGTGTTTATTTAAGATAAATAGATTAGTATAGGATATATATATATATATATATATATATATATATATATATATATATATATATATATATATATATATATATATATATATATATATATATATATAAAAAAAAAAATATATATATATATATATATTTTGAAGCAATGGGTACTTGTGGCGAACTCGCCTCCACTGAGGCTCGAACTCCCGACCACTTGGGCCGCATGCATCTCTCTTAACCACTAGGCTAGAGATCATTTGCATATATATATATATATATATATATATATATATATATATATATATATATATATATATATATATATATATACATATATTTTGAAGCAATGGGTACAACAAAAAACAAAAAAAAAAAAAATATATATATATATATATATATATATATATATATATATATATATATATATATCTATATATATATATATATATATATATATATATACAATATATATATATACATATATATATATATATATATATATATATATATATATATATATATATTAGGTTACCCTAAACTAATAGGAATGGTTTAGATTGATTTCATGGGATCTTGTCCGGCCAATATAAATAAAAATCCAAGATTTATTCAATCAATGATTGATGTTCAATTAGGGAACCCATGGAGACCCAGTTGAACCCATCCTTGTATATCGCCATATTTGGGCTATAAAGCCAAAATTTCTAAAATAGTTCCCTACACCTATTATATAGTCCCTATCTCTTGGTCCACTAATCCTCCTTCAATAAATCCCTTAATCGTAGCTTATATTATACCATGGATGAAACCCTGTTGTACCAACTTATTTTCGGTTATGCTTGACCAAGACTCTCCTACTGCCTTGATAAAACATGGTCAATATATGGGCAATGTTAAGTAAGTAATACCTAGGCTTCCCATAGAGTCCATGGGTACGATTAGAAGTACCTCATATCCTTATATACCTCCTTAAAATTTGACCCTCATAGAAGTTCTATTACGGTGCTTTCCACGATTAACCAATTTTTATAAGTTGGGTAGAACCTGGAACTTAGGTACTCTATCTCTTGGAATGGGATGCCATTCGTAATCGTTATTCCATCTATTTGGAAGTTGGATTACGATCTTCATATTACCATTTGTATCCCTTTGCTCGCGTATTTAGATAACCACGGTAAAAGATCGCAACCTTGATCTTCAAATCCATTCTATCATAGAATCATATCTTAAGTTTAAAGTGAGAATGATTTTAGGGTGTATAGATTCCAAGTCTCTCTAGAATGTGAGTACTTGAATTAGCAAATGATTGGGATAGATTGGTTTCAATTGAACTAATAAAACAGTGGTTCACGGAGTCCACTTCTATCCGTAACGTTTGATATAACCATACCGTGACTTTGATATGTGGAGCACAACACAAGCTTTTTTCTTCCAACAAATTTTACACTCATGAACTAGACGAGCCACTCTACACACATGACATACATGCACCACACAAACACAACTTTATATGCTCCATTTTAAATACACCACATGTATAACATATTCCCCTTAGCATAAACCATAGATGCCCACTTTGTTCCATTTGATTTTAAACCCTGCAATATCGACTCGTTTCCTCAAACAAATTGAATGCCCATGATCCATGTAAGACGCATCACACCTATGATATATGTATTCCACCCAAGCAAGCATATGCTGCTTACCCAATACCAAACACTAACCCGCACACACTAGACACTATGACTTAGAGATCCCGAACATTTACCTAATCATATTCTATAGCAAGGTTTTAACACTTAGTATGGACCTCACCCTTTGGCCCATGAATTCTTTCCCTAAGTTCTTCAAGTTCATCTCTTAGTTTTTTATGTTAGGCGAAGAGCGAAATCCCTTGAACCAACAGATTTTAATTATATTCGAACAAGTGATGCCTACTACCTCGTTAAAATATGACCCTATAGGAACGATGTTGAATAGTCGTTATTCTACTATAGAAATTATTGACAAAGAACGCTATGACAATATATGGGCTCACTTAGAATTCGTGACCGCAGACAGAAGTATCCAATATTCTCATGCCCCTCCCTAGAAATTGTCCTTCTCAGAAGACTTATAACGACGATTATCATGGTTAACCAAATTTTATAAGTTTGGTAGAGTCTTCAACAAAGAATACCCTATCTCTTACAAGGTGACGTTAAACTAGGATACCACCAGTAACAGTACCCCTTCCTTTCAAGACAATCCGACTTAACTATCATTTGATTTCTCCCGCAGTAAACACCTTTATCCCTTTCTTCCTAGCTTATTATTAATTTCGAGGACAAAATTTTTATAAGTTGGGTAAGATGTAAACCCCGAAAAAAAAATATATACCATATTTTCTTCTTTCTTTTATTATTTTATTAGATTAATTATGTAATTAAAGATAGAGTTAAATGTAGTCACTAGTTTTATTTTTATATAAATGTAAAAGTATATGTGTTAAATATTTTAATGCAATATATGAAAATATTGCATGCACATGTGTTAGTATAGTTATTTAGTTTATTAACTTTTTATTTGAAATTGTTTTAGTGAAAGTATATATTATTTAGTGAAATTGTTATAGTGATAAAAGTATATATATATATATATATATATATATATATATATATATATATATATATATATATATATATATATATATATATATATATATATATATATAAACAAAATAAAAAATAAATATATATTCTTCTTTCACATTGGTATATATTAAATTCTAAGATAATTTATTGTTTTCATGTAAAGTAATTTACATACAAAATTTTGTGTTTATTTAAGATAAATAGATTAGTATAGGATACAGAATAATATGTCTTTTTAGAGCAAAAGAAAAAGTCTTTAGATTTAATAAATAAATATTGGTATACACACACACACACACACACACACATATATATAAATATATAAATATATATATATATATATATATATATATATATATATATATATATATATATATATAGCAAATGATCTCTAGCCTAGTGGTTAAGAGAGATGCATGCGGCCCAAGTGGTCGGGAGTTCGAGCCTCAGTGGAGGCGAGTTCGCCACAAGTACCCATTGCTTCAAAAAAAAAAAAAAAAGAAAAAAAGAAAAAAAAAAAAAAAAAAAAATATATATATATATATATATATATATATATATATATATATATATATATATATATATATATATATATATATATATATATATATAAATAAAAATATATATATATATATATATATATATATATATATATATATATATATATTTTACTTTTTATATATATATATATCTATATATATATATATATATATATATATATTTTTACTTTATATATATATATATATATATATATATATATATATATATAAAGTAAATATATATATATATATATATATATATATATTATATATTTGGAATTCAACCCTTATTCAGAAGATTCATCACAAAAATTACATCAGTAATCCAGCCAGCCTAGAAAGTGATCAATATGACTACAATGTGTAAGAGCTTTTTGAATCTGACATTTCACCTCCTGTATTAAGCGCCCGCTATCAAAGCCTCATCCCTCGTAGCGGCATTTGTTTATATTCTTCCACAACACCGAGCAAATTGCCCCCACAACCGTTTGCTTTAGATGCTGATTACCGCTTCCTCCCTATTTTCTAAGCAGCTATGGAAAAGATTGAACATTTCCTACAATCTGAAAGTATTGCTGGAAGGCGCCCCACACCTGGCAAGCTAGTTCCCCGTACAGGAAAATGTTAATAATGGACTCCCCATACGCCTGGATGCAGTAATGGCAATTGGATGCAAGAAGATAACCAAGCTGTTGAACCTTGTCATATGTTTGTAGCTGGTTGTGAAGAAGGTGCCAAAGAATAATGAACCACTTACATGGGATACATGTTCTCCAAATCAATTTTAAGTGAGGCCGACCTGGCATTTGGGGACGAATAGATTCCAATGCGGATTTGATCGAGAAGTGCCCTTCCCATATTGTCATCCAGCAAATGGAATCCTATATATATATATATATATATATATATATATATATATATTTTATATATATATATATATATATATATATATATATATATATATAGGGAGCGGATCAAAAGCCCCCCTTAGAAAGTCCCCCAAAAACCCCCCTCACTCTAATTCGTAATATTAATATTAATATTAATGTTAATATTAATGTTAATGTTAATATTAATTTTAATTTTAATATTAATTTTTTAAATTTTTTTTTATATTAATGTTAATGTTAATGTTAATATTAATGTTAATGTTAATATTAATGTTAATATTAATTTTAATATTAAGTTTAATGTTAATTTTAGAATTTAATGTTAATATTAACATTAATATTAATATTAACATTAATATTAACATTAATATTAACATTAAATTACGGATTAGAGTGAGGGGGGTTTTTGGGGGGCTTTCTAAGGGGGCTTTTGATCCGCTTCCTATATATATATATATATATATATATATATATATATATATATATATATATATATATATACAAAAAAAGAAAAACGAAAGAAAGCAGGGCCAGGCTCACTGTTCCCCGCGGGAACAGTGGCCGTAAGTACTCGACCCCCAAAGGGCGCAAACCTGACCCTTCTCAAAATTAACTGCAGCACATCCTTTCCTTCCTCACCCAATTATATGTATATATGTATATACGATAGAGAGGGGGAGAGGGTGCAGCAAAACCCGAACCCAAACAAACTCACACCCCAACACGACCCCAATGTTGCCGCGTGCCGCCAGGCACGCCTGAGCGCCGCCTGGCAAGCGTGAGCGCCGCCCAGGCTGGCCGAGCGTGCTAAAACAACACGCAGAGGATGGCAGCAACGACAACAAATACAGGTGGCAGAGCCAACTTCGTTGACCGGTTTCTCCTCCCTCGTTCTACCGTTTCTCGAACCGTTTGCTCTGGTATGTGAACAACCTGACCCCCTTCTAATCCTTTCAAATAGTTCGATTTTAGTTGCAATGTACGCTCCGTAAAATCGATCCCAAGATCGACGAAAACTGCTCCAAAACAGAGCGTAAAACTAATTCAAACAGCCCACTTGGAAGGCAATTCCTGGCCAATCCATCAACAGATTTGAAATCATGGTTGAATAGGTTTATAAAAAACTACAGGTGATTGAAACCCTACTGTTGGATTTCTTTTTCGTGAATTAAATTGTTGTAAAAATAGTTTCAAAAATCAAGAAAATAGTTTTCAAAAATTAAGAATTTTATGAAAATCTTCCCAATACGGCGTGCGCTCCGGCAAACTGGGCGACATGGTCGCAACCCTTGAGCATTGAAAGATGCATATGGATGTTGTCGACGTGTGGGATTCGACGGAACTCGATTTCGATATACGTGTGCGACAAAATTGAAGCATATCCGTCGAGATACCCCGTGTCGACCTTTTTGCAAACTAGCCCATAACTTCGTGCACGTTCTTCATCTCGAGACGAAACTTGCATCAACAAGACCGCATCATTTTTTTGGTCGTGTACGCCAAGTTTGGTCCGATTGTGAGAAGGTCGACCGGGACGCCCTTTTGGCGGGCCTACGACTCGATCCAACGAGCAAATTTGTGCACGGTCCACCGGAATCCAACTTTGGACATATGATTGGGATCGTCTTGTCAAACCGGAATCGTAGATATATATATATTGATGACTTTAGAGACCATAGATACTGGCACACTTTTTGGTGCAAACGGGTCCAATGGCGGACATCGTTTTGATCCAAAATTATGATTTTGCCGCTGTGTCCAGAATTAGACTTTTGGACAGGCATTCTTAGACATTTCTTTTATACCAAAAATATTTGTGATCTCTGTTTCAGCATCTGGAGACTGTTATGCGAGTTAGACTTCTGTGTTGCACATTGAGTGGCTGGTATTATCGATTTCACCCGCAAAGGACCCCAGGCGAGTATATTTGTTGTTTGTTTTTATATTAATTATTACTATATTTTATTGTTAGTCATTCTATATTTTATTCCCGTCTCTTTTCATAGCTTGTCGTAGTCTTACCTGTAGTGTCGGGAAGGGGAAGTACCAAAAGATGTGTGATTTGACCGTATACATTGTAGACATCGTAGATATTATAGACATCATAGACATTGTTTATTTAATGCAAATAGACATCGTAGACATTGTTTACTTACTGTAAGTAGATATCGTAGACATTGTTTATTTTCTGCAAAGTAGACATCATAGATATTGTTTAGACATCGTTGATATCGTGGTGTAACTGTCCCTAGACCGATCACATATCCAAAGGTACTTCAAAACATATAGATAGTATTTCCTTTATTCTACTTTTCTCATGTCTTTTCTTACCATTATTCTAATTATTTCAAATCATGTATTTTATGGCTAACCTCTGTTTTATAATCGTTATTATATATTGAAACTGCATTCAATGAATTGTACTCGTTCCATTCCTGACTGAAAATCAACATTTTTTAGGTTATCCGTGACTACGCTTAGCATTGGAGAGACGGATGTACTTGCAGGCCAAAACCTAGAGATTAGCTAGATAGATGAGTTGTAGTCATTTCTAATATTTGTAAGAGTTTATATTTTTCTGCAAATGTAAAATTTATGAATATTGTAAGCAGTTCAGTTTTGCGAATGAGCAAATAAAGTATTTATGTTATGTGATATTGAGCATCATGGCCTTGACAGCGTTCTACTGTCAACACTGCGGCGTAGGATGGCTTGGACACACACTCGTATCCCGAAAAACGAGTTTGGATCGTGACAATGCTTAACGGTGTTCTATTGCATGATTCATGTAGTTAGTGCATATGTCAGTTATTTCCTGTACTTGTTATTAGTTCCTATTATTTCCTTTGATACTTTATGTTTTGGTTGAGCTACTATTTACTTTGCTCTTTTTCTGACAGAATCATTGATTACAGGTGAGATTGACCCCTTTGATTGTCATGGCCAGCAGCGGAGCTCACTCTGAATGTTCCTGAGATGTAGATAGATGTATAGGTTTATGACATAACGTATTAATTGAGGATATTATAGATTTAGATAGTCTTTATCTTGACCGGCTTTATACCCAGATATTCATGTATAAGGCTATAATAACTGTATAGTGATCTATGATAGTTAGTACTAGGTAATTCGTGAATATATGCTGTGATGAGTATGCATGATTATTGGATGATAACTAGACTATACGGCTGACCGCTGTCAACGACAGTGTAGGTCGGACATGACTCGATTCGTACCCGATTATTTAAGAGAGGATCGTGGCATGTTTTTGGGGTGGCCCATGGAGGTCAATCTAATGGTGCTTAGGACTAGAGTACCATTATGAGCTTATGGAATATGAAACTCATCACAGCATATGCCGATTATGTGATTGTGTATACTTTAATATCTATAGTAATTTCTATAAAAAATTCTATGCCTTATAGTGTTCCCTACAAAAGTCATGATTATAATTCTATGACATTTGGGGATTATCTTCTCCCACATCATTATCGGATTCTAACATCCTTTAGGATCTAGGCTTCCTTGCTATTTAGAGATTAAAGTCAGATTTTCCAAACTCCTCATTTAGCAAGCATATTCAAGGACTATTTCAATTTCTCGATTAGTTTAATCAAAATCTACTTCTCTACCTCTATTTACAATCTAGAACCATTCACTATTTGGAGTTTCAACTCCTCATTTAGCAAGTTTATTGAATCATTAATAGCCATTTCAAACTTCTCCATTGATTTTGGTTAAGAATCCTGTTTGATTTTCTCTAACCATTCCAAAACCCAAGTATTTCATTTAGAGCCATAGAGCTCATATACTAGTTATGTGACCCAATCTTTTTCCAAACTTTCCATTAGCCGTGAGGAATTATTTTCCAAAATAATTTTAGTATAGGACAATATTGCCTAATCACTTTCTAAGGAGCCAATGACAATTCCATTCATTGGTTTCTTCAACTCAAAACTTTATCGTTTCTATTTCACCCTGAATCCAACTCAAGTAACCATAGTCAAATTTTGATCAATTCCGTGTCTATAAGCTTCTTGCTTCAATCATTGAGTATTAGAGAAAGGTTGAAGAACGGATACCACTTCTGGCTTAAATCAATCCTAATGACTCTTTTCTTCCTATTGATCGTCGATCCCTTGTTCTCAAGAATAGATATTTACATTGATACTACATGTCCTTCCTAGTGTGGTTGAAACTCCTTACTAAATCACGACAGCTTGCTTGGATTTTAATTATCAAGGTGCTCCTTTGAGACTCCTATGGATAAAGTTGAAAGAATATTCGGTAACCTACTATGGCATGGCAGCCGCGCACTGCAGCCATTTATCTGAATCATGGAAACTATGGTTCCACTGTAGCCAGCAAATCACTGGCGAGGCAGGGGATCTAAGTCGAAGTGATTTCAGGTATGTATATATTTTTGGATACTATTGAGACTATGTCCTAAATACATCATGTTTCGATCCCTTGAGTTGTTCTGTCAATATCATTTGGAAATGGGTAGAGTTGAGAGACTATTCGGTATCTATCATTCTCGAGTCATGGAGCCAAGAGTTTACTGCAGCCAGATGTAAACTAGCGAGGCATGAATTCTAGGTAAAATGATTTCGGATATGTTCGGGTTCTGAATACTGTTGAGACTATATCCATGACCTGAATTTATATTTTTTGGCCTCTTATCACCAATAAGAAACCATGTCAAAATCATTTTGATTCGTTTGATTTTTCCTAACCTGAAGATTCTATTCCGAGCAACTCTCATAGATCACTTCTAAATACCATAGCCATGAGGATTCCTCTAGAAAGGATTCCTCTAGAAGTTTTACTTGGTTTTTCCCAAAGTTCCTTAAGACTATTTCAAATACCTTTTTCCTAATCTCTTCCATGGCTCAAACTTGGGTGTGTTGAATATTTTGTTGATAATTACAAATTTATGTTAGCTATATATAAATACTTTGCAATATATACTAGATAGCTAATATATTTGTGGATGACTATGGTTATATTTTATAAGGGAGCATCGATAGTTATCTACTAACCCTAGTAGCTTATTTCTAGTAAGGACATCCTTGGAACCCATAGTAGACAGGTAAGGACAAAAAGGTAGTAGAGTAAAACCATGGTAAGAAGGTTTGGTTAATAAAGTTTTGAAAGGCTTTTGAGTTACTACTTGTTCAGGAGGAAGATGATAGAACAGTTAGTGGTATGATGTTTTGACTTTTATGATTTAAGGCAAGAAAAGGAATTACATTGGATAATATAGAAATCCATAAGATTATCAAAGGGTAGTGAAGAAGATTAGGATTTGATAAGATTCTTCTGCAGATAAAGAAAGTTTTAGAACTATGATTTAGATAATAATAGGACTGAAGAATATGAGGATCAAGATGAGATTGGTGGTATATGACCATAGAAAGAATTCATGGGTTCTGGAAGGGAATAGTTGTCAAAGTAATAATGAGGAACTAAGACCAGGATATTAGCATACGACTTTTGGAATATATGGATAGTGGTTAAAGGAAAGAAAGGTCATTAAGTGGAGATTTTTACCAAGATATTGGGGATTCAGATTGGATCAGATTCGTATTACAGTAAGAAAATTTTTATATATGTTTAAGAATGGCAATATTTTAAAGGTTTCTATAAGAAGATATTAAAATTGACTAAAGATTTAGTAACGAGCTTTCAAGGATTTAGACTTTCGGATACATATATCATGAATCTACTTAACAAGGATTTTTTTTTTTTTGACAATTGAGATTATGATCTTGATGAAGACGGAAATGAGAGAAGTGAAAGTTGATGTCTAATAAATGATTTGATTAAAGAAACTAAATTGGTAGATTATATGGGACGGCTGGACATAATTTGGTTTAATCGGATAGGAATTATTCCTTGATTCTTAGACAGAGTTAGTTGTAGTACCTGGGTAGTTGCATTATATTCTTCGATGTTGAGTTTAGTTAAAAAGCTTAGAGGATCAGTTTTTAAGTCGTTAATGAGATGATTTTCTTCTTAATTATTCTGTTTTGAATTCCTTTTACTCGTTGTAGTGATTTGATATTCTATCAACATTTAGTCATCCATAGAAACATATCGGATTTCATTGCTATCTCTCTATCTTGGTTATATTATCATGCCTAATTTTTGGAATATTGATCATATCTAGACCACGACTCTTAAATCATACTTTATAATTTTCGATCGTAACTAGATTCCTATCTGTCGTAGATTGTGTTCGAGGATTCTGCCCTTGATTTGGTCGTAACTTGACCTCTAATTATGCCTCAGAATTTTGATCATAATTTGATCATGTGTAAACCTGATCTTGCATATATTATCTGGACTTTAATCCTGAATTATTTGATTTTAATCTAATCATGCCCGAAACTATTTAACTGTGATCATTCTTTCTATTTTATCCTAGAATCTGATTGTATTCGATTCCTGATTATGCCAATTGGCGTTATTGCTAAATTACTGTCTTGATCACCTAAATTTTTATAGTTGATTTTGCTTTGGCAAATTTTTGTAACTATATTTATCGTGCCTAAATTGATTTTTGAATTGATCATGATTTTGACTTAATCGTGCCTAAATGATTTAGTCACTCTTTATCCTAACTAGGATTTGATTTTTTTGCTCGTACCTAAATTTGATTCCGGTTGGCGCAATTTACGCCATTTCCAAATTTTTTGATTATTGATCACATTATTTGATAATGCTTAGGCAGTTTTAATCCTACCTTGATCGTGCCTAAATTTTGATTTGACTTTGATTATATCGAATGCAGATGATATTATCTATAACTAACTAGTCATTACTAGATAATTTTATATATCGTGACTATTTGATTGTACCTAAATGATTTCAAGTCATATCGAAACAATTTTTGATCATGATTGTATTTATACGATTATATTTTTCGTACCGTTCCTGGATGATTTTGATTTATTGGCTATGATTAAATTTTGACCCTTGGTCACGCTTAATCGTGTCATATTCTATATCTATTTATCATATTTGATCCTTTCCACCGCCTTCGTTTTGGCCAATCACCGTCGTTCATCCGTAACGGCCGGTGACCCCCTTTACGACTATAAATACAGCCTTTCCCCTCCTCCTTTTCACCATTCTCACCAAACGGTGGAGCCCTCTCAAATTCATTACTGTCTATTATCTTCTTCTTCTTTTGGTGATCAGAGCTTTGTAGCCTAGAGGCCATGGCGACGCAGTATTCGAGCATCCGTGAACGAGTCGACGAAGGCTGACTTCGCTTTCTAGACGATGGATCAGTATTCGAGCCCTTGTACCATAGTAAAAACAGCAGCACTTGGCTATTCCTTCTTTCTCACCGGCGGTCGCCAACAATCGGTGACGAGTAGTAGTAATTCTTTTATCCCCATTCCTTTGTGTTGTTCGATCTTTCCTATTTTATCCATGGATCGCTACGGTGACCAGTTCATTTGATCAAGTGGCTAGGAAGCGATCCTCTGTGAAGATTTCCTGAAGCTTGTTCAACTCAAGTTCGATTAGAGTACTTGAATTAGTGAGTTCAACTTTCACGTCCCTTGATCTATTCAATCGATCCGCTGCTGACGATTGTAGAATTCAATGATCGTTTTGTTCGCAGGGGTCCGGCTTGACCCGTTCATTCTGTCGAAGGAGGAATAATTAGTTGTAGTGAGGAATTTGGTGCGAGCTTGCGAGAATAGAACTTGAATCGGTGAGATACTCTTTGATTCCTGATCCAATTTCTTTCCCATGAAATTCTTTGGTCGAATCAGTTGTTTCCTTGATTTTTCCCATTTATTGACCAAAATTATCAAAGAGGAACCTCTGAAATTCGTCTCTATTTTTGCACCCTATATGTTCGATAGATTGCTTTAATCAGATCAACTATAGATCCTAGACACAAGGACTGATGTGTTGGACTCTACAGTATAATAGAGGGACTCAGGTATATCCTTTAGATTGGTTAGATTCGTGTCAGGTTGATACGAGTAATATTGGACAGACATGAGGGTGCACGACACTGGTGTAGGAGGCTAACACGACTCTGTGTCCGAAGGACACTAGTCTTTTTTTTTATGCGGTACTGTAATGGAGGGAAGAGCGAACAGAAATTTAAAATTGGGGACCATTAGTAGGAAATAGGTTTTAAATAAAGGGTTGGGCTTGGTTGGCTGATAGTTGATTACGGTATTGGGTCGGGAGGTTAGGTCATTGATTATGTTATTAGTTCTTACGTATAATGTTTAATAGAAGAACTTGTTTGTTTTAGGCCAGTAGGCTAGATTCGAGCTTTGGGCTTGTTTTGAGATTTCATTTGGCTGTAGGGGATTTAAATGTTGGGCCTATTTGGGCCAAAGAAAGCAGCAGGTTATTGGTTGTGTAAATTCAATGATTGGTAATAGGTTTTGGGCTGATGACTTTAGGCAAATTGTTGGACAGTATTGGTAAATAGCAGGATTGTAAAAAATGATCTTGGCCCAAGGACTATAGCCAGGCAGTGTGCAATAAGGTTCATTGGGCCTTGTATGAATAATGTGGTTATAGAAGTTTAGTTAAAGGTTATTTAGTTTACTAGTTAGAAAACCCACTTTAGGATAACTTTTAATTTTACTTTCCTATTTTTAGGTGAATCGGAGACATTGACAAACCTAAGAAAAAGGCAAGTACTTGTACTTAATCAACACATGCATACATATCACATTGCACTTGATTCTTGTTATTTAATTGCACTTGCTTGCATGTCATCGTGTCACATCATATCTTGGTAGGAAGAATATCAGAGGGCATGTAGTCACCTAATCCTGGGCGTGTACATGATTGTTAGTATAGGTACGATATACCTTATATCTATACTTGCATGCTAGTATATCATTGCCCTATACGACACGCTTGTTTACTTGACTGCTAGTATATAGTACGTGATATGCCTTACACCAGAATGCCTGATAGCATATCATTGCTATATACCTTATTCCTGATAGTGTAGCATACATGATATGCCTTATCTATATATGTGCCTGCTAGCATACCATGCACTATACTCTTGACTTGATAACCTTACATGCTTAATGGTGTTCTATTGCATGATTCATGTAGATAATGCATATGTCAGTTATTTTCTATACTTATTATTAGTTCATGTTATTTCCTTTGATACTTCATGATTTGGTTGAGCTACTATGTACTTTGCTCTTTTTTCTGACAGGATCGTTGATTACAGGTGAGATTGACCCCTTAGATTGTCATGGCAAGCAGCGAAGCTCACTCCAAATGTTCCTGAGATGTAGATGGATGTATAGGTTAATGACATGATGTATTAATTGAGGATATTGTAGATTTAGATAGTCTTTATCTTGACCAACTTTGTACCCGGATATTCATGTATAAAGCTGTAATAACTGTATAGTGATCTGTGATGGTTAGTAGTAGATAATTCTGTAGGACCATTGAGTCCCTCTAGAGGGGGTGGATAGAGTGTGTGTGTGTGCAGCAGAAAATAATCACCACTAAAAATTAACAAATTATAAGCTATGGCAGGAATAAGAAACAGTAAATTAAGTAGCAGCAAGAGATAGAAGATCAAACTCAGTGAACACCACGATATATACTGGTTTTTCTCTGAGAGGACTAATCCAGTCGCGAGTACTCTTGCCCGCTGTTAATCTACTATTTGTAAGCTAAATGAGAGCTTATCGTCTCTTTACAACATCGTGCTTGGCGACAAGTGCACGACCGACTTCACAATACCGTGCTTGGTGACGAGCACACGACCGACTCCGAAAACTGAGAAGTTTTCTGACTTGTAACCTTTTTTATAACTCGGTAAACCAAAGAATCTAAATCGAACAAAATGTTTACTGGCTTTGGCTAAGAGTAGTATAGGTGAAATGTGAAAGCTTTAGATCTCTGAAAAATACTTAAAAATAGATAGAGATAAGTGTGAATGAGTGATTAGAAATATGAAAATCCTTCTCTATTTATAGTATTTTTTTTGACCGAACTCGGACAGAATTCGGGCTGAGTTCGGATGCTACGATCTCGCAAACGAACGTTGGATGCAGCTTTGGAGGCAACAGATATTCAAAAAAATTCTCAGACCAAACTCGGACCGAACTCGGCTAGAGTTCTATCCAAATTTTGTCTAAGCAGAATAGGATTTTTTGGTTCAAATTGCGTAGGGTTTTTGGGCTGTTTGGATATATAGTTTTGAGATAAGTAGGTAGGCTTTTTGGATAGGTGGACTAGAAATAACCTAAGCCAGTAATATCCCGATCGATCTTACATTTATATTTTCTAGACTCAATAAAAACAAAATACAGAAGAAGTATAAAAAGACTCGATATGTATTCTGATACAATTGCCTTTGGATGATGACTCGAATGTTCTTTGTAGACGCAAGATGTAGACGTAGTACGTTCTTTGATATTGATTTCAGTAACCTGTAACTTCAGTAGCAATTGTATATTTAGTGTATCGACTTAAGTTGCCGTTGATTATCAAAATCAGGTGTGACCATCTAGGAAATGGGACAACAAATTTGTGAATAGATGTTGTGATTAGTATACATGACTACTGGATGATGACTAGACTAGACGGCTGACTATCGCTGTCAACGATAGTGTAGGCCGGACATGACTCAATTCGTACCCGATTATTCGAGAGCAGGTCGTGACATATTTTTGTGGCGGCCCATGCAGGTCAATCTAATGGTTTTAATTTAGGACTAGAGTACTATTGGGAGCCTGCAGAAAGGAAACTCATCACAGTATAGGCCGATTGTGTGATTGTGTATACTTTACTATCTATAGTAATTTCTAAATTTTTTCTATTCCTTATAGTTTTTCCTACAAAAGTCGTGATTATAATTCCATGAATTTTGGGGATTATCTTTTCCCACATCATTATCGGATTCTAACATCCTTTAGGATCTAGGCTTCCTTGTTATTTAGAGATTAAAGTCAGATTTTCCAAACTCCTCCTTTAGCAAGCATATTCATGGACCATTTCAAATTCTCGATTGGTTTAATCAAAATCTACTTCTCTATCTCTATTTAGAAGCTAGAACTATTTACTATTTGGAGTTTCAACTCCTCATTTAGCAAGTTTATCGAATCTCTTAATAGCCATTTCAAACTTCTCCATTGATTTTGGTTAAGAATCCTATTTGATTTTCTCTAACCATTCCAAAACCCAAGTATTTCATTTAGATCCATAGAGCTCATATACCAGTTATGTGACCCAATCTTTTTCCAAACTTTTTATTAGCCGTGAGGAATTATTTTGCAAAATAATTCCAGTATAGGACAATATTCCCTAATCACTTTCTAAGGAGCCAATGACAATTCCATTCATTGGTTTCTTGTACTCAAAACTTTACGATTTCTATTTCACCCTAAATCCAACTCAATTAACCATAGTTGGATTTTGATCAATGATGTGTCTATAAGCTTCTGACTTCAATCATTGAATATCAGAGAAAGATTAAAGAATGGATACCACTTCTGGCTTAACTCAATCCTGATGACTCTTTTCTTCCTATTGATAATAGATCCATTTTTTCTCAAAAATAGATATTTACACTGATACTACATGCCTTCCTAGTGTCCCTACTAGGAAAACTAGTCAAAGTTGTGAATTGACCCCTATAAATGATTTAATTATTTATTATTAAGACCTTTTGACTTTTAGAAGACCCGGTTGTAACAAACAAGCCCGGATTTGACCCGAACCAAAACCCAAGCCATGTAGACATATAGTGCGTCCAAAGACGTCCATGTCGATATATATTTTAAGTATATACTTCGTACCTTATTTTAAATGGTTTAATAAATATTTCCTAAATAATTGTTAGATATATAATATTAATATTATTAATATTGATTGGATATTTTATTTTTGGATATGATAACTTTGCTAAATATATTTTTAGATTTTCTGGAATAATAGGCTAGAAATGCATGTGTATAGAAATACATTATAGTATAAATATATTAGATTATATGTGTGTGTATATATATATAATTAAAAGAATAGGAATTTTTATTATTGTTATTGAAATATTTATAAAGTTGGAAATATAGACTCATAAATAGAGTTTCATTTATAAAATATTTTTTAATATATGTTACAACTATTTGGTTATATATTTTTAAATGTTGCTTGTGCGCGCACACACACACACACACACACACACACACACACACACAACACACACACACACACACACACACACACATATATATATATATATATATGTATATATATATATATATATATATATATATATATATATATATATATATATATGTATATATATATATGTATATATATATATATGTTGCGGACCTCATCAACCGTATCAGGAAAAAACTCCATGGCTGGCATAATGCTACTCTATCCCCAGGTAGCAAAATGATCCTCATCAAACACGTCCTCACATTTATTCCCATATATACCCTAGCTGCTTGTTCCCCCCCCCCCCAAGAAAGTGCTGTCTTCGATCGAGATCATCTTTAGCAACTTCTTTTGGGGGCACAACGACGGCCACGACAAGCATTATTGGGCTAGTTGGGACACCATGGCGCAGCCTACCAAAGAGGGGGGCCTGGGATCACCAAACTTTCCTATATCGTTCAAGCATTCTCGATGAAATTGTGGTGGAAGCTCCGCACGGCCCAGAACTTATGGACCAGGTTCATGAAGGCTAGATACTTCAAGCACATCCACCCGTCGTTGGCCATCTCTAACAGCAGATCCTCCACGGCGTGGAGGCGCATGCTCATCGGGCGGTCTCTGGCTAAACCTGAGATGCGCTTTCAAGTAGGCAACGGTGATTCGTCGGCATTCCTGGAGCGATGGGTTGGAGATACCTCACTTCCTAATCACTCAGAAGCCCACAAGCATTGTAAGATCAAGAACATTTGGGACCCCATCGATAACACCTGGAGTTAGAACGGGGTCCAGGAGTGGGCAGGCCCAGAGGCCGTCGATCGCATCCGAAGATGCAGAGTGACGCTCGGGTCTGATGCGGACGAGATCCGGTGGTCGGCCGACGCTTCGGGTTCATTCTCGGTCAGATCGGCTAGGAGGGTGATCCAGGGTACTGCTGCACCTGCCCCTAGCATCGTCCCCTTCTGGCAGAGAAGTATCCCAAGAAGTGGTCCTTCATCATTTGGAGAGCCCTGCACAAGATCCTCCCCACCGACGACACTCTCAACACTATCGGGTTCAGCCTAGCATCCGCGTGCACATGCTGCAAGGATCGTCAACCGGAATCGGTGGACCACATCTTCTGTCGGGGCAACCTTCCGGTCAAGGTATGGAGTGAGATTTCCCATCCCTGTAGGATGAACCCAGGGGGCAGGCACTTCAACGACCTCGCTGCAGCATGGGGTATGGTGTCCCATGGCCACTAGATCGTAGCAGCAGTTGCCACGTGGGTTCTATGGAGGAAACATAACAAGGCTAGATATGAAGGCCACCAGTTTAACGTCGACCAGCTGATTGGGGAGATTATCAGGCAATGCAGCAAGCGGAGGTCCCTCTGTCACCACGGCCAAACGGTTTTTTGGAACTCCTTCATATCCAGGGATTAGTCTATGGACTCCTTTTCTCCCCTCTTTTTTGTTAGTATACGTGTATAGGCTTCAACATTTTGCGCCTTCTGGTATACTTGTATAGCTCTGGATTTTTTTTTATGGAATAAAATGGGGAACGTTTTGGAATATATATATATATATAAAATAAAAACAAGAGCGGCATTGTTCCCGCGGAAACAGTACTTGCTCTGGCCCGATTGAATGAGGAGGAAAAAAACACAAATGAAGATTGAATCAAATCTTTCACAGATTTTTCCCAATTAATCCCGACTAGATTCTCCACAAATCTTCCATAAATCCCATTCTGAATCCAACACCCAATCTCTACGGAATTTGATTAAAAAGAACATGTATATATATTCCTAAATCTCTTCGAAAAGCCTACAGAAAAAAAAACCATCCCGACCCTCATGGTCACCCAGGAACCATCTTTCCTTTCCTACAACCCCTTCCCAGTCATCTGCATCGCCGTTGGCCCCATGAATCGCGTCGGGCAGCGGACAACCGTCGCAACAAGCAAAAATAGTCGCAGCAGCAGTAGCTACAATAGTTTGTCGACCTGGTTTTTGAGGTTCGATTTCTCCCACCCTCTTCGATTAATTTTTGATCTAATAAATTTAGGGTATAACCTATGTAACAAAGAACAGGTCCTTTCGATCAGTTTTTATTTAACTACCTAGATTGTCGAGAAAATTTACCTAAACTTGGGCGAAAAACGGTTCCTAACAATTCATAAAACTGACCCATGCACCCACGTTGGAAGGCAGAAATATGCTCAGTTAGTAAATAATTTTGAAATTTAATTAAACAGGTTTGAAGACAACATATAGGATATCGAAACCCTATTAATAGATTTAATTCTAGTTAGTTAAGCAGTGAGATAAGTCCGCGTGAAAACCTAGGAAAAACTAGGAAAACTGGTTTTAAAACTTAGAATCTTTCCCGATACGGGATCTGTCCCGACAAATCGGGCGACTTCATTGCAACCCGTGAGCATCGAAAGGTGCGTAATGATGTTGCGGATGTATAGACTTTGACGGAACTCGAATTGGTTACGTGTGCACAGAAAATTTGAGTCATATCGGTCGAGGTACACCGTATCGACCCTTTTACAAAAACCATAATTACTTTGTCCACGTTCATCACATCTCGACGAAACTTGTGCCACTGGACTCGTATTATTTTATGGTCTTGTGAGCCAAGTTTGGTCCAATTTTGAGAAGGTCGACCGGAACGGTATTTTAGCGGGTCCACGACCCAACTCAATGGGTGAGTTTATGCACGGCTCATCGGAATTGAAATCTATATATACTATTGAGTTCGAATCAAAAAACTGGAGTCATAGGCATATAATTTGTCAACTTTTGAGACCATAGGTTCTGCCACATTTTTTGGTGCAAAGCGGGTCCAATAGAGGACACTATCTTGGTCCGAAATTATAGTTGTGCCCCTATGTCCAGAATAGACTTATGGGTAGTTAAACTTAGTCATTTTTCTTATGCCAAACACATTGGCGATGTCTGTTTCAGCATCCGGAGACATTAGCGAGAGTTTGACTTTTGTGGCTCACTGAGTGATTGAATATTATTGGTTTTACGTGCTACCACCAGACAAATATACCTTGCCAAATTTCTACAGTTTACTTAAATGTATGTTCTTATTATTCTTTCTTGTTCATGTCTTATTTTCTACTCTATATTTACAGTCTTACCATGATTTATTTTCATGTCTTGTACCTGTTATCACTTACTCCTATTATTAATTATGTTTTATATATCTCCACACATGACTTCGATAGTGTTTGTTACGTGAGCGACTTGACTTGACTTGATCATGTGTTCCATGTTACCTTGACTTGACCCTCCACCGATACTAGGATTGGCTACTTGACCACTCTCGACTTGGAAGACCAACGCATGGCTGCGATAGAGACTCACTATAGTTAGAAAGTACCACGCAGGACTACTAGCTATAGAACCGGGAGCACCACGCAGGACTACGGTCATTTAATTTATTTGTATCCATACTTAGTATTATTTTCTATATGACATGTCATGATCTATAGAGTTCTTCCATGTGACCTTTATTTCTTGTTCTAGTTGTTTTCCTGTTTTTTCTGTTTTTCTCACATGTTATATAATGTCATAGTAGGCATGTTTATATGTATCTTCCTAGTCCCCTGAGGACCTGGTGATCTCTCTAGGCTTAGTTAGAGAGGAAGACTATCCGGAGGTTTACGATTCTAGAGTCGAGACAGATGATGTACTTTCGCAAGAGGACGAGATAGTGCCCGAAGATTTCTCTTGACACACGTCTCTGTGTTTTAGACTTGCTACTTTATTTCCTTTCATTTCAGCAGATCTGTAGTTGATGATTACTTTATTTCCTTTTACTGTGGTTTCAGGATATCTTATCCACACATTTATTATTTTTATTTCCTGTTGGACAATTCTTTTCATCAGTATAATTTTATTGGACTTGAATCTTGTGTCTTATTACTCTGTGTTGATGAGATTAGTTGTGTACCTATGACTTGTATTATTATTCTGGGTTGTTATCAAAATTTAAAGCTTAAGCATTTGGCTAATGGGCTTGTCATGGAGTTTGGCCCATTGTTGAATTAGTGCTAGCATATACCGTATTCCTGGTCCTACGTATTTTGGGGCTGGGGTGTTACATATTTTTATGGTGGCCCATACAGGTCTACGTTAATCACTTCGTTTATGCTACTATACCGACGTGAGCCTACAAATATGACAGAAAAGACCCATAGGATCTCATCCACATACTTGATCTCCTTCCTTGATTCCATTTTCAAACTCTCGTTTGATTGCCTTGAATTGCATCTTGCTTGATTCCTTTCCTAGCACGAGTCTTATTTTTTGTGCGATAGAATTTAGAACGATGGCTCGTATTAGGTATATATGCTCCATTGTTTTAATTACACTACTAGTTGAACTCTTGTAAGTTGGGTAGCAAGCCCCACCACCTAGCATCCAATGTCCTTATGACCCATTAATGAATTATAGATGAATGACACTTGATATAAGCTAGTGTAGGAAGATAGGTTTACCTAGACTATAGAGTTTTAGAGGCTCATACCTCAATTGGACGACCAAAGACTTAGACAAGAAGATAATAGGACAACTGTAGAGGCACAAACACCGGATGAGTCTTAGATTTTGATTAACTTGAACTATTTATACTTTCTATCACCATCTCACGTACTTATATTTTTGGACTATCTTGACTAATGCTGCTATCACAGCCTAGTTTTGCAAGCTTATTCCTTTATCGAGCTTCTTCAGAACATGTTATATTAGTGACGTCCACTAGCATATTGTCTATTTAGGATCGGTGTATTATGGTCTGATCAATCTTGGTACACTTGGTTCACTCTTCATATAACTATTCTACGTGGATTAAAATATAGTTGACTTAGCTTATTAGACCTATACTTGCCCTGTAGACAGAACCGAGCATATCTTATCGACAAATAGGAATCTATAAAAATAGGATCTCATCCGCAACTGCCTTGACAACTCTCTTTCGAACTATTCAATCGCCTTTGAACCCCGCATTTGTATTCGATCACGTCCTCCTTGAAATCTTTATTGTCTTACGCCTTTACCTATTTTGGGAAGAAAACCCTTCGTGCTTGAAGTAAGATAGATATATGTGTAGTACAACGTATGAATCCCATAAACCAATTGTATTATTAGGTGGTTATTGTTTCACTTAACAAAACGCCTAAAATTGGCTTTTGAAAGAAAACGAGAAAAAGTACAAAAGTACAAATTGTTTCTAGAAAGTATTGCTATGGAAGTCTGGTCTGAAAGCGATCACTTTGTTCCTTGGACCACACGATGATGATGAAGAGAACTGCTTGAGGACGATGAACAATTGAAAGAACTAAGTCACCAGAAATGTATCGACACAACGGCACTGATGGCACAGTCGAATGCTTTCCTGCTTTGTTTCATCCTGTTCTTGAGAAAAAGTTGAAGAAATGCTTCTGGGAATATCACTCTGAAAGTATGAGTTTTCTCAGAATCTCCTCTTCTGTATATCTCTCTTGATGATCCCCTCTTGTGTTAAAAATAAGTCTATTTATAGACTAGACTCCTTGTGCGTAAAAAGCAACAAAATTGGGTCTCTACGCAAGTAACTGTCACCACGATTGAAAATCAACCTTTACGCGTGATGACACGTGTCCCATGTAGAGTTTTGATCTCTACGCATGGTGACACGTGTCCCACAACTTCAGCAATATGGGGAGAGCACGTACACACGTTCCTCGATAATTGTGGCATGAAAGCCATGTATGCAGACCACGTTCTCACATAGTCAGAAAAGATTGGGCGTAAAAATGACCCAAAATAGACTTCCTGCGTAAAGTAGCAGACTAGGCGTAAAATAACTCAAAATAGACTTCTCGCGTAAAGTGGCTGAAAAGTAGCCTTGAGCGTATAATTAGCTCAAATAAACTCTACGCACACGAAAGCCTTGAGCGTAAAAGCTCGAATAGCTTTCATGCGTAAAAGAAGCAGTCTCTTGAGCGTAAAGTAGCCCATCTGTACGCTAAACGACAAGTGTTGGGTTTGGTGTAAAAAAATTTTCTCGGCTTCAGTTAAATGTTCTGTCAGAAAATCACTCTATCAGATCAATATCACGCACATTAAATACAGTCTGACAGCCTGTCTCTCCCGTAAAAGCTGAGAATGGCTCTCGCGTAAAAGAGCTCGCGTAGAATTTTGAATCTGACTCAGTAGAGTCTTTTAATGAGCCTTGCGTAGAGTCTGACTTGCGTAAAGTTCTTAACTTCTTTGACTTGATCTATGAAGTTTATTTTATGCTTCTACAAGACCCCCTTCAAAGTTTTCAAATTTTTCTAAAATTTGAAATACTTTGAACGGAAGCGTAAAATCCGGGATATCCAACAGTCATCCGCGTAGAATTCGGGATACCGAACGGTTATCTGCGTAAAGTTCGGGATACCCAACAGTCCGCGTAAAGTTCGGGATATCCAACAGTCAGCGTAAATTTTGGGAATTTGAACCAGTTTCAAAATTTTCTATAAATAGAGCTTTGCCGGAAGAGAGAGAACTTTACTCATTTTTGCAATCTCAATCTCTTTTACTCTCTTCTTTTTCGAAATCTCAGTTCAACTCAATGGCCCCCAAGAGTAAGACCACCGCCGGCGTCAAGGGCAAGAAGCCCGCCGTTGCTGCCTCGTCGGCGGCTGATCGAGCAGAGACCACCATTCCAACATCGGTGGAGACCCCAAGACCTAATCCCGCTGTGGCTCCGGCCATGATAGGTAAAACCCTATCTATTTCGGCCGTGAGTTCGTCGAAAAAAGAAGAAGAAGAACCGAACAAAAAACCTAAATTTTATGCCCACGTTTAAACGTGTCAGCGTAAAAATACAACTCACCAAATACGCCCACGTCTATACGTGCTAGCGTAAAAATAGAAACAATAGAATACGCCCAAGTTAGACGTGTCAGCGTAGAATATAAAAATACACTCACGTCAATACGTGCCAGCGTAAAAATATAAACAACAGAATACGCCCACGTTATACGTGTCAGCGTAGAATGTAAAAATACGCTCACATCAATACGTGCCAGCATAAATTATTAAATACGCTCACATCAATATGTGCCAGCGTAAAAATAACATACGCTCACATCTATACGTGTCAGCGTAAAGCATAAAATACGCTCACATCTATATGTGCCAGCGTAAAATACGCAAGTGATAAGACTTTGCGTAAAAATAGTCAATAGAGAACTTTTGCACTTAATTTTTAATTTTAATCAACTTAACGTCTACGCGTAAGCGTAAAGTTTGCATAGTCAAGCTCTCTAGTACAGAGTCTTTAATTTGTATGCGTAAAATTCAGAATAAGTCATCAGCGTAAAATTCAAATTAAATTTTTACTAACTTGATTCTTCTTTTTCTTTTGGCAGTGGACTTGCAAATTCATCCTCTCACAAAGGTATAAGGCTCACCAGCTGGTATGGTGGGCTCAAACTACTTGGAGAATTTTTCTCATGTTGAATTCCCTCAATCAGATACACAATACCCTGAAGAGAGACAATAGCTAATAGTTGCTCAGGGAGACAGGATGCTGCTGTTATTGATGAATGGAGAATTGCTGGTGTCGCTAGATTGCCAGCAATTTTTGAAGCCTGCTTTCATGTTTGGGGATGCTATAGATTTCCAATCATAAATCAACCCCAAGAAGGAGGCTTGGGTGTTTAAATTTGGATAGAGGGCGATGTATCTCCCAGACATGGCAAAGGATTATCCCTTATTTTTATTTGTACACGCCACCCATCCAAGATAGATGCTATGGAACCTGACTCCCAGCAGTCATGGTAGACCAGGCAGAATTATTTTCAAGAGGGACGGGGCCAACCAAATGGGCTACCATACCAGTACTCCCAGTGGTGGTATCATTCCCTTCGCTGGTCTACTGCCTGGATTCATACCAAGCGAAGATTCAGCTTTGATTCAACCAGTGCAGATCCCAATGTTCGTAAAAAAGCTTATGAAGGCCTCAGTATTATATCCCCAGGCCAACCCTAGGCTGCCAGGGTGGATGACACCTCATAATCAGAACTGGATTCAACTTAGTGCCTGGATCATGAAGAATTTCAAAACAGAACTACAAGCCATTGGATTATAGGAAGCAGTAGCCTCCACGAGTCAGGTTATAAACAACAACCTGTTCTTTGCTTTAATGGAGTTGTATATCAGTTCAGCAGGGACTTTTGTAACTCCGATAGGTAAAATAGGCTTTGCACTACATGAGATGCAGTTTATCTCTAAGCTGCCAATGGATGAAGCTCCGTATGAAGAATATGTTCCCTCCAACTGGGAACTAGCAGAGATCAGGAAGAAAAATCCTCAGTTAGTTGAGGTATACCAAGAATTGATATGCCACTATCTGACTTGCACCACTATATATGAAAGTGGATCGCATTTGGCATACATCAATAAATGGACAACATATCTATTCTATCATAAGAATAGGATATCCAAGGATGACAAAGAGAAATTTCAAGATAACAAGGCTCAACCTATCAACCCTTGTTCAATCATCCCTCATGATTCAATAAACACTTGGATGGCCACCTATAAGTTTTCGGATAAATATTTAGCTACGAAGGGTGGAGAATTCCCTGCTGGGATCGAAGCATTGAGCTTTTTGAGAAATGGCAGCCGAAAGCTCTCAAAAGAAGCCTTGCTAGCGGGCTTCCTTTCCCTGTGGCTACGAAGATAGGTCATACCAGGGATTGGCACAGCTGACAGGATTCACCGAAACGTACTATGGCCAGCAATACGTTTGGTATTCAAAGTCAGGATCAACCTGTTATCGACAATGGTGTGCCGAATAAATGCAGGTTTGCGAGCATTTGGTGATGAACTGATCAACAATGCTCCTCACCGAAAAGATTTCCCTAGGGTAGAAATGCCCTACACTTATTTGATGGGCTGGTTGTTACATCACAACTGCAGTTTTTTGCCACCAGTCCCTGGAAATGATACGGAGGTATTCCTCCAAAAGTTTAATAAAGCCACGTGGACTGCAACTTCAGTGGCGGACACCCGGGCAACACTCAACTATTCCCACGGGTGGAACTTTTTCTGTACAAGACCACCAGTCCCAGCTGACTGTTTCGGGATGCAATTTAAAGATATAGGTGAAGGGAGGACTTCATTACCTACACCAGTTTTTAAATGGCTAATGTGTATCAGACCCTCACATCTGATGTATAGGAATAAAGACAATTGTGCGTTCGAACCGTATCTACCCAGTCGGTTCGCTCGTCAGTTTGGATATGACAAACTACACGTTGGTAATCCCTCCACCTGCTTCCATAATTATGGAAAATTAATTGATGGTGTAAGAGCATGGAGGTACTTTAGTACTGCATGTACCGGTGCTAGATTCCGGGTATCAACTGCTACAAGTACAACTGAGCTACGAATGCTTCATACGTATGCTCATTTTTTTGCATCCATTCGCTCCTTCGTGAATGACTACAACATGAAGGGGAGTATTCGATGGGCCAAAGAAGGAAATATCGAAGAACCAGTTAGGGTACCTTCGGACATACCCGATGATGTTGTTGTTCCAGACGAGTACCTGGAAGTGATTCCTACGGGAGTTGGAGAACCAGCTGCTGGACCAATTATTATAGTCAAAACCCGAAAGTGAAAATCAAATGCAGCTGTTACTCTCCAGGAGAAGAAGAAAAAAGTTACTGTTAAAGGGCCTTCTAGACAGAGAGCCGCTACTCCAGAGAGCGAAACTCCAGTCGAGGAGCCTCAACACATTGCATCTTCTTCAGCTCATCCTGGAGAAGGGTCTTCAGCATCTCAGCCCGCAGCATCAACAGAAGCTATGGGGCTCCTATCTCCTGGACATCTCAGCACCTCTGCACATCTGACTTTTCTACAGAAGGTACAAGCTATTGAGGACACTGCCACGACTCGTGCTAGTGATCCGGAGCCCATCCCCTCAGATGAACCGGCTCTTGACTTCGACGATGATGACTGGGATCAGGATTATGACTCGCTCATAGCACGTCCTGCACCTGCTCCAGGTAAATATAAATTACAAAATCTATACAAAATTATGTATTATGATTTTGAATAATTTAACTTATTTTGTTTAATCTTTGTAGGTGTCATCGCTGCAGTAAAGCCTGTGGCTCCGCTTCCTCTTCAAGAAACTATCCATGAAGAAGGAACAGAGTCTGAAGGAGAGAGTTCTTCTTCAGAAAAAGATACTGCTCAAAAAAAATGTTCTCCATCTACTGAGGTACAACAAGAGCCTGAAGTAGAGGCCCAGCAAGGATTGCCTTCTCTTGCTGAAGACAGAAAAGAAGAACCAACTGCAGATGAAGGAGTAGCTGCAGAAGAAGAACCAGTTGTAGATAAAGAAACAGCTGTAGAAGAAGAACCAGTTGCAGAAGAACCAACTGCACTGAAGTACTCCCAGAAGGTGATGAAGATATTGTCAACTCATCAACCGAAATCGGAGATGTAGTAATAGCATCTTTAGTTATTGCTACTGATCCGGCACAAGTTCTTGAGAAGACAGTGTCTGAACCTGTATCATTTACAACAGTCACCATTCCTCCTGCAACAATCACCGCCACCGAAACTCAAATAGCTTCAGTTCCAGAAACGGCTGGAGCAATGATCCATAAAATTGCTGAAGATATTGTTTATAAAGATCCTAGGGATCAATCAGCCATGGTAGCAACATTAACAATGGCTTTAACTCAACTTGCTACCAAGGCCACAACAACATCTGCTCCCAGTCTTCAGAAGAGGGATTTGGTAAACCTTGCTGCCACGCCGAGCTCTAATGCAGAAATGAATCTCTTAGTTGAGATCCATACTGAAACTTTCTACAAAACCTTGGCAGCTTTGATCAAGATGGTCTTGAAGAAGGGCCTTAATTATGAAAGCTTGAAGGCTGCAATTGCTCTCACGATCAGGAATGTTGCTATGTTCAATGACGCTGAGAGAGCCGTAGCTTTGGAGAAGGTAGTGGAAGGACTTGAACAACCTATTAAAGAATATCTAAGGCTGTCAAGTGAGACTCTTGAAAGTCTCATCCAAACCGAGTATGATGCTTTATCAGCTGAATATATCACTCGGGAGACTATTTTCAATGAATCTCTCCAGGATTATGGCAACAAAGTTGCCAGGGAGAAAGCTTTATTGAATGAAAATAAACCCCTTCTGGAGATGCATAAAGAAGCCTATGAGACTTCAAACATGAGAATTCATCAACAAGATGATAGAATTTATGAAGTTGAGGTGGAGTTAGTTCGCTTGAAGGTAGAAAGAGAGCAGATGATTGCAGCTAGAGACCAACATCTGACGCAAAGCTCAATACTGGAAGAGAAGGTTTTTGGCGCTGAAGCTGTCATTAAAACCCTTTATGATGCCAAGGATAAAATGATAGCTACTTTCGCCGAACTCTCTCATCTCTGTACTCCAGAAGCCCGACGATCCATAGCTACTGCTACTGTATTGAATTCTCATGAGAAGCGTCTAGCAGAGCTGCAAAAAGTGCTCGAAGATGTATCTACTCCTCCTTAGGAAATAAATAATTTTGTATTCTTCTTTTTGAATCATTAATAAAGAATTTTGTATTCTTCTGTCTTTTCCTTTCTGTAATATTACAAGAAATGAATAAAATCATTGTTTTGTGACCCTATCATTTATTTTGAATTTAAATAATAGGTATGAGATAGAAAACACTTATCAGAGGTAATATGGACATGACATGTCTTCTAAACTCAATAAATTATATCTATCCAGAGGTAATGTGGACATGATAGATAATGAATCTTATTTTCTTTTTAGAGTGTACAATACTATCAGAGGTAATATGAACGTGACAAATTGTAATTTACTCAAAGAAAATAGATTAATATCTATTCAGAGGCCATATGGACATGATAGATAAGAAAAGAAGTAAACTTAATATTTATTCAGAGGTCATGAGGATATGATAAATAATAAATCTTCTTCTTTCTAAAATCTGCTGGTAAGACAGAAGATCAAAATTCTCTTTGAGGAGAACAAATAATCAGTTTAACCAAACCTTGGTAGCTGGGGAATAAAAAAGAAATTCAGACATAATATTTCTTCAAGAATTTTCCATTAATTGGCATCATGAGCAAATCTCCATTAGGTTTAGACAACCTATAGGCACCATTAGAGAATACTGTCTCGACTGCATAAGGACCTTCTCATTTTCCTTAGAATTTTCCTTTGCTCTTATGAGTCATCGCCATCGGTCTTCGGACAGCTAGAACTAGCTCACCGACTTTGAATATCCTCTCTTTAACTTTACGATTGAAAGCTCGAGATATGCGGGCTTGATATAACTCGATATGCTGTTGTGCTTGAAGACGCTTCTCGTCTAGACCTTCAAGTTCTTGAAGTCTCAACCGATCATTATTCTCTGTAGTTAGCTCATTAGCAATGGCTATTCTAAGAGACAAAATCTGGATTTCCAGTGGAAGAACAGCCACACATCCGTAAACCAGTGAGAATGGTGTAAAACCAGTAGGAGTTCGGACTGTCGTTCGGTAAGCCTATAAACATTCTCCAAGTTTCTCATTTCAATCACGTTTATTAGAAGAGACAATCTTTTTGAGAAGTTTAATAATTGTCTTGTTGAAAGCTTCGGCCAAACAATTAGCAGCTGGATTGTAAGCTGTAGAAGCCGAATTTTGGATCCGATTCTTGTCACAAAATCTATAAAATGCCTGACTAGCAAATTGGGGTCCATTATCATGAATTATCCTTTGGGGAATCCCAAAATGATAAATGACATGGTGTTTGATGAAGCTAACCACATTAGATGTTTTCACTTCAATAAGGGGAACCGCTTTCGCCTATTTAGAGAAATAATCTGTTATGGCCAGGATAAATCGATGTCCTTTAATAGAAGGAGGATTAATCGGACCAATAATATCCATGCCCCAAGCTTCGAAAGGCCAAGAAGCTGCCGTAGTGTAGCACCCCTTCCCGGTAATTTGGTTAAAATATTTTTTATTATTTATTTGATTTAAATGATGGTTTTTAGATTTTTATAAATGATTACTTAGTTAATTATTATGGTTGATGACTTTAGCCATGATGGAGTTTTGAAGTACAAGACGGTTAGGAATCATGGCACGGATGGTGCCATAGCGTGCTTGGACTAGTGTTTAGACATGGTAGGGGAAGGTCAAGCCATCGGTGTGTCCTAATTAGGAAAACCAGGCCAAGTTATAGAATGACCATTAGAAATAGTTTAATTAATTATTATTAGATTATTGACTATGTAGGAAACCGGTTGAACCAAACTAGCCCAGATTGGACCCGAACTAAGCTCAAGCCCAAGCAGGCATATAATGAGACCAAAAACGTCCATGTAGGTAGACAGATGTGTATATACGTATTGGCAGTCCATTTTATAGCCTAGTGATCATTTCTATAGTGGAATATTTAATATTGCATATTAAGTATTTTATTTCTGTTATTATTATTATTGCTATTAATCGTATATATAAATATATAGTTATTACTAGCTGTTTTCCCTTCTTCTAGCAAATGAATATAGAAAGAGAATTAGTAATTTAAAGTAGATATATATCTAGATATATATATATATATAGAGAGAGAGTATATATATATATATATATATATATATATATATATATATATATATATATATATATATATATATATATATATATGTATATATTGTATATGTATATATTGTATATGTGTATTTATATATAAATACATAAATGTACATGTGCGTATGTGTATTTATATAAAAATATAAATATATTGTATATGTTTATTTGTATATAAATATATATTATAAATATATGTATAAGTGTGTGTATATATATATGTATATATATACATAGGTACTTATGAGTGTATATATATAAATATATATTATTTATGGGTGCATGTATATATATAGATAAAATATATACGTATATGTGTATAAGTCTATGAATATCTAAATAAGTATTTGTGTATATATATGGTAATATGTGTACGTATACGTGCGTGTGTGTGTGTGTGTATATATATATATATATATATATATATATATATATATATATATATATATATATATATATATATATATATATTATTATTATATATATAAAAAATATATTATATATATATATATATATATATATATATATATATATATATATATATATATATATATATGTATGTATATATATATATGTGGCTAAAAAAGATATTCATATATATGTGGCTAAATATATATATATATATATATATATATATATATATATATATAAAATATATATATATATATATATATATATATATATGGCTAAAAAAAGAAAAATAGTAATAAAAACCCAAAAGCCCCCAGGCTAATCCCGAGCCCAGCCCGAGCGGCCCAGCCAAATCCCAAATCCCAAGCCCAACACCATTTTCCCAGCCCAAGCAAAATCACCTGCTAAACCCAACTGAGCCAGGCTCACAGGCCAGCCCAGCCTGGCCATGGGTCAAAAACCCCGAGCCAGCTAGAGTAGAGTTAACACCCGACTCACTAAACAGGCTCTCGATATATATATATATATCGAGAGGGAGGCCGAAAGGAAAGAAAATACAAAAACCCTAGCACCAACTCGCCGCCACGTCGACCCCCCCTCCACCTTGCATGACCCCCGGCAATCACAGCGCCGCCGTGGGCGGCGAAATAGTCACCGGAACCCCCACGCGCACGACCAGGCGCAAGACAACAACAGCAAATGCAGTCCACCGAGAAGAATTCACTACGTGTTTTCTTCGTGCACGCTCGACTAATCATCGAGCCGTTTTCTCTAGTATGCATCTAACCTAACCATCTTTGTTTCGATCCTATTAGCTCGATTTACTTTGCACGACACGCGTCACGAATCGAGCCCAAAGATTGACACAAACCTGTTTGCAAAGAGTAAAACAGAGCAGTCCCCACCCCTATTAGGAAGGCTAGATTCTGTCAAACCACAGCGAATTTTTGAAACCTAATTGAACAGATCTCTAGAGGACCTAACCGAAATGGAAACCCCACATTTTGTTTAATTTTTAGCTATTTATACAGTAAGAAAATCCAGTTTGAAAACCAAGAAAAATCTATTTTAAAAATAATAAAAAACCTTTGATACGACGTACGTCCCGCCGATCCGGGCAAAGTGGTCGCGAACCGAAGGCATCGAAAGGTGCGTAACGGCTTCGTGGTCGTGTGGGCTTTGACGGAATTCAAATTGGTCGTGTGTGCACGACGAATTTGATACGTATCCGTCGAAATTTATCGTATCAGCCTCTGTGCAAATTTCCCAATTACTTTGTACATGCTCGTCAGATCGAGATAAAACTTGTGCCAACAGGACCGTATCATTTTTCTGGTCCTGTTTGCCAAGTTTGGTTCGATTCTGAGACAGTTGAATCGGAACACCGTTTTGCGGGCCCCACGGTCCGATTCAACGGGCGACTTTGTGCACGGCCTACCGGAATCGAAAACTGGGTATACGGTTGGATTTGTATCGGAAAACCGGATCCGTAGACATGTAGTTTGATGACTTTAGAGACCATTGACTCTGATATGCTTTTCGGTACAAAGCGGGTCCAACGGCGGACACCATTTTTGCCCAAAATTACCGTTTTGCCCTTGTGTCCAGAATTGGACTTAAGGACAGGCAATCCTAGCTAATTTGACTATTCTGAGAATGTTGAAAGTGTTTATTTCAGCTTTCGGAGACAATTATAGATTTTTGGACTTTATGGCGTACTAGTTGACGGTTTATTGTTAGCTCTTCCTGCTACCACCAGGCAAGTATACCTTGCCTCCCTCTACAGTTTATTTACATGCATATTTCTATTATTATATAGTTTTACTAGTTGGTTATTTACATATGATTTATAAATCGTGCATGCTAGTATAGCTATAGTCCTTGTACATGGTTAGCCTTGTAGTTCATATTGGATTGGTTCTCTCGTGTATCATGATTACGTCGTGTCGTGTCTTCACCTGTGTCTTGATTGAGTCGTGTCTGCAAGTGTGTGTGAGTGAACTGCTATTCCTTTATCTTTCCCACGACCTGTGAGTCCATACACGGGGCGAGGGTTTTCCTTTGCACCTGCGAGTCCACATACGGGGCGAGGGTGATTTGTTTTGAAACTGACCCACGAGTCCACATTCGGGGCGAGGGTTGGTATTCCATTGATCTACCAATAGTTCATTTATGCATACTTGATCCCGTATCCGTATTCATAGTTACCTGTCAGTAGCCATATGTCAGTCTCCTGTCTAGTTCTTGTTTATACCCTGGTTATATTATTACATGATTAAACTGTTAGATAGGCACGTTTTATGTATCTTGCTAGTCCTCTGAGGACCTGATGATCTCTTCAGGTTTAGCGATTGTATGGAGTTAGTTAGCAGAGCGGAATGGTAGAGGATTGTGATGCATGATATAGGTATTTGCTTGTGATATTTCTTTATTATCCTCTCGTGCTTTATATTCAGTACCATGATATACTCTGCTTATTTATAGACTCATATCATTCTTAGAGTCTAATCGAACAATATGCTAATGGGCTGCAGACCATGACCCATACTTGTTCATTCTTATTTTATATGATTCCTGTGGATTGAGATATAGTTTAGATTAGACATGATACCCATGACCTTGACAGCTTATACGTACTCGAGTCGGGCTGGAGTCCGCTCGATACGTAGTTGGCTTGCTCACGAGCTCGCGTCCAAAAAGCGGGTACGGGTCATGACACGTAGGATGTAAGAATTCAGATGGTTGATGAATAAAATCTGCATGAATCTGACATGCTTTACACCGTCTAGCATAATCCACAGCATCTGCTATCATGGAAGGCCAATAATACCCCATTCTTCGAATATAGTCCTATAATTTTGGACCCGGTTGATGAGTACCACAGACACCATCATGAGCTTCACGGAGTGTTTGCTTAGCTTCATTCTCAGAGAGACAATGCAGCAAAAGTCTGTCATAAGAACGACGATATAATATATGCAAAGAAGAATCATAGTAGAATCAAAATAATCGTCTTTTGATTGATGCAGCTTCTTTTGGATCTTCAGGTAAAATCCTATGAACCGCATAATCAATAAATGGACTTCTCCAATCCCTTTGCTGAGAACATGATTCTGTAGTATAACTTTGTTCGATATGTAAATTATTCTTGACACAGAATAGATCTCTATCCAACAAAGTAATGGTGTTTTATCTTCTGATTGGAACAGCTAAGTCTGCAGCTAAACTAGCGAGAGCATCAGCTTCCAAAATTTAAGAACGTGGTACGAATTCAATAAAGAATCCTTTGAATGAAAGGACCAATTCGATTACCGCTTGATGATAGGGAATGAGGTCAGGATTTCTGACTTCATATGTCCCTCTGACCTGCTTAACAATCAGTTGAGAATCTCCATAAGCTTCCAGGAACTCAATGTCTAATTGTTTTGCTACTTGAAGACCAATTAGCAGAGCATTATATTCTGCCACAATATTGGAAAATGGTTCATTAAGAGAATAAGTACGGTATATGACCATTTTATCTGGAGAGACCAAGACGATGCCTACTCCGGAGACAATATTGCCTTTAGGTCCAACCCGCGATGCTCCATCAAAGTATAGTTGCCAAATGTCATCCCTCAAAGTCATGTTACAATCCACAACTTCATCTGGAATGTCCTCATATAGTTTAGAGGTTTCAGGTATAAGGTGAGCTACTAAGAAATCAGCTAATGCTTGACCCTTCATTGATTTTTGAGGTACATAAATCATATCATAAGGAGTAAGCAACATTGCCCAGGTGGCTAACCTGGAGTTAAGAATACTCGGTTTTCTCATCAATATCCGAATAGGATTTATTATGGATATGACATGAATAATTTTTCCTGACACGTAATATCGTGTCTTTTGAACAGCAAAAACCAAGGCCAGACATTCTTTCTCCACAGGAGTATACATGTGTTCAGCTCCAACCATCATTCGACTAAGATAATAAATTGCATGTTCATGACCCTTATCACTTTTCTGTACAAGAAGAGCACCAAGAGAATGATCTAAGGATCGAACATATAGCAAAAATGGTCTTCCTACTACTGGGGGTACCAGAACAGGTAGATTCGTAAGGTATTGCTTGATGTCATTGAAGGTTTTTTGACATGCTTCATCCCAAACAAATGATACACCTTTCTTTAATAGACGAGAGAAAGGTTGACATCTCCCAGAAAGATTGGATATAAATCTCCTGATATAAGCAATGCGACCTTGGAAGCCACGAAGTTCTTTCAGATTACGTGGAGGACGCATTTCAAGAATTGCTTTGATTTTATCAGGATCAACATGGATACCTTGAGAAGTGATAACAAATCCTAAAAATTTGCCACTTAAAACCCCTAAGAAAGACTTAGTGGGATTCATCTTCAGTTGATGTTAACGCATCAACTCAAATACTGTCTTCAAATCTTGAATATGATCATCTTTTAATCGACTTTTGACAGCAATATTATCCATATAACATTCAACTGTTTTCCGTAGATGTTCTTGAAAGATATTGCTCGTGGCCCGTTGATACGTAGCACCGACATTTTTCAGACCAAACGGCATAACCGTATAGCAGTAAACTCCAAGGGGTGTACGAAAAATGGTATGCTTTTCATCTTCTGGATGCATCTTAATTTGGTTGTATCCTGAAAATTTGTCCATGAAAGACATGCGTTCAAAACCACATGTATTGTCTATCATGACATCGGTAATCGAAAGTAGAAATTCGTCTTTTGGACAAGCTGCATTAAGATCTCGAAAACTATGCAAACTCAGACTTTTCCATTCTTCTTCATGACAGGTACAATATTGGCAACCCAGTCTGGGTATTGTTCTTCACGAACAAAGCCACATGTGATCAGCTTTTTAACTTCTGCTTCAATTGCATCCATCATATCTGGTCGAAAATATCGCTACTGTTGTTTTACAGGTTTGGCATTAGGAAGAATATTGAGTTTATGAGTAGCTACTTTAGGATCTAGACCCGGCATATCCTCATAACTCCATGCAAAGATATCAATATATTCTTTAATCAGCTTTATCAACTCTTCTTTTTCATCTTCGGAAAGGTTTTTACTGATGAATATCGGCTTAGATGTAGTTCCATCTCCAACGTCAATCTGGACAATTTTATCTTTTGTAGATAGGTGTCGTTATTCAAAACGAAGCTTCCATTGAGTGTCCATTTGTTGTGCCCAAGGGTCATTTTCAAATGACTCAGATTCACCATCAGTTTGAATCATGTTTGACTGAAAAGACGCACTCAGATTCAACATACTAGTTTCCTCCAGAATTTGAGGATTGTAAAAAATTAAAAGAAAATTCTTCCTCCATATCTTATTTATACATGTGGGATGTATCAGATTCAATGAACTGGATTTCTTCAGAATCTGAGGATTGTGAAGAACTGGAAGAAATTTTTTTTTGTATATCTTCATTAAATATGTGGGATGGATCGTATCCCAACCCATGACGAGTTTTCTGGTAAAACGGATCACCATATAAGGGTAACCGTCTACCTTTGCCATGATTGAGACCTAGCATAGCTTTCAGATTATATTCTATATTCTAGATAATCTTAAGAGATTGTTGACTATATTTGTCAATTCTGATTTTTTCTTTATCTTTCTCTATGAGATCATCTGTCTGAGTAACAGGGATATTTCTAGCCAAGCCAAACACAATTTGGCGCTTGTTTTTCTTATTAGACGGGATCACGAAATAAGATTCTTCGTGACGTCTATAAGTTATACAAGCTTGTGATGATGAGGCTACAGGTAGAAGATAAGGAGAAGATATTAGGAACCTTTGAGCATAGGGTCCAACATCGACATGAGGAGGAAAAGAATTTTCCTTATGATTAATATATAAGGTTTCCTCTGTATTTATGTCATTTTTATGTTGATGACTTTGATTATCAGCAGATAAAGTCATTCTTTCAATAAATTTGACAGCCATATACTCCAAAAGGAAATCTTCATTAATATGAGAAAGTACAGAATGATCAATATTTACATTATTTATAGATTGACTACTACGCTTTGAATTGATCATTAACGGACCGTCATCCGTCTTCAGCATAGACTTGCCAAGGTTGATAATCAGTGGTTCTGGATCATTTGTACGAGAAGTACGTCCTTTGACCTTGATCATGAGAGGTTGAACTTGGTTCTTGACTGAAATTCTCACAGATTCCTCAGACGAAGCTCGAGTTCTTCCTTTAACCTTAATCATCAAAGGTTCGTCATTGACAGGTTGGGGTTGAATTTGATCTTTAACTTTAATCATCAAAGGTTGATCTTCTGGAGGATCTTCTAAGACAGATTGATCTTTTGCAGGTGACCTATCTTCAGCTATATCAGATATTTCTTTCACATGCTTCTGCTTGTAGAGTATTGAATCAGAGAAATAGGCTTCAAAACCCTTAAAAGGATTGATATCTGCAAATTCAGTCTTCACAATCCCTTGAGAATCCACATACTTGAAGCATTGGTGGAGAATTGAAGGCACAATGTTATGCTCATGTATCCACGGTTTTTCAAGAAGGATGTTATAAGACACATCTGAGTTGATAACATAAAAGGTCGCCATAGTTCGAAGATCACCTATTTGAATCTTCAGACGAATCTTCCCCAATGGTTTACTCTTTCCAGAGTTGAAACCAACTATTGTTGTACTAGTGTAATTCAAATCACTAGTAGAAATCCTTAAGGGTCGTAGCATACTCTGAAGAATAATGCTAATAGAAGACCCAGGATCAATATAAATCCTGTCAATTTCAGTAGAGTCAATATACCTTGTGTAACACAGAGGCCTGTCGTGTCTATTATGCTTCAACAGCATATCTTCTTGTGTGAAAGTAATATTAGGAATTGATTCTATCATACTATGACATTGGGGACACGAGACCGGTATATTGTCAGGACTTTTGAGTTGAGCTAAGCATGAATCTGCTTGTAGCAAAGCTTCGCTCAAAGTTTCTCGACTTTCTTTAGAAAGATGAAGCAACTCAAAGATAGAGAGTCTAGCCGGAGTATTAGCTAACTGGGCTAGAATATTGAACTTGTAGGGTTTCATCACTACCCCTTGATTTGAAGCAGACTTCAGAGGGACATCAAAGCGTACTGCTTTCTGTTTTCCTTTCTCAACTGCAGATGGTTTAGAAGGTCTTGCCTTAGCAGGAATAGGAGATGGTTGAGCTGGTAGTGTTTCAGCAACGTCCTCTACTTCTTTGGAAGTTCCTTCATAATCTTTGTGGTATTCTTTACCAGATCTCGTACCAGCAAAAGTTTCTTCTTCAGACTCAGGAGAATGAAGTACCATATTACAGGTTTTAGTCTTCTTTCCCTTAGTCTCCTTCTTGCGAGGATTTTTATGAGGGACCTCAAATCCCAATCCAACAGTAGATTTTTGACCTTGAATTTGTAAAGGAAGTCGCATTACTTTATCATAGTTCAAGCCTTCCGCCTTTTGAAAGTCATAGCCTATTTTTTTCGTAAGATGGACTGATTGTTGACTGTACATATGAGTAGGTAGCAAACTTTCAATAGATGGCTCAACAGAGGAAGGAGGAACAGAGACCTCTGTAGCCACAAGAGTAGGGGTATTCGGGATAAGAGGAAAAATCCCTACAGGAGCTTTCTCATAAGCAGCAAAGACTTGTTGTGCCCTATATAAGGGGACACTATTCATTGCTAACCATTGCCGATGAGTAAGTTTGATTTGGTAGGAGGAGCCAAACTTGGAGGGCATATATTCAAACCCCTTAGTCTATCCTCCAAAGGAATGTCGTCCCAAAGATGATCCAAATCATCATGATCTGGAGTAACAACATGAGAAATCATATTGCTGGTTTTGACTTTTCGACCTTTCTTGGATTTTGAAGTTTTACTTTTATCTTCCATTTCAGGTACTAAGTCAGGGTGTACCCATATGATTTTACCATTTTTTTAATGTGAGAGGCAATAATCCTTCACTTTGCTCTCTGGCTGGCGGGAGATTCACAATCTTCATTGTCGCCTTTGGAATTGGGACAACCCCATCTGGAACTTGTTCTGGAGGAAAACCTCCAAATTAAAGAGAAATCATATTAGTTGTGAATGTATGCTCATTATTGGTTAAAGCGATGGCATTAGCATTTATTAACTCTTGGATTTTCTTCTTTAAAACATAACAAGCATTGGTAGGATGATTTATGTATCTATGATAGATACAATACTTAGGATTGTCACTTAGATTCACCTCATTAGGTCATTTCGACTCTGGAATCTGGAGTTTGCCACTCTTTACAAGACATTGGAATATTCCTGGGATATCACTGTCATCAAAAGAGTACTCTTCTTTTGGTTTGGAAGACTCCGAATTATTTGTCGTCGTTTTGGGTTTTGAAAGATTTACCACTAGGGTTTCCTTCCCTTTTCCATTGCGATTGTCGAAATTATTACCTGAAGAGGCTTTCTTTCCTTTATCTTCTGAGGCAAAGATCATCCCATGTTCATGAGCCAATCTACTATTGGTCTCGGCTGAAACTGCTGCTATAATGAATGAGGCCCAATCTGTAAATTGAGAGCCTGTAAAGACAGCAATGGTTGGTCGCAGATTCATTTTGCATGTATCAATCAATGCTAAATCTGGCATACCAGGAGGCATTTTCAAAGTTGCATGTCGAAAATGTTCGATAAACGTCCGAGTATCTTCCTTCTCCTTTTGTTTGATCTCTATTAAGGAGGACATATTCATATCCATTCCTCCTTCATAGAAACGGGAGAGAAACATTGCTTTGAATTCGTCGAAAGATGATATGCAATTATCGGGCAGACTGCGATACCAATCGTATACAGTGCCTGTCAAACACCCAATAAAAACTCGGGTGAGAAGAGCATCATTCTTTTGCAGATGCACAGTCATAATATCAAAATAATTGATATATTGACTAGGAGAAGCCTTTCCATCAAATAACACTATAGATTGTGGCATAAATTTTGGAGGAAAAGGCACATCATTCTAATGGGGAGGATAAGGTTGCTTGATCCCTAACCTCTGGAGTTGATCTTTGTGCTTAAGACCTCAAACTGTGCTTTTAGCTCATGCACTGCTTGAATAGCTTCACTAGTTTGGAGAAGCACATTTGATTGGATTGTGGCTGGATGTACCGTAACCCCCACCGGAGGTGGTACATCTTTCGGAACGAGAGGATCTGGAGAGGCAGAGTTTTGATTGATAGCAGGCTCTTGACTAAGATTATTCAAAGGTACGTCAACCCCTCGACTATCTTAAGTTTGCGCTGCTACTTGTACCGGTGTTACCACTGCCGGCTGAACAGTTTGCTGAGTCATTATTATTTGATGCATATTTTGCATCATGGCAAGCATGTCCTTTATTGATTGCTCTACTGCAGAGAGACGTTGTTCTGTATTAGAAGTTGACGTCTCCGGTTCATCTCCGATAACATAGGATTCAACCTCCCTTGAACATACAGAGGGATTGGTGTAGAGGTATGAATCAACGCTATCAGTTTCTGACTCCAAAGAATGGGTACCCCCAGCTTCTGAATCTGAAGATTGTAACGATCTTTGACTTCTTGACCGAGTGTTCTGATATACCCCTTCAAAAGTGTCAAGGAGTCAGTTGAACTGTTGTTGGCTTGGAGTCTGGGATGAATTGCATCTTAGACGTCGTCCTCTATTGATATGAGATGCCATATTGACTGATGCATAGGACAACTCATGTTCTTGATCATCAACTTGTTGCTGAGGCACATTGTAGCTTAATCGGTCAAAAACTGACCATTTAGAAGCCGAACAGCAACATTTGATTACAATTTGGTGACACTCACAATGATTATTTTCTTGGGGGATTATCACAGGAGATTTTCTGTTTTTACGCTTTTGTACAAGTAACTCGCGTAAATCAGAAGGAGTGGAAGGAGTCATCTTCTTTATTATATTTGGGACAGAGAAACGTTTAGTCCCTTGCGTATAAAGAAGATTACTGGCTGCATTAGCAGAACCAAACTGTAGATTTTTACGCGCCTGGAGTTGCGTCCGTAAATGCTGAGATTTTTGTGCACAAAGAACTCCATCAGCATTATGCGTAATCTGAAGGTTCGGTATCTTGCGTAAAGCAGTATAAGAAGGTTGTTGGTGAAAAACTGAAGTTTTACCAACAATAGAATTCTTGTTTTTACGCTGCATACGTGTAGGTAAATTTACTTTAGATGCAAAGACATCATTGTAAACTTTATCTACCATGTCAACGACAGGAGATTTACCTTTACGAGTAGAGCGCAAAACATGAACATCTGCCACATCACAGACGGGAGATTTACCCTTATGCGTAGAGCGCAAGACTTGAGTGTCTACCACGTCACAGACGGAAGACTGATTTTTATGCGCAGAGCGCAAAACTTGGGTGTCTACCACGTCATAGACGAGAGACTGATTTTTACGCTCGGGGCGCAACACTGAAGTAGAGACTGCCTCGTCACAGACGGGAGCCTCCACAACATGAGTGGAAAGAATTCCCTTGCCTTCAGAGACAGCAGGGAGATCAGTGGATGTTTTGGACTTAGGAATCCAAAATTTTCACACCTTCCATGATTTTTGAACATTGGAGCAGCGAGTACTACCCCCAGTTCGGGGCATTTCTTCGTAAGCAGTCTGGTCGAATTGAATAACCAGAGTCTTCTTTGTCGATCCAATCGACACATCATCATATTGAGCAATTGCTTTCTCGTCAGAGGAGAAAGTGATCCCCAGCAGAGTCGCCATTTTGTTTCACTTAACAAAATGCCTAAAATTGGCTTTTGAAAGAAAACAAAAAAAAGTACAAAAGTACAAATTGTTTCTGGGAAGTATTGCTATGGAAGTCTGATCTGAGAGCGATCACTTTGTTCCTTGGACCACACGATGATGATGAAGAGAACTGCTTGAGGAAGATGAACAATCGGAAGAACTAAGTCACCAGAAAGGTATCGACACAACGACACTGATGGCACAGTCGAATGCTTTTCTGCTTTGCTTCACCCTATTCTTGAGAAAAAGTTAAAGAAATGCTTCTGGGAATATCACTCTGAAAGTATGAGTTTTATCTCCTCTTCTGTATATCTCTCTTGATGATCCCCTCTTTTGTTAAAAATAAGTCTATTTATAGACTAGACCCCTTGTGCGTAAAATACAACAAAATTGGGTCTCTACGCAAGTAACTATCACCCACGATTGAAAATAAACCTTTACGTGTGATGACACGTGTCCCATGTAGAGTTTTGATCTCTACGCATGGTGACACATGTCCCACAACTTGAGTAATATGGGGAGAGCACGTACACACGTTCCTCGATAAGTGTGGCATGAAAGCCATGTATGCAGACCACGTTCTCACATAGCCAGAAAAGATTGGGCGTAAAAATGACCCAAAATAGACTTCCTACATAAAGTAGCAGACTAGACGTAAAATAACTCAAAATAGACTTCCCGCGTAAAGTGGCTGAAAAGTAGCCTTGAGCGCATAATTAGCTCAAATAAACTCTACGCACACGAAAGCCTTGAGCGTAAAAGCTCGAATAGCTTTCATGCATAAAAGAAGCAGTCTCTTGAGTGTAAAGTAGCCCATCTGCACGCTAAACAACAAGTGTTGGGTTTGGTGTAAAAAATCTTCTCGGCTTCTATACAATGTTCTGTTAGAAAATCACTCTGTCAGATCAATATTACGCGCATTAAATGCAGTCTGACAGCATGTCTCTCGCGTAAAAGCTGAGAATGGCTCTCGCGTAAAAGAGCTCGCGTAGAATTTTGAATCTGACTCAATAGAGTCTTTTAATGAGCCTTGCGTAGAGTCTGACTTTGCGTAAAGTTCTTAACTTCTTTGACTTGGTCTATGAAGTTTATTTTATGCTTCTATAGTTATCTTTTGCGATTATGGGGTATCATATGTGATATAACCTATGTAAAACCTTCGAGGACTAGTGACCACTATTGAAAGATTTAGAAAGTTATTACCTATTTAGAAGTTACACATATTGATGTTAGTGGTTATCGAATTTAGACACTGATTGGGATGTCATTTATGCGATCGTCTCCTAGACTATTCCATTTTATTTTTCTAGTTATTCAAATAGCATATTTTCGTTAAACATCGTTCATCTCCATCATGTTATTTTAATAAGAAAATCTATCTACCTTCTCAACCCTACCAATCCTAGTTATTTTTAATTTCATGGACAAAATTCTTTTTTATATTTATTTGACTTAAATACTGGTTTTTAGAATTTTAGAATTATTTTAATTAAATAGTTATCATTATAGACGGCCTTAGTCATGGTTAAGTTTTGGAGTACAAAATGATCAAGAATTTTGGCACGGATAGTGTAGTCATGTGCTTTGACTAGTGTATTAGCCATGCTAGGGAAGACCTAGCCATAGCAGTGTCCCTACAAGGAAAATTAGTCAAAATTGTGACTTGACCCCTATAAATGATTTAATTATTTATTATTAAGACCTTTTGACTTTTAGAAGACCCGGTTGTACCAAACTATCCTGGATTTGACCCGAACCAAAACCAAGCCATGTAGACATGTAGGACGTCCAAATACGACCATGTCGATATATATTTTGAGTGTATACTTTGTACCTTATTCTAAATGATCTAATAAATATTTACCTAAAAATGTTATATATATATATATATATATATATATATATATATATATATATATATATATATATATATATATATATATATATATATATATATAATATTAATATTAATATTATTAATATTAATATTGATTGGATATTTTATTTTTGCAAATATGATAACTTTATTAAATATATTTTTAGATTTTCTGAAATAATAGGCTAGAAATACAGGTGTATAGAAATGCATTATAGTATAAATATATTAGGTTATGTGTGTGTGTGTGTATGTGTGTATATATATATATATATATGTGTGTGTGTGTGTGTGTGTGTGTGTGTGTGTGTGTGTGTGTGCATTATAGTATAACTAAAAGATAGGTATTTTTATTATTATTATTGAAATATTTATAAAGTTTGAAATATAGACTCATAAATAGAGTTTCATTTATAAAATATTTTTTAGTATATGCTGCAACTATTTGGTTATATATTTTTAAATGTTGCTTGTGCATACATATATGTGTGTGTGTGTGTGTGTGTGTGTGTGTGTGTGTGTGTGTGTGTGTGTGTGTGTGTGTGTGTGTAGCAAATGGAAGAAACAAAACCAAAACAAGAGCAGTATGTATATATATATATATATATATATATATATATATATATATATATATATATATATATATATATATATATATATATAATATATATATATAACAAATGGAAGAAACAAAAACAAAACAAGAGCAGTACTGTTCCCGCGGAAACAATACTTGCTCAGGCCCAATTGAATGAGGAGGGAAAAAAACACAAATGAAGATTGAATCAAATCTTTATCAAATATTTCACTGATTTTTCCCAATAAATCTCGACTAGATTCTCCACAAATCTTCTCTAAGTCCCAGTCTGAATCCAACTACCAATCTCCACGGAATCGGATTAAAAAGAACCCGTATATATATATATATATATATATATATATATATATATATATATATATATATATATATATATATATATATATATATATATATATTACTAAATCTCTTCGAAAAACCTAAAAAAACCATCCCGACCCTCGTGATCACCCAGGAACCATTTCTCCTTCCCTGCGACCCCTTTCCAGTCATATATACCGCTGTCAGCCCCTGAATCGTGCCGGGCAGCGAATAACAGTTGCAGCAAGCAAAAATAGCCGCAACAGTAGTAGCTACAACAGCTTGTCGACCTGATTTTTGAGGTCCGATTTCTCCCACCCTCTTCTATTATTTTTCAATCTAAAAAAATTAGGGTATAGCCTATATAACCAGGAACAAGTCCCTTTGATCAATTTTTATTTAACTACCCTAGATTGTCCAAAAAATTTACCCAAACATAGGCGAAAAACTGTTCCTAATAGTTCATAAAACTGACCCATGCACCCCTGTTGGAAGGCAAAAATTTTCTCAATTAGTAAATAATTTTAAAATCTAATTAAACAGGTTTGAAGACAATATATAGGGCATAGAAACCCTAGTAATAGATTTAATTCTAGTTAATTAGGCAGTGAGATAAGTTAGCGTGAAAACCTACGAAAAACTAGGAAAACTATTTTTAAAACATAGATTGTTTTCCGATACGAGGTCCGTCCCGACAAACCGGATGACTTTGGCGTACCCCGTCAGCATCGAAAGGTGCGTACAAATGTTGCAGATGTGTGGGCTTTGACGAAACTCGAATTGGTTACCTGTGCACGACAAATTCGAGAAGTATCGGTCGAGGTACACCGTATTAGCCCTTTTGTAAAAACTCCAATTACTTTGTGCATGTTCGTCACATCACGATGAAACTAACGCCATTAGACTCGTATCATTTTTCTGGTCTTGTTAGCCAAGTTTGTTATGATTCTGAGAAGATCGACCAAAATACTATTTTGGCAGGCCTACGATCCGGCTCAACGGGCGATTTTGTGCATGGCTCATCGGAATCCAAATCTAGACATATCGTTGAGTTCATATCAAAAAATTGGACTTGTAGGTATATAATTTATTGACTTTAGATACCATAAGTTCTGGTATATTTTTTGGTACAAAGCGGGTCCAACTGCGGATACTGTTTTGGCCCAAAATTATAGTTGTGCCTATGTTTCCAGTATTGGACTTATGGGCAGTCAAATTTAGACATTTTTCTTATGCCAAATATGTTGGTAATGTTTGTTTCAGCATCCGGAGACATTAGCGGGAGTTTGACTTTTGTGGCTTACTGAGTGATTGGATATTATTGGTTTTATGTGCTACCACTAGGCAAGTATACCTTGCCAAATTTCTACAGTTTACTTAAATGTATGTTCTTATTATTATTTCTTGTTCATGTCTCATTTTTTACTCTATATTTGCAGTCTTACCATGATTTATTTCCATGTCTTGTACCTGTTATCACTTACTCCCATCATTAGTTATGTTTTATATATATCTACACATGACTTTGATAGTGTTTGTTACTTGAGCGACTTGACTTGACTTGATTGTTTGTTCCATGTTATCTTGACTTGACCCTCTACAGATATTAGGATTGGCTACTTGACCACTCTTGACTTAGGGGACCCATGCAGGGCTACGATAGAGACTCACTATAGTTAGGGAGTACCACACAGGACTAGCTATAGGATCGGGAGCACCACGCAGGACTACGGTCATTCGATTCATTTATAGTCATACTTAGTATTATTTTCCATATGACATGTCATGATCTATAGAGTTCTTCCATGTGACCTTTATTTCTTGTTCTAGTAGTTGTTTCCTATTTTTCTCGCATGTTATATACTATCATAGCAGGCATATTTATATGTATTTTGCTAGTCCCCTAAGGACCTGGTGATCTCTTCTAGCTTAGTTAGAGAGGAAGACTTTCTGAAGGTTTACGGTTTTGGAGTCGAAACAGGTGACATACCTTAGCAGGAGGACGAGATAGTGCCCAAGAATTTATCTTGAGACATGTCTCTGTGTTTTAGACTTGCTACTCTATTTCCTTTCATTTCAGCAGATCTGTAGTTGATGACTACTTTATTTCCTTTTATTGTGGTTTCGGGATGTCTTACCTGCACAGTTATTATTTTTATTTCCTGCTGGACAGATCTTTTCATCAGTATTATTTTATTGGACTTGATATCTTGTGTCATATTATTCTGTGTGGATGAGATTAGCTGTGTACCTGTGACTAGTATTATTATTCTGGGTTGTTATCATGATTTACAGCTTAAGCATTTCGCTAATTGGCTTGTCATGAAGTTTGGCCCATTGGTGAATTGTTGTTAGCATGTACCGTATCCCTACTCCTACGTATTTTGGGACTGGGGCGTTACAATGCTTGGGCTAATCTGCATCTCCTGTCATACAACACCTCAAAGGGTGTCATCAGAATGCTCGTTTCAAAGCTGTTGTTGTAGGATAATTCTGCTAGATGCAAGCGATCCTTCCAAGGACCATCAAAGTTAATATTACACGATCGAAGCATATCCTCAAGCATCTGAATCGTGAGTTTCAACTAACCATCTGACTATGGGTAGTGTATTGAACTGAATCTCAAGCGGGTGCACAAATTTGTTAGAGACTCTGCCAAAAGTGTGATATAAACTTGTAGTCCATGTCTGACACTATGTTAACTAATATCCCATGCAGTCTAACTATTTTCCTTAGGCATATCTCGGACAACTGTTCTGTAGTATGACCTACTCTGAAAGGTAAGAAATAAGAACCCTTCATTACTCGGTCTACTATCTCCCAAACATCATCTCTGCCAGTCGGGTATATATAAAGTCTGTCATAAAATCTATGGTAAAATGCTTCTGCTTCCACTCTGGAATCGACAATGGCTGAAGAAGCCTGGCCGGTCTCTAATGCTCAGACTTAACTTGCTCACACAAAGCACATAGAGATAAAATGTGCTATCTCCATCTTCATCCTATTCTACCAAAAATATTGAGGAATATCCTGATATATCTTCGTCCCTCCTGGATGAATAGAATATTGAGAACTATGGTCCTTTGATATGATCTTGTGCTAGATATCTCCATTCAACACACAAAGATGGCTCCCGGGTCAGAGAGTCCTATTCTTATGATAATCAAATTTAATCTACACCCTACCTCATGTGCACTTTGTCCTGAGTCATTGAAGTTTGTCATCTTCTGAATGTGCTGCTCTAATTCTCTCAATAATGGTAAACTGAATCTGTAGACCTGCCATCAATATTGTACCACAAGGTAGCACCACCTCTATGCTCATCTTTTGAAGGTTCTCCAAGGTCTTATATATGTTGCTCCATCAAAAAGTAGGCTCTTATCCCCTTGCTCAATGTGTCCACAATGACATTGCCCTTCTCTGGATGATATTAAAGGTCAAGATCATAGTCCTTTCATAATTGATCATGATATCAATGACCAGAGATGAATGAGTGTGAGTAACACCGACAAGTAGGCCCGCACCCATACCTGATCTCTCACTGGCCAGAGGGCCAGGAGTCCCAATCGGGTCTCACTCGGGGGTGCAATGGTGGCCACGTGCTCCACTAGCACGTAGCTCCCACAGCTGTTGTCGCAGTCATGGCAATCGGACCCCTTGCCTGGGTGCACCGTGGGTGCGAAAAAATCGAGTGGGGGTGGTTTTTTATTTATTTTTCTTTTTGGGATTTAATTGTGAACATGATACTTAATTTATAAATATTTTAACTCCAAATAAATAGCAAATGACCTCTAAAAATTCGTAATAAATAGGAGAAACTCAAATTCATCAATTTTAGCCTAGGACAAAAATTGGGGTCTAAATCTATCAATTTTTATTCTAAAATTTCTTAAGCCTAGAATTAAATATTAACACATTGTTTTAGGCCTCTAAATATTTATAATTGATTCCCAATAGGCTATTCTAAAGTATCTTTTTACAACATTTAGCCTCACTATAACCTATGGTATCTCAGTTGTACTTTTAGGGTTATAATTTGCTAATTTGAGAATTTTGGTAGCAAATGCTATAGTTAGGTTCAAGTCTTGGCATATCATTACTTGGTTATAGGTTTATGAACATTGTTCCAGTATTCCCGAAACACAACAATTATCACCTTTTCTCCGTTTTGCAATTTGTTAATTTTTTTAAATTAGGGTTTCTATTTTAAACTAAAATTAAAAAAATTCCTAATTCTCAATTAGAGTTTCTAAGGTAGCAGATTCTACCAGCTACCCCCCTAAAATATCCTGGTCCACAAAATTAAAGTGACCTAGCTCTAGCAAACAACCAAGCATAAGGACAAGACTCAACCTACGGATAGTCTAACTACCATCTAGAACTATTCAAAACTCTATCTTATGTTATCGTTCTTATCTCAAAAACATACATTCATAATTTTAGGGAAAGAACTATAACTTAATATGAACCTAGAAATATCTATAATCATACTTTATCATGCATGCATCATAATCAAACCAAGGTTCTAAAAGTTACTCTACGAAATATATGCAAGTTACCTTCACCTCTAATGCTAGATTTTTGGTGTTGTTCTACTACCACAAATGCATGAGCTTGCTCATGATGTCATACCCCCTCTAAGTTGTTCGTACTGAGTCGACTGTTGAACTGGTAGAGAAGCTTTGGGGCACTCTCTTACCTGATGGTCAAGTGATCCGCAATGTAGACAAAGCCTGAAATATTTTCCTACACTTACTCCAAGTATGCCCCTTTTCCTACAATACTCACAAGTATTGTTGGTGGGTTTTGCTGCTGAATAAGTGCTCTAACTGAAGGAGATTGTTGTACAGTCTTTTTTTGGTTTTCGAAGGCTTTCAAGGTCCTAAATTATTTTCATTTCCTTGACTATTCCTCTCTCTCTTCGGCTTCAACTCTAAAGTCCTTTTTACTGACTAAGCTATATTCAAGATCTGATTATATGTTTACGCTCCACTAGATGCCAACTATAGATGAATCTCTAAGATAAACCTAGATGGAAATGAGTGCTCGATTGTCCGAGTTCCTTACCATACTTTCTACAAAATAGCTAAGCCGACTGAAGTCGGTTGCGTACTTATCTAAACTTTGACTTCCTTGCTCTAGTTTTCATGAATTAATTTTCTAGAGCCTCTTTACCACAGGTAGGAAGAAATTACCCTTGGAAGATCTTAAACATTTATCATGTAGCATCCGGTATATGCAGCCTAACCTCACTCATGTACTAAGTCTTTACGATGTCTTTCAACTGAAGCATGCCACCTCTATCCATAAATCCTTCGGTAATCTCGCTGCTCCTAGAAGTGATTTTGTATCCTTGACTCACTCATTTGCGTATAGTGTTCCTTCATTGCTCAAAAATCCATGGGTCTCATATCCTTGAAATCCTTCACCTTGCCTACCCTCATTGTAGGGTTGTTCTGTTCATTGCCTGTTGGATTATTTGGGTATGATTCCTTTGGGCCTCTATCATACCCTACAATACTCTGAGTATTTACAGTCCCTTCATTGGCTCTTATCCTTGTAATATCTACGTGTAGGTACAGAAATAATAACATGAGCAATAATATAAACCATCCATCAATCACGACCAATTGCCACCACCACTTTCTAGAATAAGGGTATTTTGGTAATTTGTGAATTTTGATTATTTTTGAATTTTATTTATTTAACTTTGTTCTAAGTGTCATTATTGGTAAAACCCTAGACTTATCTAGTCTACATGTTGATCATGATCCTAGAAACTTAGTTACTATAATTAAACAAATTAACTAGGTTCTAAAATATCTAGATATTATGTTGGAACCCATGAATTGACTAGAAACCCTAATCAAGTTTGGGCCTTTACCTAAAAGGCTTGAATTGAGAACTTGAAAGGCCTTTTAGGGCAAATTGAACCTAACCCTAACCCTAGTAACCCTATGGCTGGCCACATATGGCCCTCCCCTTGCCTACATATAGTATAAGTTGCCTCACTCTTCCCTTACATTGAAACCCTAACCCTAAATTGGTGTTCTTTCCCAAATTTGCCCCATTTCATCAAATCACCTCCAAATTCAACCAAACTAATTTTATTACACTCTCCTTGAGTAGAGGTGGTCTCTATTGGTTAGCTAGGAAGGATTTGGAGCAATTTGACTATTGGATTTGGTGGGAAAGCTTTGCAAGAGGATTTTCATTGAGATTCCAACTCTCAATTGATAAGAGCCTCTAAACCTTTCTAATTTCTGTTTCTGTCCATAGATGCATTCATTTAGGGTCCTCCTAGCATTAGGTTAAGTTTGGGTTCAAATCGAATCCATTTGGGGTGCGTATCGCAAGAGTATCGGAGAGGTACTTCAAGTGTTCGACGAAATGCTCCTTAGAACTTTTTGTTCTCCAATTTCAGAACTAATTATATATTTGGGTAGCTAATTATATGTAGATTGTATATATGTTTGACTAAGTTGATTTTGGTTTATTTTGCTGTGTCGTATTGGACACGGGGACACCTGACCTAGGCTCAGCTAGAGCACAGTTTTCCCCTGCTATCTAGGGTCTGGATCTCGACACACACTGAACCATTTCACTTTTCCTTTCTCCTATAGCTAGGGGCAATGACTATCAGCTAGTGTGGGAGGTTTAGCTTCGAGCCATGCCCATTTCGTGCCATGGCATGACCCACGAACTTTGTACTGTACAGTCGAGTTCCCTGTATTCACTTACCTGTTATGTTATGTCCTGAACATGAGCAACTGCTGCACACACCACTTCACCACTGCATTTACTTCATTTACATTGCTTCATGACACATCCTTTAACATATCTACTTCACTCACATCATTCACATTCACTCGACATCTGACACATGTATTCACTACTCAAACTACTATACTTGATACATGTACACTGTGACATTCTTCATTCGACTGCTGCACACACTTGTTTGGACACATGCTCACCTTGCTCTGAGTCACTTGGACACCTTATTGACACTCCATGGACACCTTCATATTGCCATGACATTATTCACTTCACTGCTTTGCACTTATCAGTTCATAATCAACACACACTGCTTCATAGCATGTTCTGTAGTCGAGCACACTATCTGCTACAGTTTGCATTTACCTTTCAGTCTCCAAATAGGTCCAGTCGACATATTGTAGCCATGTTTGATTTCCTTACCTTTTTAGTAACATATGTGGATTAGTTGGTTTCATATATGGGTTAATATATATATTGCATAGGTAATATGGCAGTAGATATATAAGTGTATATATGATATATCATTTAACTGATGAAGGAAGAGGGAAAATAGTTAGAAATGTTGAAATTGAGGTATTAATATATATATTTATATGTATCTACATGTGATTTGTGATTTGTGAGTTAGTTATCTAGTTGTCAGATGTATCAGAGGGAAATTTAAGAGGTTGGGAGTTCAGCAAAGTGTCTAGAGTATCACAGTTTAGGGAGAATACGAGAGTTGTGTTGGTTAGGATATTGTATATGGGTATCAGGCTTCTATGGTTGTATCAGATGGCAGCAAGACAGGGAGAGGGGTACCCATAAGTGTACAAGTTTGGGATGAGGTATTTGGCCTATGCCTCGTGTGCAGGCAGTATCCTGGCTCTGGAAGCAGAGTAACATGGCCCCAGGCCTTAGGCCATTTGCCTTGCTATGCAGAGACCTCGAGTAGTTCACTTACTGCACTTCACAGGCAACAAAAGGGGGGTAATTGAGCAGGAACATGTGATAGGTTGGGTGATGTTAATGAGTGTTCCTGTATATGGAGATGGTCAAGTATCAAGGGTGTTAATTAGATAGTGAAATAAGGTTATGTGGTAAATTCGAGTGAGGAGTAGTGCTCAGATATGGCCTGTACCAGTAAATATCCAGTATACATTAGTCCAGTCCTTATTACATTGGTATTAATCATGAAAAGGGATTAAGGTTGTGTTTAGCCATGGGTAAGAGTGAATTAGAAGGTTAGGATAGGCACATGTGGGTGAAGTTAGTATCCTTGTGTTAGTTGTGGTATCTGTTAGTTATCCTATATGTTAGAGTACCTATATTTATGTGTTACATGATATAGGATTTGAGGGTTAAGCTTGGGTGCATTACACATTAGCATAGTAGCATGCATCTAGCAGTAGCAGCAATACTAGGCAGCAGTCAAGTATGGTTGGGGTCATCTTGCCATTGGCTCTACTATATCAGAGATCAGTTAGAGATTGGGGACTCCATTTCTATACAGGACTATAAGAGTGCTTTATCCTATGTTTCTTGTTCAGCCACATTTGTATTGTTCAGACCCCCTTATACTGCACTTACCTGGGCATCCCATTGCCACTGCCTTTATATGGGCTGTCCAGTCCAATATCTGGACAGAGTTGAGTAATAGCCTGTGTTGATATCTATATATGAGGATATGTGTATATGTTTACACCATGTGTTACATTTGTAACATGGCATATCATACCTTAACTATATTCATTATAAAAGCTGTGATTACTTTATGTCTTATATAGATGTTAGGCTATAGGCTTATTGATACATGTCTAAGGATATTAGGATTATATATATATATATATATATATATATATATATATATATATATATATATATATATGTGTGTGTGTGTGTGTGTGTGTGTGTGTGTGTGTGTGTGTGTGTGTGTGTGTGTAAAAAATAATATATATATATGTGTGTATGTGTAAAAAATATATGTGTGTGTGTGTGTGTGTGTGTGTGTGTGTGTGTGTGTGTGTGTGTGTGTGTGTGTTTGTGATGTATATATAAATATGTTATAGGTTTTGGTTATCTTAGAGTAGGTATTGGATCATTGCCTTGAGTTAGGACTAAAGTTAGACATGAGATCTTGAGATGTGTATTGGTATCATAAAATTTGGGTTATGATAAGTCATATATATGTGTGTGTGTGTGTGTGTGTGTGTGTGTGTGTGTGTGTGTGTGTGTGTGTGTGTGATGGGGGTATATGGTTATAAATAAGAGATTAGCTGAGATAGAGTTGACCATAAGTCCAAAGTTGACCTAGTTTGACTAAGGGTTGACCAGAGTAGACTTTGACCTAGAATCATGTAGATTGTATTGTACACTTCAGTTATTATATATTGAACACATTATAACATGTATTACTCTAAATAGGACCTTGTGACTCCAGTTCAGACATCTGTATACGTCAGTCGCTCAGGGTATCAGGCGAGTACATTCTCTGATAGTTCTTTCATTTACTTGATGATTACTGTATTTCAGTTCTAGTTAGCTGTCAACACGGATTGGTATTTTTGGATCTATTGCATGCGACACTCACTTTATTTGTCTGGCCTCTATTATTGGAGTTACCCCTACTGAAATCACTTACTGGCATCACATTGTTCTGGCTGGACTTATACTCGATTTACGTGTCGTTTTATGGATTCACTTGTACTTGACGGGCGGGAAAATACTCGAATAGATATGTAAACATTCCCAAAATACTGGAAGCATCCCTACTGGTCTAATCTGGAATGATAGCAGTCGTACACTTGCCAAGTGTGCGATGAGTTGTATTTACCCCTATCGTTTACATGTCGAACTCGGTATTTCAAAACACACTGGTTAGTGTCTTGTATAGGACTCACACTAGGATCACACTTAACTACATTGTATAGTCTGGACTCATATCACATTGCTCTAGTTCAGTTAGCTTTATTTTATAGTCTTCATTGCCATGCTCTCCTGATTCGCTATATTACTTTTCCTGTTCTTTAAACTATTGCTCTATTTCATTACCTGTGTCAAACTTCCATGATTCATCAATATAACTGTCTATAACTGCTTTATAGTCTTTGTCATTTACTTGGGATTACTAAATGAGGTGTGCTTGTTCCATCCTGACTGGATATAATTTTCAGATGTTTGTCCTGGGGATACGTGCCCTACCTGCTATGGATCTGAGGAGGGATTAGCCACTCTGAGCCCTGACCTTCATGAGTGACCAGATGACTAGTTATAGGACTTGTTCTAGATTTTTATGTTTAAACTTGAATTGTAATAAGTAGAGATATTTGATAATGTATTTGAGTTTGTTTTCAGAGATTATTATTTAGAAGTTATTTAGTTATTGTTGTTTAAGTCTTATTAGTTATCTAGACTTCTGTGTTATCTTATCGTTCTTAGACTGTGATTGAGTATTACTATATCTTTACTTGTCCTCCATTCGGAGTTGAGATCTTTGACAGGTACATTATATAATTGTATGAGTTGTTAGATAGTTACCTAGTACAGCGTTCTACCGTCGATTCTGCGGTGTAGGCTGGGTGCTGTTACGCACCCGTGCCCCTATATCGGGTGCGGGTCGTGACACCAATCATGAACTATGGCTTGATATTATTAACTAGGATTTTTACAATCCTGATTACTATCACATGAAATTGAGGTTCCAATAGTAACATGTGCTATAGTTTGTCAAGGTTATCCAGGCAAATTGGTCTCATCACAATATGCACCACCTACTAGTGAGCTCATAAATAATCAATACAGGATTACATCACACGATAATGAGCTGGAAGTATGTCCTTCATGACGGACAGCTCCAAATCTTTAAAGGTAGGGATAACGGGACTGCCTACAACCTAGAAAACTCCCCTCAAAATGAATCTAGATGAATAATTCTAGTTATAAAATCCTAAACATTTCATTTGAATTCCTGACCGTGGGTATCCGTGAAATCTATCCTAAACATGATGTTCCCATTAGAAAAGTGCAAGACTTGATAGTATTTGACATTCACAATCAATTACAGTAGACAATCTAGTAACTTACGTAGCTATATCACTATATATTGGAGTGCACTGTGATGAGTCACGAAGAGAATCGATATGGTATCAATATAATACATGACAATACAATATGGTACATTACAGTATAGTGTAGGATATGTTGGATGTCGCCAAACATGATATCGATGCCTCACTATAAGCGACCAATCATGAATAGTACATTTTTATAGTCAGGTTAACTTCATGCAATAGTAATATAGCGCCAAGGATACCTACATATTCAGACAATTCGTGACAATATATGAAGTGATATAGTACTTCGGCACGTTACAACATACAATGTTCAATAGGGATACCCTCGTGCGATGGGTACGAGTATCGGCAGTCAATCAATATAGTAGACATGTTTGAACAAGCATTATACATGAAGATGAATAGAAAATTACAAAAATTGGAAAAATTAAAACCGGGTATCACAGGTATACAAGTTGTACATAGCGGTACATCGACAGTATACCGTTGATCAAACAACAAGTTTTATGAACACAAAAACAACATAGCCGGTATACCGGTGATATACCAATGACATTGAATGAGCCCAGAATCAGTTCGGGATTCAGGTTTTCGGAGCAAAAACCAAGTCCAGATTCTGCCCATTCTCAATCCAGCAAGATTTAATACTAAAGGTGAGTCTTATATAGCAATTTACACTAGTTATGATAAAAAAAACCCTAGGTATCACATTTGATACCTAGTTTTAACTATAGTATCACAAATCAATCCTAGGAAACAAAACATAGGTTAATACCAAAGCCAAAATCAATCTCATGGTCATGAATCATAATGAAAACATTTTTAACAAACATATTCTGGATAAAGCTAAGCATTCAATTTATGGGAAAATAAATGGCAAGAGAAAACCCAATTTTCATTCATAGATATGACAAGGTGTACTTGCCTAGGTAAAGATTTTAAGCCCAATCTTCTACTCCACCACCAAGGGAGATTCCAAAATCACACCCAAGGTCTCAAGACCGAACTCCTAGCTCAAGCTCAAGACAATAAATGGATAAAGAAAAAGAACAAAGAGAAGGGAGAGGGAAACAAAAAAAATATAGGTTATATAGAAAGGAAGGAGGATCCTTGGCCCTTGGATACAGCCAAATCATTATTCCATGCCCCCTATAATGAATATCAATCATTGAAACAAAACTATGTACCCATTGGATAATAGGATGGGCTAGCTTTGCCTAATGACCGAGTCACTAGTAGCCCAATAGTATAGCGACAGTTTGTCGGTATACTGGTCTGACTGTCAAACTCTTATTTCGGAAAAGTAATTGTATACGGGTCCTATTATAGGTCCATGGCAATGTTAATATATATTGTACAAGTCTCAAGAAGTCTGGGATAAACACTACGCTAAATAAACAGATGAAAACATTAAGTTACATAAGTTATTAAGTATTTTTTCCTCAAAAATAGGTGTGTCACATGATACCACTCGCACGATCCTCGATACACAAGAAACCAAGAAATCTTAAAAACCAGTAAAACCATCAATGATTGAATCCCATAATGTCATCATGGCACGATGTCAATAGTCAACGACTTGCATCTCGAAAATCCACTATCCCAGATTATGATACCGAAATCACAAAAACCAAAAAATACATATGATAAATACTCGAGTTTCTATATACGAATATCGATATAGTGAGGCGAGCCTCACTACTCTGCCCTTTTAGAAATTTTTTGTCCTCAAAATTTTAATAAGGCACTCAACATGCTAGAAAAAACCAGGAAATCACGATATCATGAACTAAATTGAAAACTCAAAGGTTCAATAATTTACATATTTAATTCATGCATAAAAACTAAAATAACTTTTAAGTTGTAACAAGCATAGAAAAACCAAAACACACATTCGAAGGATAAGATATAGAGCAAACGACTAGGAATACCTTTTGAGTTAAATATATATGGGTATCGAGCTTGGATATCATCATCACACTCCTACGTCGACTCACCCAGTGAGTGACGGCCTAAAACGACATGGGCTAGATGAATAGTCCAATTTTTTAGAATATTCTCTTTCTGGTCCAAAATGAAAGCAGGAGCTCTGTCACGATCCGCACCCGGTTTAGGGGCACGAGCACGTGGGTACGTCCAGCCTACACTTAGTGTCGACGGTAGAACGCGGTATAGGTCGTCTATAATATCTAACATCTAACAATATAGAATATAACCTGTCATCTCCGCACGGAGGAATAATATGACATATGAAATATATATCTCAATCACAAGATCTAAAGGAAGATAAAGCACGATATTTTTATAGAAGATAAAGAAGATGAAACTGAAATAGTAGCATGAGTTCATAACACAAATAAGTCTAGAAGTCTAAGACAATATTACATATCCTGAAATAATATAATAGACCAAATGTAGCAATCTGAAGACAAAACCTAGCGAATGACTAAGTCACTACTGGAGGTGCATCCTCTATGAGCACCGGATCCACGGGCAACTCCAAAGCAATATCCTCATCTATCCCCGATCTATAGTAAGTCGGACAAAAGAACTCTAAATCCTTTGAAAAATATTATCCAGTCAGGATTGGAACGAAGTACAAACACTAACAGCAGTTTTATTAAATTGACAAGTGCTATAAATAAACAGTATATAATGAGATACATGATTGATAACAAAACTGAGCAGTAAGAAGTACAGGATAAACATGTAATCATATTATGGTATGTGAATATGTAAGTAAAACAGGAATATGGTGTTTCACAGGTAATCTGAATATAACATGTAATCTAAACGGTGCCTTGAGATATTAGAGTGTTATGTGATCGGCTTGGGACAAGATCAGGCTATTCCATATGACCGGCTATGCACAAGTACAAGTAATAGATCAGACCGACCATACATAGAAAGCTATGCATAAGTAATAAGATCAGGCTACACCTTACGTGTGGTGTGGGTGAGCTATGCAGAAGTAGTTTGGGTATGATCACATAAACTCTAATAACTCCCCCAATCTCCGAATAGTATAATGGATCCAACCATGTCATGTTATGACACATGATTTATGAAGCAGGGGGCAGCCCACTCCCAAATTAGTGTCCATACAAGTACAAGAATAATAACAAGCATGTACCAGTATACCAGGATAAACCAAGAATAATATCTAATAACATAATCCAAAGTATACTAGTCTGTGTATCCTCGTGTCATGAATCAAGTAAAATACTATAACTGAATTTATAGAAAATATCAAGATAATAAAAAAAACTATCAGAAAATGTACTCGCCTGCGGTCCTGAGCAATAAATGTGAATCAAGGCCCAAAGTGGAGTCATAAAGACCTATATAGGAGATATACATGTCAATTTATGTTCTTATGTGTTAAACATGGATATCTAACGTGTATTATGTATTCTGAGTCAATCCTAGGTCAAAACTAGGCTTCTGTGGTCAAACTAGGTCAATTTGACTTTAAAGGTTGACTTTTAGAATCAACTGGTCAGCTTTGGTCAATCGAGTCAAACCTAGGTTAAGTTTACCTATTTCAATTTATAGGCAATGCCTAATTTCACATTACCTACATATTTATATGTATTACTTATATATATATATATATATATATATATATATATATATATATATTTTTACTTATAATATATATATATATATATATATATATACACACACACGGTAACCCTTACCCTAATATTTGGGTAATTACCTATGCTAAGTAAAACCTATACTAACATGTGTATCTACAAAGGTTAACCCTTAACCTATCTTACCTCATAGGTAAACTCTTTACCTACTCAAGCTCGTACCTATCCTAAGGTAATGCCATATTACCTTCCTATAAGTTCATTACCTATTAGGCATAGGTCATCATACTTACCTACTCATCCCCATTACCTACCCTATTGTATTACCCCCATATTACTGCCACACACTCTAACCTACCCCTGTGTGTTTCACAAATACAACACACACACATTACTAAATGTGCACTGCCACACACATACCTACTTATGTCACACAAACACCCACACAACATAACTTGTTACATATTACCCTCCTAGGCTAACACATACAGAGGCCACACACATACAGAGGCCTGTGCACATAGTTGTAGGCCTGCCAAGGCCAAGGCTATGGCTCCTGCCTAACCTACCTACTGCAGTTGCAAATTGGGGTTTAAATCCCCTGCTGCAAAGCCAAACAGGACCTCCATTTAACTACTGCACAAAGCCCTACTCGCTTGTATAATTCTTCCTTGCTGCCAAGTGCAGTAGGTATTAGCCCATGCCCACACTGTTGTAGGCAAGGCCTTCCTGCCACTGGCAATTGACTCCCATGCCTGCACTATCCTAAACCAAGCAGCCTAGGCCAAGCCAGGCTATGCAAGGCTATGCCACACATTAGCATACCCTCTATGGCTCAAACAGGGACTCCCAAGTCGCCTACTTCCAAGTGTAGCCCCCTGTACCCCTATCTTCACTTGTACCTATTGTAGGCAGGATCTCCTACCTGCAAGGCACAAATCCCTTTTACTGCTGACATAGAAGAATAAGGGTGGACACAGGCCTTGGCCTTGCCAAGACCAAGGCCAAAACTTGGCTGCCACTTAGTGGCTTGAACAGGAAAGTGAGTCCCTTGCCTACCAAGGCCAGTAGGACCTTGCCTCACATGTACCTATAGTGGACACGTCCCTGCACACCAAACCACAATCCCCTCTAACATGTCCTATACTCTATCACCCGGATGCCAAGCCTGCAGCACCCTGTACAGGGGAAATACTCCCTGCAGTATCCAATTGGCCCTCAATTATATGCCTGGACTGCTTGTCTAATCCCCCTAATCCTCTTCACATTGCATATGGCACATCCACTTGATAGTCCTCTTGTCTCACTCTCCATTCATTGTCTCATAGGATACTCACCATACAACCAATGTGACCCCCTCCCACATACACTCTCACTAACAAACATCATTGTCACATTATGACAGTGCACATACATTCACATAGATACTCCTAGGTGATACACTCACTAGCTTACCCTCTATTCACTCTATCTTGTAGGTAACACATACACAATGGCTTATAGGCACCACAACACTAACCAATGCACACACACTTACTAGTGTAGCTAGTACACAAGTATATGTGCATTTATAAGACATTTTCATAAGCACTTGGTGTGTACCATGCTAGTATCGTATTGAAACTCCGATACTCTCATGATACATACACCAAACCTTGTCCTAATCACCCCACAATACATGAACATGTCTAAAATAACAATTAGAAGCTAATTAGTGAAGTGTCTAGCTAGCTGCAATGTGTCATATGAAATGTGACATGTTGTGACAAGTATAGGAGGAGTAAAATTCCCAAATTGTCTCCGTGTCCTAATGTAATGTGACACAACCTATTAGTATCCATATATGGACACTTTACTAGTCTCATATACTATTCACATGTCTATTTAGCCTATGAAATAATATGACACACTTGGTGTGCCATCCTTGGATTTTTTTTCAAAAATGACACAAAATCTCTATATAACTTCTACCAAAATGATGGTTAGAGCCTTTCTCTTTCCCCTATGGGTACCCCTAATCCATGGGTGGGTTTCTACTAGTGTCATGCATGAAAATAGTGTCTAAACTAAGAGAAATGACAACTTGTTTATCTATTGGGAGATGGATTCCAAATGAAACTCTCAAAGAGGACTCAAGTGTCAAGTGGGACACAATCCTCCAAGACTTTGGACTTCTCTTCTTGTGCTCCTTAGTCTCCAAGCTCCAAGCCTTCTAGGATAAAAAAAAAATGGGTGATGTTTTGGAAGAGTTTGGAAGAGTTTTGGTGGAGGAAAGTATGGAAAATGGAGTGGAGTTGTAGAGAGCTCCAAACTAGGGTTTTGGAGGCTCAAGTGAATGAAGAAGAATGAGGAAACCCTCTCTCTTGGCTGGCTATATAGGTCTATCCTAAAGTCCATTTAAAATGTCCAAAGTGCCCCTCTAATTTTCATGAACACTTAAGTTAAAGAAGGGTAGTTTCTAGTCTAAGTGTTTGGTTATTTCTATACATAATCTTAACTTAACATGACTTAAATGTGTCTAGTTGTGTTCAACCTAAAACATGAGTCCAAGTAATCATGTCTAGTCCAAATAGGTTCACTAATCAAGGGTCCAGTAAATAGACTAGTCTACCAATAAATACAATCTTCACAAGTAATTAATTAAATAACTATATACACAATATAAATAATATAAAATAACAAAAATAACCTTATGTAGGATTGTGGTAATGACAAGCTCATCATATGATAGGTTGGTATGACCAGCTAAATAATCTAGAATATGGCTCAGATTCAGAACATAATGACACAATTGAGATACGTGAAACACATCATGTATCTCACAAAGCGACAATAAAAGATCTAGACAATAGAAAACATCTCACTCGAGAATATCGTACGAACCAATATATTTTGGACTAAGCTTTCTTCATACCACAAATCTGGTAAACCCAAGGGTAGGAAAAATTTGAAGAAATATATGGTTGTTGACAGATAAATGAAGAGGTCATCTATGCTGATCTGTCCAAAAATGCTATCCTGAGATGCTCTCTTATCTTTTCAACTACCTCAACTATTTGAGCTATCATCTCAAGTCTAAGCATCTGTTTGTCAGTAACATTGTCCCATGTTAAGGGCAATCGGTATCTCATGCCATGAAATGCCTTAAAGGGTACCATCTAAATGCTTGCCTCACTACAAAAATAAGATATATTAGTGATGCCTAAAATCGTTGCTAATATGCCAAAAAACATAGCTAATATGTAGTCGTGTATTTCATGGTCGCTAACTGAAAATATCGCTAATTGTCACTACACTGACGTCATCTAGCAATGTATACACGTCGCTAATTATTTGGAAATTAGCGACATTAAGCGGTACAACGTCGCTACATCAGCAAAGCAACCTTTATTGCTAAAAATCACCAAATTAGCGATCAAACTAGCGACATTTTGCTACAATAATGCTGACATGGCAAAATTGCCTTGTCAGCATCTTAGCGATGAGGTATCGATGTCTAAGATACAAAAAAGCAAAATTTTGATACAAGTTAGCGATGCTTCCTTGTGTCGCTGACCGTCATTGAAAGTCATAAACGTTGCTAATCTGCAAAGAAAAGATGTGGTAAAATAGTTTCCAAAACAGTATTCCTACAGTTTACAAATTCACAGTTTATATAAATAGACCCGAAGCAACCGTCCGTTGAATTTTCTAGGTTCGTCGACCCCTTCGATGGAACACACAACACCAGTAAATTCCCATGCATTTAATATTAATAATAAAGTAAACTTTTAAGAAACAAAACATAGTGGTATTATAAATTAATCCTAAAGAACAACATGCATAAAGTATGAATCAAATGTATGAAATAAATCACTCAAACACGCAAGATTCGAGATACATAAAGTCTGGAACACTCAAACACTCAACTATCCCAATAAATGTATGAAATAATAAAAGACCCAAAATCATTGGCCAATACACAAAAAAATAAATAAATTTTCCTAACTAGGACTATTGTCGATCTGGAAGAGGAGGAGGAGGAGCATGGCAGCACATTTGGGCTATGAGAAGGTCATCTCCTTCCGTAAAATTGTTATCGATGTTGATGGAGGTGGAGTCGGTGTCCATACAGGCACACTAAGAGGACATATCTACTCCAACACTGTCAGTCGAATGTTGTATGAATCTATGGTAGATATCATCCTCGATGTGCTCAGAGACAAATTATTCTACATCCTCGCCAGGGACTCTCCCAGGGCCACATGAGCCCATTGTAACACCGTCATATTGTACTCTCTCAACGCGGCAAGCTCAGTAATGCCATGCTCCGTCCTCTAGTTCAGAGTTGTAAGGTTCATGATGCTACGCTCGAGCGTATAAAATTGTACGGTGATCATCGGATCGTCCGTCTACGGCTGAGACTGGGCTTGGTCCTAGATCCTCCACAGCATATCATAGCACAAAGATGCAACCTGGCGGGCAATGCTCTCCTCGACTCGGGCGACTCCTGTGAGGGATGTGGGGAATGCACACAGGCAGAAAGGGCCCAAGAGGACTGTGTCGTAGCAATGGTATCATAGGATCTTATACAGTAGTATACCTCTCTGAAGACCACCAACAGTGATCATCTAGTGGTCATCCATAGTTCATCCACCGACGGAGCTAGGGGCTGCGATGATGTACCAGCATCTCCCTTGGTAGGTGCACTGGCAGTCGCCAGCTCATGGTGCCTAAAATACTCGTCCGAAAAAAGTATGCATATCTCGATAAGTGCACTTATTACTAACTACGTATTTAAGGTACTGATTACTAACTACATGAATATTTATTTGCATATTTTCTAAGTTATATTAAAGTTAACAAAATATAAAGTAATACTTACATAGCTCTGCGTGGCCCTCTCATCGATAAAGTTTTAGCCCTTCCGATGGGTCGCCAGAAAGACGGTCACCATATTAGTGTCCTCACCCCTCTATACATGTTAAAAATAAATTGTTTGTGTTTAAAATTTAATATTTTATCCTACTTTTATTAAAATAATATATATATAATAAAATACGTACTAAACGACAAAAATATTTCGTGATGGGAATCGAGCCACCACACCACTTTTCTGCCTTCATCCTGGCCTCCTTCGTCTTCTCCCACCTTTTTTGTTGTCACTACCATATTTCCAGAATAGGAGTATTTTTGTCATTTTACATTATTTATATAGTGTGTATTTTTTATAATCAAATGTGATGGTTACATTTATTAGTAGACTAGTCTATTAACTGGACCCTTGGTTAGTGAACCTAATTGAACTTGTTATGACACTTGGACCTACATTTTAAGTTGGACACAATTAGACTCATTTAAGTTATTATATGTCATGAATAGGGTTAGAACTAATCAACCACTCTTCCATAGGTTAACCAAACCTTCATGGCAACTCAAAGGGGGCATTTTAGACATTTCAAATGGGAAAAAATAGGGATTTATGAAAAACCACAGTTGGAAGAGAGGTTTCATTCATTCCCTTCTCCGTTATGAGCTCAAAACCCTAGTTTTGGTGCCTCTTAAAAAAACCATCTATTCCTCCACCAAAATCTGTACAAACTCGCTCAAAGTTCATCCATTCTTCATCCTAGAAGGCTTGAATCTTAGAGACTAAGGAGCACAAGAAAAGGAGGCCAAAAGCTTGGAGGATTGTGTCTTACTTGCCACTTGAGTCCTCTTTGAGAGTTTAATTGGGAATCCATCTCCCATAGGTAAACAACTTGTCATTTCTCCTAGTTTAGACATTATTTTCATGCATAACACTAGTAGAAACTCACCCATGGACTAGGGGTACACATAATGGGAAGAGCAAGGCTTTAACCATCATTTTGGTAGAAGTTATATTAAAGTTTTTGTGTCATTTTTGGAAGAATCCGAGAATAGAACACCAAGTATTTGTCATATTGTTTCATAGGCTAAATAGATATATAAATAGTGTGTATGGCTAGTAATGTGTCCACAAATGGATACCAATGAGTTGTGTCATGTTACACTAGAACACGGGATCAATTTGGGGGTTTTATTCCTCCTACACTTGTCACAACTTGCCATATTTTACATGACATATTGCACTAGCTAGATACCACTCTAGTTAGCTTTTAATTATTATTTTAGGCTTATCTATGAAGTTTGATAGGATTTGGACAAGGTTTGATAGAGTATCTTAGGCGTATCAGCTTGTGCACACCAAGTGTTCGATACGTGTCCTCATATGGATTTTTGTGTCCTATTTGAGTCAAGATTTGGGGTACGTGTCCTAAATTGGATACGTGGAATTGTGTCATGGTATCTCATGATTCGTACGGTAATATATATATATATATATATATATATATATATATATATATATATATATATATATATATATATATAAAATATAGTGTGTGAGTGAGTATGTATAGGGTGTGAGTGTAATGGAGAGTGTGTGTGCCCAGATAGGAATGTGTGTGGGAGGTACGTTGGGTGTGCCACATGTATAGGAATATGTGTGTACCCTAAGTGTAGGCATATGTGAGTTGTGTGTAGGGGATATACATGTTTGTGTATGTGCATAGAGAGGGTGAAGTGTGCATATGAGAGAGGGATGAGTGTGAATGTGTATAGACTACAGGGGTGTGCTACATATGCAAGTATATGTGTGGTGTGATAGGGAATGTCAAGGAGAGAGAAGGGATTGCATAAGCAGCAGCTAGAGTGATGGGTGAATGTGCTTGTGTGACACTATAGTATTGTGTACGGGTTTAGGTAAAGAGGAAGTTTACCTAGGCATAGGAAATGTAGTAATTACCTATGGATAGGTAATATAAGATTAGGATAGTTGTCTAGGGATAAGCAATTACCTATATGTAGGGTAAGGGGTTACCTAGTATAGGTAATATGTATATAGTTGGGCAATGCCATTTCATGACTTGTAGATAGAAATAGGATATTACCTAATATAGGTAATATCATGATATAGGTAATATATAGGTAATGTAATGCAAGGTAGGTAATCACTAGACATGGTTAACCTATGTGGAATATGGTAAAATCCATAAGGCTTTACCTATATGTTGAGTAGGTAATTAGGAATAGGGTAAGGTAAGCAAGGAATGTGGAGAACTAGTTTGAGCAAGGAAGTGTATATAGCTAACTTGAAGGGGTACTATGGTATAGGATGCCATAGTATAGAGTATAGAGATGCATATAGAGTAATGTGTGGTTTAAGGGTAACATAGGTGTAATAGGGCTAATAGGTTTATGAATGGGTTCCTAGTTAGTTAATGTGGCTAGTGTCATTGGGTATGGATAATGAGATTTACCTAGGGAATATTAGTAATAGAAAATGTGTTAGTGCTAAGGTAAGTGGGTTTTACCTTGTGCTAAGGAATTGGTTTTACCTAGGTGCATAGGATATTGGGTTACCTAGTATCAAGGTATTAACTAGGCAATGTGCATATATGTATATGTTAGGTAAAGTGTGAGGGTAATTAGTTAACAAGGTAAATAATTTTAAACATGTGGGTGAAGGTAATATTTAATGCATAGGTATTGGGATCATAATAGGGGCTAGATAACAATAAGGTATTAGGTTGAATGATTGGATTTTTGCCTTATAGGCTTATAGGTATACTATATGGGTAAATACTAGGGTATTCGCCTAGTATAGATTAGGATACCCTGGTATAGCAAGGTATGGACCCAAAAGTCTAGGTTTGACCTAATTTAACCCAGATTGACTAGTTTGACCCTAAAGGTCAACTTTTAAGTCAAATTGACCTAGTTTGACCACATAGACCTAGTATTGACCTAGAATCGACCTAAAATGCATATTTCGTCTTAGATAATCATGTTTAACACACCAAAACACTAATCAACATTAATATATTATGTAGGTCTTTGTGACTCCACTTTGGACCTATATTAACATTTACTGTTCAGGACCGTAGGCGAGTACATTCTCTGATAGTTTCCATTATTTGATTACTACTATAATTTAAGTATTTAGAAATATTGCTTATAATTTTTGACATGATGGTACATAGATTAGTATTGTCATTGGATCTTCAGTCATGAGATGTTACCTTGACTCATCGCAATGGTATCGGATATTGTTCCTCGTTGGTATTGGATAACATTGGATAATATTGGTTAACATTGGATACATTGGCTAGTAACGTGTCATGGTTGGATCCATCGTATCAGTTGGGGTGGGAGAAATAATAGTTAGGTATGTGATCAAGAACTATCGATAAGTAGTGTAAATCATCGGCTACTAGCTAATCATACACTTCACGTATGGTTGAGCTACCTTTCCCTAGTGTAAATCATTGAATCTCCTAAGCCGATCATATATTTACTTGGTATTTCAAAACATATTATATATTGTAGTTTTTATATTCAGTTCATCAGTTACATTGCTCTATCCCTGATATTGTAGTTTCTCTTCCATTACTTGTTCGCACTGATTACATTATATTAATGATATTGTCTCAGTTTATTCTTTATCATTTAAAGCATCTTCTATGTTACTGCTTTATAGTTTTTGTCAATTAATTGGAACTGGTCTTAGTGTTTGTACTTCGCTCCAATCCTGACTGAATAACATTTTTTAGAGTATTTAGAGTACTGATGATTATGCCCAGGAGATATCCCTTGGAGCCAGTGCTCGCTGGGGGTGCACCTCCAGTAGTATTTTAGCTAGTAGCTAGGGTTGCTAGATTTGTCTCCAGTTTGATATACTGGAGGAAATGTTATATTTATTCAGGATATGTATTATTCGACTTAGACTTTGTGTTGTGACTTCTCTCCTTCCTTCAACAGACATCTTCTCGACCTAATCCTAAATTCTCTACAAAGCTTCTGTGGCCATGGCGACCTCTCCAGCGCTCACTGTGTAGGCGCAGCACCAGAGCCTTGGCAGTCCGATCGACTAATTAAGCGGCATTGATGACACATATCGGCAGTTCCTAATGAACTTATGGTGATGATGATGATGATCGACTGTTAAGTTTGGACTGAACCTTTGAAAACTTGTCTCTGTTAGATCGATTCTCTCCTGACCGATTTCTTATTTCAAACCAATCGGCCGCTCTTAATCGAATCTTCCACTGAGCCCTAGCTTCATGGGGGTTTTGGCCATGGTGATTGTTTTCTCAGCCGACTGAAGCTTCGTCTCAGCTGGAACGACTCACTCCAGCGAGAATCTCTCCGATGATCTTATGGCAAACTTCTCCACCTACATGTTGGCGATCGACTCCTCGACCAGGTGGCAAGCATCGATGACACGGCGAGGCACAGAGCACAGTAAGGTGTTTCCTTATTCTACTTCTCCTCTTCAATTAATTTCGAAATGTTCTTGATCTTGTTCGAATCGACCAATCAAAATGATCAGTTCGAATTCAATATATTCGTTGGATTCTTGATCCATGATAGTGCTCAATTTATAATCACATCCCAGGGATCGCACGGGAATCTGGGATGAAGCTTTGACTAAATAAATCATATCGATCAATCAAGTTTGATTAGGAATTCGAACTAGTAAGTATTCAAAAATCAATTTCCTTCAAATTCTCATTAGTTTCCTTTGTTTTCTTCAAAATATTGGGTCAGAAATATTAAAATCCATATCGTACTCCTTTATACTGCTGCACACCAATTATTTGAAGAATTATCTGAATAGAAGTTTTAATATCACAGTAGGATACCAGGACACCAGAAAGTGGACACGACTAGGTTGGATCATCAAAACATAAGACACAGGTATGATCCTCCTATACTCTATTTTAAATTTCAATTAGAATTAGTGTGGTGTCCATATCAGTCGACACAGATAGTTAGGGTACGAACCTAGACTTGTGCGAATACGATGCAACTTTTGTGTCTTGTGTCGAATTTATTTTTAGGACTGTGGTATCAAATTAGACACGAGTAGTAGCTCTATTCTTGGTTTTGGAATACAAGGGCAGCAGGATTATTTGAATTCAAATGAATTCCTGTTTAGAGTCAGGGAATTAGAGATGGGCTCGGGTTGTTGGCCATAAGATTTTTGGACTTCTGAATTAAACTCATGGGCTGGTAAACCAATAGGATTGGGCCTAACCAAATGGGTTGAGCTAATATAGAAATCTTGGTTAAAGTTTTAAATAGCAACTAGGGATTTAGTTTAGTAAATAAATGTAGGTTAAATGTCTACTTAGTGCTTAGAAATATAATTTTAGAAATATAATTTTGAATATTTTCTACAGAGATAATTATGTCCCTTGACACAGATTTTTCGGACCTTAGACTTTACCTCAACGATAATCCAGGCAAGTATACTATAATAGAATCTATACTTTAAACTGTTATGCATGTTTCATATTGGACACATAGGTCACAAGGAGATATTGATTGTACTATTGTTCATTCATTGTACTCACTATTCAATATCGGAGGATCGGGAAAATACATAGGTTACATGTAATCATACCCCATTGTACTTATTGTTGATAGCTTAATCGCACATCGTACACGTGTGATTAAGCCGTACCGTATTGATTGTACTATTGTACTCCCTAAGTCGATCACATGTAAACTATTATTTTAACTCACTATTGTACTTAGACATTTCCATTATTGTACTATCACTACTTTATTTACATATTACCTATTAGTAGCATTGCTTTACAGTTTATTTCATATAATTTATATCGTAGGGTTGTATTTTGCTACTTTCCTGACTAGATGTATTGCAGGTGAGTTTGATGTTGACATGTATATATAGGAACAATTGGTATCAGAGCCAAGTTCTATTTATATAGGTATTGCTATAAGGGAGAGATTGTTAGCCCAATGATTATATCATGTTTTTGAATATGGCTAATCAATTAAGTTTACCATAATGACATCACTAATAAACATGTAATCACTATCATGTTACTACTTTAACTTAGCATTGTCCTAATGTTCTGTATCAGTCATATTGTTTTGTTTGCCTAACATGTATTTGTAGACATGCTGTAAGCATGATCAAACATGATCAAACCAGGACATATGTAATGGAGAATTATTGATGGGCTAAAGACGGCGTTATACAAGAAGATTTCTCTGAACCACCTAACGACCTATCCGAGACCTCACATCGGGGGTTCCGCTGCTCGGTCAGCAAACAGGGGTCGAGAGGGCAGCCCCCCCTTCCGTGGGGATTCGGGGGCGAAGCCACCGAAAGGTATTCAGATTTCTAGATCTGTTTATCTTTAGACGACCGTCGTCAAGTGAAAAAGGCATCTTCAAGTCTGCTCGAATATTTAAAGAAAGGCGTCATCAAAGGGCTCTTGGTTTTTCTATTTTATTAATATAATTTTTTATATTTATTGAGTCTAGGAATATGACGTACACTGCGTTGTACTGGCAAATAGGCTACCCAAAAAACTTTTTCAAAATACCCTTTCATTTTGAAAACAAGCCAACTTACAAAAGCCCAAACTACTTTCTAACTGCTTGACTTTTCAAAAAGCCCAAAAACTAATTTGCAAAACCCTAACAGAACTCGGCCAGAGTTCAGCCAGAGTTCGGCCCGAGTTCGACCCGAATTCGGCTAGAGTTCGGTTAGTGAACGTTGCTTTTCGAACTTGGTCCCGCAGTTACGGATCCCAACGAGATTTTTTCATAGAGTTCTGCCCGAATTCTGCCCGAATTCTGTCAGAATTTTGCCTTTGGAAAAACTATAAATAGAGAAGGATTTTGATCATTTCAATACACCAATTCACTTTCATATCTCTTCTCTATAAGCCTACTACTTTTTCCAAAGTGTTCTGAGCTATTCATTTTCAAATCCCAAGCCAGTTAAAATCCTCTAGTCGATTTTCCAGTACGGTACGGTCTAGAAGTTTTAGAGCGATTGTAATCAGAGGCTTGATTGAAGATAGACACTTCACAATTGAAGTTGGTCGAGTACTTCAGATCAAAGCTCGCGTTGTAGAAGTTGCAAGAACTTCGGATGAAAACTTGTGGTGATTTTTTATAGTGGATTCAACTGGAAGCTAGAGTTCTTTCGACTGGACTAGTCCTCACAAGAGGAAAACCAGTATACATCATTGTGTTTGCGTTTGTACTCTCTACTTTTAATTTACATATCTGTGATATATATATATATTATGTGATCTTGTTACTAACATTTTTAAATAGTTAATTTCCGCTGCCTACTCTATTCATCCTCCCTCTAGAGTATTGCGCTTTGCAACTCGTTCCTACAATCGGTCCTATAATTGGTATCAGAGCAATCTTCTTGTATAACGCCGTCTTTGTTCTATCAATAATTCTATATTGCATATGTCCTGGTTTGATTATGTTTGATCATGCTTACAGCATGTCTACAAATACATGTTAGGCAAACAAAACAATATGACTGATACAGAACATTAGGACAATACTAAGTTAAAGTAGTAACATGATAGTGATTACATGTTTATTAGTGATGTTATTATGGAAAACTTAATTGATTAGCCATATTCAAAAACATGATATAATCATTGGGCTAACAGTATACTAGCTACTATGGTCCCACAGATGAGGTGACCAGGGATGACCTAACTCAGGAGGTGGAGCTAGCTGCAGATCAGGAGATCTAGAGCAGTGAGTCTTTGTAGTGTCTTAGTATGATTTTATAATGTTTGATATTGTACTGTGTAGTTGGATGACTGTAATAATAGCTTAGGAAGTACTTTATCTTTTACCGGATCTGTTTCCGGAGATTTATTGTAGAAGTGTACTCCTAAAGTATAGTAAAACTTTATGATGTGTTGTGATGCTATATAGTACGTGATAGTGTTGTGATGAGGATTGATCTTATATCTTGGAAGATTATTGAGGTCTAGACAACTGACTACTGCCGTCAACGATGGTGTAGACTGGACGTGTCCGTCTCATATCCAGTTATCTGGAAGCGAGACGTGACATATTTTTCGTGGTGGCCCATGCAGGTACTTCCTAATAGTTACTTAGGCTTTAGAGTACTATTGGGAACCCTGCTAGAATAAGAACTCATCACAACATAGGACCCATTACATACTGTTTATTTACTGCTTTTATATTATTTTGTGTGGATACTTACGTACCTTCCTCAATTCCAGAGAATGGTATGATCGAAAGGCCGTCCTACCAGGAGAGCGACTACAGAAGGAGCATCTACCTCCCGTCCCATGATTTGGGATACACCTGAGACCCTTTCCCCACCTCCACCACCTCTATTTTTGACCCAGACTCTGGGGCCCATGCCTACGAAGGGATCCCAGTTCTACGACTTTATGAAGGGTATGATGGAGACCCAGAGAGAGCAGACCGCCCATATGAGGCAGAGCATAGAGAATGCTCACCAAGTCACTTTCGCCACGATAGACAAAGTGACTGCCCAGCAACAGCAGCCACCTCCACCACCCTATAGCCTACCCAACCCAAGTTTGGCTCCATCCTAGACTTCAAAAAGCTAGGACCCCGAGACTTTTGTGACACCGAGGGCATCATATATACCGACGAGTGGTTAGAGGATATAGAGAGACTCCTCTGTGTTTTCCGGCTTTCCGAGGATTTGAAGATAGAAGCCGTAGGCCTTCAGTTTCGCGAATAGCTAGCACATGGTTTAGGAATGACCCCAAGCTTGCAGTGATAGGCCTTACCTGGGCAAGGTTTAGGAAGATATTTCAGTAGAGATTATTTCTCCTGCAGCTAGGGAGATTCTGGAATATCAATTCCAGAATTTAGACCAGGGGAACCGGACAATTGAAGAGTATGCCGCAGAGTTCAATCGACAGAGCCGGTTTACAGAATATATGGTTCAAGACCTTGAGATTCGGGCTAGGAGGTTTTGACATGGTTTAAACCATAAGCTTCACATCTATGTCATTGCTAATGGCATGAAGACTTATGTAGAGATTTTGACTATAGCACACGGGTTGGAGGTCAACTTAGGCCTTCAATCAAAGAGAGACAAAGAGACTTTTGGGGGCAGTAGCAGTGGTGGATTTGCCAAACGTCTACACATTCCTCCGAGACCTACTCAGCATTCCCAGCCCCAGTATCGTCCACCTATTCGAGGCCCCGTACCACCACCTCAGAGACCGACCTAGGCTGTAGTCACTTGTGCATTCTGCTACAAGCCAGGGTACCACTTTGATATCTGCTGTGTGAGATTGGGACATTGCTTACCCTGTGGGTCTACTACCCACCAAGTGAGGGACTGTCCTACAGCCTTTACCCGTCAGAGGCCAGCTCAGTAGGGACCACCTGGACAATTGTAGCGAGGACCTCCATTGCCCACACAGCAGCAGAGATTTTCCCAGCACCAGCACCAGCAGGGACAGCAAGGTCGACCATTCATAATGGCAGCTAAGGAGACAGGGGCTACAGGAGATGTGATCCCATGTGATATATTAGTTCATTCCTTTCATGCCCTTGCATTGTTTGATTTAGGCGCATTATATAGCTTCATATCCCTTGAGTTAATGCACAGACACAGTTTAGTACCTACATCTAGAAGGAACTATAGGATCATGACAGGCAGAGGTATAGTACCGGTTAGTTATGCTTGTGATTGTCCAATTAGCATAGCCGGTAGAGAATTTTGATCCTAGCTCCTTGTAATGCCACTTCTGGGATTTGACGTAGTCTTCGAGATGGATTGGTTGAGTGAGCATTATGCCTTCATAGATTGCCATCAGGGAAAAGTGACATTTCGACCACCGAAAGACCTACCCTTTGAGGTTAGGAGGAGTGCTACAGAGAGACTTACAGGAGTCAGCTTTGGGGCAGTTATAGAAGAGAAGAAACTACCACACCCGATCATAGCAGAATTCTTAGATATTTCCCCGATGACTTGCCAGGATTACCTCCAGACTGGGGCATTGAGTTTTTATTAACTTAGTCCCTGGAGCAGAACCAGTATCCCAATATTGTTATAAAATCAACCCTAAGGAAGCAAAGGAGATGAATGAGAAGATTGATGAGCTAGAAGGAAAGGGCTTTATTCGATCGAGTGCTTCACCTTAGGGAGCGCTGGTCCTATTTATGCCTAAGAAGGACAGGACTGTTAGGATGTGCATAGATTATCGGGCCCTCAACAATATTACCATCAAAAATAAATACCCATTACCCCGAACATATGAGCTTTTTGATCAGTTGAGTGGGGCTAAGTCTTTTCCAAGATAGATCTACGATCAGGGTATCATCAGGTGAAGGTCAGAGAGCAGGACATTCCCAAGACTATATTCAACACCCGGTATGGATAGTATGAGTTCTTAGTCATGCCCTTCAGACTCACTAATGCTCCAACAGTCTTCACGAATCTTATGAACAAGGTTTTCCACCAGTACTTAGACAAATTCATGGTGGTATTCATAGACGACATTTTGATCTATTCTAAGACCTCGGAGGAGCAAGAAGTGCACTTGAGGATAGTTTTGGGTATTCTGAGGAAGAAGAAGTTGTATGGGAAACTTTCTAAATATGAGTTTTTCCTAGATCGGGTGGAATTTTTGGGGCACGTAGTGATGGGAGATGGCATATTAGTGGATCCGAAGAAGATCGAGGTAGTGAAGTCATGGGCTACTCCCAGCTCGGTAGCAGATATTAGAAGCTTCTTGGGATTGGCAGGATATTGCAAGAAGTTTGTATAGGATTTTGCTAAGATTGCAGACCAATAACCAGGCTCACTCAGAATGATGAGGTGTTTATTTGGACAGAGGCTTGCAAGACAACTTTTAAAGAGTTAAAGAAGAGATTGACTACGGCTCCCATGCTAGACTTGCCTTCTGGATCATGAGGGTTTTCTATATACAGTGATACATCAGGAAAGGGATTGGGGTGCGTACTAGAGCAGAACAAAAGGGTGATAGCATATGCTTCTCGGTAGCTGAGGCCACATGAGAAGAACTATCTGACCCATGACCTAGAACTTGTAGCGGTCATCTTTGCCTTAAAGTTGTGAAAGCACTACCTTTATGGAATGAGAGTAGAGATATTTACAGACCACAAAAGTCTGAAATATGTCTTTACTCAGAAAGGGTTGAATATGAGATAGAGAAGGTGGCTGGAGCTTATGAAGAAATTTGACATCAACCTACAGTATCATCCAGGGAAGGCTAATGTCGTAGCAGATGCACTTAGCCGATATCATATGGCTATAATTTTGACTATGGAGCAGCATCTTCTGGAAGACTTAGAGAGCTTGGGGATTGAGGTCATTATTCCAGAGTTTGAGAGACAGATGATGAACATACAGGTTCAGTCTGGATTGATGGAGAAGATCAAGGAGGCCCAGTTTCTTAATGAAGGTCTTCGCAGCCTTTGGATTCAGGTGCAGGAAGGATTACTGGACGACTTTACCATAGCAGAGGATAGTTCACTTAGGCATGGTACTCGATTGTGTGTGTCTAATGGTAGCTTGAGAGATGAAGTCATGCAGGAGGCTCATCAGTCACAGTATTCTATTCATCCAAGGGCAACGAAGATGTACATGGACCTTCGTAAGCATGTATGGTGGTATAGGATAAAAAGGAAAGTAGCCAGATTTGTCTCCAGATGTTTAGTATGCCAGCAGGTTAAAGATGAACGTCAGAGACCCGAAGGATTACTCCAGCCTTTTCCTATCCCAAAATGGAAGTGGAAAGATATCACCATGGATTTTGTCTTAGGCTTACCACGAACACACCGCAAAAAAGACGTTATATGGGTCATAGTGGATAGACTGACAAATTAGCTCACTTCATTCCATTCAAGGTAAGGTTGTCGACTAAGAGACTAGCTGAGCTCTACATAAGACAGATTGTGCGGATTCATGGGGTTCCAATTAGCATTATTTTAGGCAGAGATAGCAGGTTTATTTTATACTTCTAGAAGAGCCTGCAGTAGAGTTTGTACACTCATTTGAAGTTCAGTATTGCTTACCACCCACAGACAGATAGCCTATTCGAGAGGATGATTCAGACCTTAGAGGATATGTTGAGGGTATGTACTTTAGACTTTAAAGGATCTTGGGAAGACCATTAATTGCACCTGGTGGAGTTTGCCTATAATAACAGTTATCAGGCTAGTTTAGGCATGACACCTTTTGAGGCGTTGTATGGTCGATGGTGTCGGACGCCTTTATCTTGGGATGATGTAGGTGAGATAATTTTGCTTAGGCCAAAAATGGCAGTGGATGCAGCAGACATGGTCAGACTGATTAGGGACAGACTCAAATTTTCTCAGGACAGGCAGAAACACTGGACAGACAGTCATCGCATGCCCTAGAGTTCGTTATTGGAGATTTTGTTTTCCTGAGGATATCCCCTGCCTAAGGCACCATCAGGTTCGGAAAGAAGGGAAAGCTTAGTCCTCGATATATTGGCCTATTTGAGATAGTAGAGACAGTGGGTCCAATGGCATACAGGTTGGCACTTCCACCTAGTCTGGAGGTGGTCATAATGTCTTCCATATTTCTCATCTCAGGCGGTACGTTACAGATCCCAGTCATATTATAGATAATTCAAAGCTTGAGGTGGGACCCAGCCTCATATACGAGGAACAGCCTGTTGAGATTTTGGATCGTAAGGAGAAGCAGTTGCGAAACCAGACCATAGCATTGGTCAGAGTAGCTTGGAGGCATCACTCACCTGAAGAGTCTATATAGGAGAGAGAGGATGAGATAAGGGAGAGATATCCATATTTGTTTAAGAATTTTATTTGATGTACTTGTCTATCTGCACTCCTTAAATTTTGAGGACGAAATTTTCTAAGGAGGGTAGGCTTGTAACTTTCTTTTTTCGAATTTTTAATAAAATTCCTTCTTTGACCTATTTTATTTTTCCTATTAATTATTCATCCTTAGTCATGGTAAGAGGGAAGGGCGATTTGGTAATTAAAGTAGTAGTAGGAAGTTTCTAGATGTCTAATTATTCATGAGGGTTAATTATTTAGCCATGTGACTAATTCCCAAAGTTAGTTATAACTAACTAACCAAATCCTAACAACCTCCTAACAAACCCCCCACTTTCTTGCTAACTACCTAACTAACTTGTTCTAATTCCTAACTAATTCTAACAAACTTTCTAACAACCTAACTCCTAACCATTTTCTTAATGGAGAAAAGAGTTAGTTAAGCAATTTTATTAAGTTTGTAATAATGAGATTGTTTCTGTAATTTTGGAGAGTCGTTTTGCAATTAGGGAAATGTTTCTCTCCTCTACCTAAATAAGAACACTGACCCCCTGTTCGTTCATCATTCACACATATTGGGCGAAGCCCTATCGAAATTGATTCTAACCACTCCTTCTTCATTTCCCTACTCTTCTCCTTCCTTCCATCGACATCTTCTCGAATACTAACCATAAGTTCTCCTTAAAGCTTCTGTGGCCATGGTGACCTCTCCAGAACTCACTGTGTAGGCACAGCACCGAAGCCTTGACAGCCCGGTCGACTGATCTGGCGGCATCGACGATACGTCTTGGCGGTTCCCAATGAACTCACGGCGATGACAACGATGATCGACTGGTAAGTTTGGAATAAACCTTTGAAAACTTGTCTCTATAAGATCGATTCTCTTCTGATCGATTTTTTGTTTCAAACCAATCGGCCGCTCTTGATCGAAGCTTCCACTGAGCCCTAGCTTCATGGGGGTTTTGTACATGGCGATTGCTTTCTCAGCCGACTGAAGCTTTATCTCAGCTAGGAACGACTCGCTCCGGCGAGAATCTCTCCGATGATCTTGTGGCGATATTCTCCACCGATGTGTTAGCGATCGACTCCTCGACCAGGCGGCAAGCATTGACGACACGGCGAGGCACATAGCACAGTAAGGTATTTCTTTATTCTACTTCTCCTCTTCAATTGATTTCGAAATGTTCTTGATCTTGTTTGAATTTGCCAATCAAAGTCATCAGTTTGAATTCAATCTGTCACGACCCGCACTTGCTTTTTGGATACAAGTTTGTGTCCAAGTCCAGCCTATGTCATAGTGTAGGTGGTAGAACGCTGTCTAGTATACACGAGTCACAACAATCAGAAAACACATGGTAATATATATCTTATCCACAAAAAATAAAAGATACAGCTAAGATCAATGAATGACAATAGTAATATAAACTGAATGTTTCCAAGTTATCAAGAATCCAAGTCATGTTCGCTGGATACAAATCCACTACCAGTAGACGAAAATAAAATAAAGACATGAAGTAAAATAACTGAGTCCAAACTGCTAATCGTCAATGACAACCTCAGCTGCAGGGCACCGTAGTCTGATGCTGACTCAAACCTGCTCATCTGCACCTGGATCAAACTCGGCTAAACCTGAAGAGATTATTAGGTCCTCAGGGGACTAGCAAGATACATAAAACATGCCTATCTAACAGTTTATCATGCATGAAGAAAATACAGGATATAAACAAGAAAAGACTAAGCAAATATGATACACGAATATATGAACAACTACGCATAAATGAACTGCTGGAAGAACATGTGAACAAGAGATCAACGAATACCAAACCCTTGCCCCGAGTATGGACTCGCAGGTTTGAACTAATCACCAACCCTCGCCCCGAGTGTGGACTCGCAGGTTTGAACTAATCACCAACCCTCGCCCCGAGTGTGGACTCGCAGGTTAGTTCAAGACAAACATCCTCGCCCCGAGTGTGGTCGCAGGTGCAAACAGTCAACCCTCGCCCCGAGTGTGGACTCGCAGGTTGAGAAAATCGAAACAAGGAAAGCAGTTCAGTTATAACACACGTATTCTATGACACGACTCAATTAAGTATGGGTGAGAATAGATCCAATTATGAACTACAAGGCTAATCGTGAACAAGGGCTATATGTCAATGAAGCAACTCAACTAGTATATATAATATGAAAAAGCACATGTCAGCAATCAATCAAAAGATACTGGATAATGAAAGAAAATGCATGTAAATAAAGCTGTAGGCAAGGTATACTTGTATGTGGTCCTGAGCTGCAGACACGGGTCAAGAGCTGAGTCATAGTCTCCAAAACCTATATTATGAATTAACAAATCAATAGATACATTTTGGGGAAAAATAGTAATTTATCTATCTCATGTTTTAGTTGCTAGGTTCATCAATTTCTTCTCTACTTATCTTCCTACATCTACCACCGTGGTCTCTTGGATTCTTGGTTCAACCTATATGATTATTGATATGATTACTCAGGTTTGTTTTTACCCCCAAGCATGTACTGTGGTTATGGTGTTTGCTACCACATCATACCCTAGTTCATTTTGCAATATTATACTCTATTTGATATACACTTATAGTTATGCTTGTTTTCTCTAGACAATGGAACAGGGATATCCTATTGGTCAATTTCTTCCTACAGTAAACACATGACAGGTACTACCTACACCTCACATTAGATTATAAGGAGGTATCAATTTGCATACCCATCTTCTTACCCTTTGACCTCTAGTAATATCACTTGTCAGGGCCTAACTCTACTGGTTTTGGCCTTATAGTTTATGGCACTACTGTTATATAAATAAATATCACGTTCCATAGTTAATGACATGAGTAACTGTCCATGTATATTCCTATAGGTATACTGTCTTACCACTCCTACTCTTCCCATGAACCCTCTATATGTATAGGTGTTTGTCATCCCCAACCCAGGTTCTGGGTTACCTACTGCTACCAGATACAAGCTATGTTGGGATCTGCTCTCTCTTGTTAGTCTCTGATGCATTAATTGCCCGAAACTTATTTCCTATACTTGTTATAACCTACTTATTTCGGAGTATCCTGTCCTCTTTAATTGGCATGGGAAAGCTCAAGTCTCGAATACTCCCTATGTCCTAATACTGATGTTACTACCCACAACTACCTAGAGTACACTCTTACTCACATGTCATATGTTTAACCCAGGCCTACTGTTTAGGTTTAGCTACTGCATCTCCTGCTTCACACAACCAACTGGTCCCATCCCTTACTCTCAAATGCATACCTTGATACAAATATACTAATTCTGACACTATGATATTCTATTGATACTTGTTATCCTATGCTTAACTAGCACCTGTAGTTAATTACCTATGCCAACATATCTTTCTTGAGTAAGTGAGCCACTCTTATTAATCTGGTGGATATTACTCAACCTGTATCAATAGATACTTGGTCAAGTATTATCTGGTACAAGGCCATGTGTCTTAGACATGTGGATACATGAGTGTATACCTACCCTAGCCTGTACCAGGTGCACAGTCCCCCCCCCCCCCAGTTTATTTCTTGTACCCTGTTGTTAGCATAACCCAGGGTCTGTACAACTTCATCTAAACCTCACATGCCATGCATTCGAAATCCAAAGGGTAAATTGAAGACTTCACCTTTACACCCTAGAAACTAATACACCCCATATGAGTTGACATACAAATCTAGCCCATGTACTTGACATCGGACACAAGTTTTGTTTCACCAAGGTTGCCCCCAATTCAAGATACTCATATACATGAATATATCTCAGGTTGACTGATACATGAATGTACCTCTCACCTACTGGGATGAGGTTTATTGCTTTTTCGACCTATACTTACTAGAATCTACTTCCTTATACTCTCAATTTCCCTCTAACCTTTCACTTTATACGCTTGGTACATGTGACTAGCCTATCCCTAGGCATTATCCAGGTATCAGAGCACCCCTATACTGGTTCACTCAATCAAACCCGCACATGGACACTACCGTCTATTGTCTATGCCTTCTACTATTCTCTGCTCTCTTAACCACGAGTAACATACCCATCAATAGTCTTGTAATGCTTATGGAACAACTACCCTACTAGCACAGGGTGTCATATGCTATTGGCACATGATTCCTGCAACCTCCCTGCCATAGGCTACAACCCTATACATATAGGACTGATACCCCTAACTGGCTGTCCCCTATTCCTACTTGTTGGTCATTGCTTCAACTGTAATTTCATTTAAGACGGGGTATTTGATTCGACCACTGGGTTATCTAATACTAAGGTTGCCTTTTAACATTGATGCTAACTGGTACTTCTTATACTATTAATCGTAGGGTCTTGAGATGGTGTACCAGGTCTCCTCTAACCTACTGCCATAGGGACACATCCTCCACGAGGTGACCTATGAATACCGTAAAGAACTAATAGGTCAAAGGGCCAGATATGAGTACTGCCCCCTTCCTTTAGTCTTTTCTAGGAATATTATCAAATACTAATTGATCCCAGACCCAAGTTTGCTATTGGTAGGAATTCATAAGCATTTTAAAATAGTAAATGGTTACCTCTTGGTGTTGACGACAGGTTTGAATTATTTCTCGATCAAATGGGAACTTCCTCAGCTTTCCTCCTTGATTGTTCTTGTGAGGGGAGAAGTAGGGATACTAGGGTTCAGGGGGAAAAAGTCGACTGCTATCCCCTCCTATATATATACTAGTGTTTGATCAATTAGAGGAGATAAGAAGAATCCGATTTGATTTCATCTAAGGTTTGGAGAGTAGTATCTTTGAATTCAAATCGAATTCAAACACAAGAGGTTTGAGAGTTTCGGTTCAAAAGAAGAATCTGAACTAAGGATGTTTGCACTAGGGTCCCTGGACTTCAGGTTTTTTATAAAATCCTACCTTGACAACTTTATTTTATATTACAAATATTATCTAAACTAAATTAACAATGAGGATAGATATAAGTATTTAAGAAAATGTACCAACAGGAAAGATTTTGGTTCAAAGACTCACACAATCTGTTCGTTGTATTCTTGATTCATGATAGTGCTCAATTTATGATCAAATCCCAAGGATCGCATGGAAATCTAGGATCAAGCTGTAACTAAACAAATTAGACCGATAAATCAAGTTTGATCTGGAATTTGAACTAGCAAGTATTCAAAATCAATTTCCTTTGATTTCTTATTGGCTTCCTTTTCTTTCTTCAAAATATTGGGTAAGAACTATTAAAATCCACATCGAACTCCTTATTTGTACTGTTGCATACCAACTTTTTGAAGAATTATCTGAACAGAGTTTTTTATGTCACAGTAGGACACCAGGACGTAAGGAAGTGGACAATGCTAGGTTAGATCATCAAAACCTAAGACATAGGTACGATCCTCCTATACTCTGTTTTAAATTTCAATTAGAATTAGTGTGGTGTCCATATCAGTCGACACAGACAGTTGGGTACGAACTAGGACTCATGTGAATACGATGCAACTTTTGTGTCTTGTGTCGAATTCATGTTTAGGACTGCAGTATCAAATTAGACACGAGTAGTGGCTCTATTCTTGGTTTTGGAATACAAGGGCAACGGGAGAATTTGAATTCAAATGAATTCCTATTTAAAGCAGGGAATTAGAGATGGGCTCGGGTTGTTGGCTATAAGATTTTTGGACTTCTGAATTAAACTCATGGGCTGGTAAACCAATAGGATTAGACCTAACCAAATGGGTTGAGCCAATGTAGAAATCTAGGTTAAAGTTTTAAATAGCAAATAGGGATTTAGTTTAGTAAATAAATGTAGGTTAAATGTCTACTTAGTGCTTAGAAATAGAATTTTAGAAATAGATTTTTGAATATTTTCTAAAGAGATAATTATGTCCCTTGATACAGATTTTTCGGACCTTAGACTTTACCTCTACGATAATCCAGGCAAGTACACTACGATGGAATCTATATTTTAAACTGTTATGCATGCTTCATATTGGACACATAGGCCACACGGAGATATTGGTTGTACTATTGTTCTTTTATTGTACTCACTATTCATTGTCGAGGGAGTGGGGAAATATATAGGTTACATGTGATCATACCCCATTATACTTATTTTTGATAGCTTAATCGCACATCGTGCATGTATAATTAAGCCGTACCGTACTGATTGTACTATTATTCTATTGTACTCCCTAAGCCGATCACATGTAAACTATTATTTCAACTCACTATTGTACTTGGACATTTCCATTGTTGTATTGTCACTACTGTATTTATATATTAGCTATTAGTAGCATTATTTTACAGTTTATTTCGTATAATTCATATCGTAGGGTTGTACTTTGCTCCTTTCCTGATTGGATGTGTTGCAGGTGAGTTTGACGCTGACATGTATACTAGCTACTATGGTCCCACAGATGAGGTGACTAGGGATGACCTAGATCAGGAGGTGGAGCCAACTGCGGATCCAGGAGATCTAGAGCAGTGTGTCTTTATAGTGTCTTAGGATGATTTGTACTGATTGATGTTGTCCTGTATAGTTGGATGACTGTAATAATAGCTTAGGAAGCACTTTATCCTTTATCGGATCTGTTTCCAGAGATTCATTGTAAAAGTATACTCCTAAAGCATAGTTGTGAGCCCCCTGAATTTTAGGGTTTATTTTAATTTTTTTTTAAAAATTAAATGAATTATTTTCAATAAATAGTTTTATTATAATTGGTTTTGATCATTGATGTACTTCTCTGTGACTTTGATTTTTGGAGCGCCAGAGATGTCAATCTCTTGAAACGCTCTTCATGAGTTTTTATCTAGACAAGTTTATCTTTATGTTGATATATCATGTCCCACTCAAACTTGTTCCCTTGTATTCTATTTGCATCGCACAACTTTTGGGTCAATTTAGGCCATTTGATCATATACCGAAAAATATGACCTAACTTCCAATTTAATTTTGGGGCTCGACATTGATCCAACATAAACGATCCAATATATGGTTTTGACCTATTTTGAGCTTACTACGCACATGCCACTTGTGTGCCATCTAAATGAGCTCCCCCATGCTAGTATTTCACCAATGATTATAAATGACTAAATTTGTAGTCATAACCATACCTAGCCCAATTTCATTCCAAACTAACCCAAATGAACCCAACCCAAAGTCCGTAAACACCAACTCAAATTCATGGGGATACCCTCTGATACACCAAAACACCATACACCAATTTTCCCCCTCTTTGCATAGGTACTATGCATTATTATATAGCTACTATAAATCCTAGCCATTGGTTTATCCTTCATCAATCCACTCCACCCATTCTTACATGACAATATACTTGACCTAAAACCCTAACACTCCTCACAGAAGTCGGCCCTAACTCCCATGCACCATCTCTCTCCTTCATTAAATAAAATTCTCTCTCCTTCCAAACACACTCACAGCCAACCACTCATTTCATATACAAACTCATTTATTTTCTCCTCCTTACTACAGTAGCTCTTCTTAAACTCCTCAAGTCGATAGCTCTTTTTCCCCCCTTAAACCCTAAAGTCCATCACCTTTATCTCCATTCCATCACCATCTCCATTTCTTCACTTCTCCTCCTTCTTTTCTTTCTAGCCTTAGAAATCCATAACCCTAAAAACCGAAAACCCTTTCACCCATCCTCCTCCTTTTTTTTTGTGCAGCCATACCGTTGCGAGCTGATGGCCAAAGCAGCGGCGTACTCGACGAACGACGGTCATACCTGACGCCACACAGGACAGCCCGAGCTGTATGGTATAGTGGTTGTACGGCGCTGCCTTCTCCCAAGCGCGACCAGTCTCCCACCTCACAATGCTGCAGCAGCATCCCTCCCGACGCCAGTCGCAACCACTACCTCTGGCGACCATCCAGGAGGATCTCCGGTGCCGGCCAACCTCCCTCCAGGCTGACTTCCCTCTCCATAGCAGCTAAAGCTGCTGTTGCAGCCGCTGTTTCGTACAAACTGCTGTGGACATGCTGCCGTTTCGAGGCTCCTCGCCGATGGCTTCCATCGCGCCGCCTCCCCGTATATCATCGTTCCACCACTTACCTTTCGGTGACCCCCATGCACCACAGCACATCACCCCGGCATCCATCCGTATGACGAGAAGTCGATTTCAACGTTTATGTCGAAATTCCTCCATGACGTGCATTTTCAAAAGTCGAAATGCACATTTTGGGACAGCGACTTTGTGCACAATTTCTGAACGATCCGACTGTTAGATCGTCAAACTATTTTCTCTGTTGTAATCTTGTTTTATAGATCTACCTTCACCCAAAGTTTCAGCCGTTATTTCGTTCATTTGATATGTCAAAATCGGCCGCCAAGTTGCCGAAATAATTATGTTTATTTTGGACAGTTTTGTGGATCCAACTTCGTGATTTGTATCTCCGCCATCGTAGCTCTATTTGATGCACCACTAGTTTCTATGCACAACTAGTATAACCAATTACTTGTCCATAAAGTTTTGTTTCATTGTGAGCTCGTTTGATTGGTTGAATTTGAGGCCAAAGTTGGCCATCCGAATTCGTAATTTCCAACTTGTAAAATTCTAATTTTGAATCCGTGACTTCAAATTCCAATTCTGACACCACCAGTAGACTCGTGACATCATTCTTACACTAATTTATATATAATTTGCTGAGTTTGAAGGACATGGGATCCAGTACGCATTTTGGTGCAAATGGGGTCCTAATGTCCGGGTTAACGGGCCATTTTGTGATCGGCTCATCGAAATCTAGTTTTGGATATACCCTTGGATTTGTATCGTCATTCTGGACTCATTGACATGTATTTTGCTGGATTTAGGGGACTTTGGCTCTGGCATGTATTTTTGTGCAAACCGGATTCCAACGTCCTGATCAATGGGTCATTTGAGATCGGCTCATTGGAATCCAATTTCGGATGTACCGTTAGGTTTGTAACATCATTCTGAACTTGTAAACATATAGTTTACTAGGTTTAGTGGACTTGTATCCTGGCACATTTTTTGGTACAAAATGGGTCCAATGACGGACATCATTTTAACCCAAAATTATCATTTTGCCTATGTGTCCAAATTGGACTTATGGTAGGCTATTCTAGCTAATTTGACCATTCTGAACATGTTGGTGAAGTTTGTTTTATCATCCTATGATGTCTGTAGATTTTTCTTTGTGTCACTATTAATTATAATTAATTCATATTCATGTTCGTATCTTGGAATCCGTGCGTCGAAACTGAGATCAGTCGATTCCAGTGATCTCACATCGCTAAAATTGACAATTAGCCTAGTTTGACCACGGAGACCTAGTATTGACCTAGAGTTGATCTAGAATGCATATTTTATTATAGGTATCCATGTTTAACATACCAAAGCATTAATTAACATTAGAATCTCATATTTAGGTGTTTGTGATTCTACTTTGGGCCTCCATTCATACTTGTTGCTCAGGACCACAGGCGAGTACACTCTCTGATAATTTCTAATATTTTGATTACCAATATAATTCAAGTATTTAGAAATATTACTTATAATTCTTGACACGATGGTACACGGATTAGTATTGTCATTGGATCTTCAGTCATGAAATGTTACCTTAACTCATCGCAATGGTATCGGATACTGTTCTTATTAGTATTGGATAACATTGGATATTATTGGGTAATACTGGAATATTGGATAACATTGGATACATTAGCTAGTAATGTGCCATGGTTGGATCCATCGTATCAGTCGGGGCAGGAGAAATACTAGTTAGGTATGTGATCAAGAACTATCGACAAGTAGTGTAAATCATCGACTACTAGCTAATCATGTACTTCACATATGATTGAGCTAGCTTTTCTTAGTGTAAATTATTGAATCTCCCAAGCCGATCACATATGTATCGATATTTTAAAACACATTGATATCATAGTTTTCATATTTAGTTCATCGGTTACATTGCTCTATCCCTGATATTATAGTTCTACTTGTATTTCTTGTTAGCACTGGTTACATTCTATCGATTAAACTGCTTGTCTCTTTTTGCCTATCTCTCTTTGTTACTTTATTACATCAGTTATGTTTCCTCATCGTATATAGCATTCTCTTTATCACTGCTTTATAGTCTTTGTCAATTTAAGTGGAACTGCTGTTAGTTTATGTACTTCGCTCTAATCCTGACTGGATAACCAATATTTTTAGGAGTTATTATGCCTCCACATACTTGGACCACATGATGATGCTAGCTGAGACAGGTTCTCGATGTCCCATTTACCGTGAGTTGTCTTCTGGGAGCTCTAGGCCATTATTCCTTATTTAGATTCATGTTTCGTTGTCGAATTTGTCTCAGACACATTCTTAATATGTATGATCATTTGTAGATTCTAGTTGATTTAATGATACTGATATCTTTTCTTATTCATATTTCCTTTAGATGTATATGATTTGAGTACATGTTGTTATTATAGATCATTTAGATGTTGAGATAATTGTTGGGTACTTGACAGCGCTCTACTGCCGATACTGTGACGTAGGCTGGGCGTGGCCTACGTACTTGTGCTCGATATCCAGGTGCGGGTCGTGACAATAGTGAAACTCTGTGATGTGCTGTGATGCTATATAGTACGTGATACTGTTATGATGAGGATTGATCTTATATCTTGGAAGATTATTAAGGTCTAGACAATTGACTACCGCCGTCAACGACGGTGTAGGCTGGACGTGTCCGCCCCGTATCCAGTTATCTGGGAGCGAGATGTGACAAGTACCCCAAAGCTTCTCTACCAGTTCAACAGTCGACTCAGTACGAATAACCTAGAGGGGTACGACAATAGGAGCAAGGTCATGCATTTATGGTAGTGGAACAACCCCAAAACTCTAGCATTGGAGATGAAGGTAACTTGCATGGATTTCGTAGAGTTACTTTTAGAACCTTTGTTTGATTATAATGCATGCATGATATAGTATAATTATAGATATTGCTAGGTTCATATTAAGTCATAGTCCTTTCCCTAAAATTATGAATGTATGTTTTTGAGATAAGAACGATAATATAAGATAGAGTTTTGAATAGTTCTAGGTGGTAGTTAGAGCAACCGTAGGTTGAGTCTTGTCCTTATGCTTGGTTGTTTGCTAGAGCTAGGTCGCTTTGATTTTTGGGGACCAGAATATTTTAAGGGGGTAGCTTGTAGCATCTGCTACCCTAGAAACCCTAATTGAGAATTGGGATTTTTTTATTTTTAGTTTAAAATAGAAACCCTAATTTAAAAAATTAACAAATTATAAAACAAAGAAAAGGTGATAATTGTTATGTTTCGGGAATACTGGAACAATTTTCATAAACCTCTAACAAAGTAATGATATGCCAAGACTTGAACCTAACTATAGCATTTGCTACCAAAAATCTCAAATTAGCAAATTAGAACCCTAAAAATACAACTGAATACAATAGGTTATTGTGGGGCTAAATGCTGTAAAAAAAAGTACTTTAGAATAGCTTAGTTGAATCTTTGGGAATCAATTATGAATATTTAGAGGCCTAAAACAATGTATTAATATTTAATTCTAGGCTTAAGAAATTTTAAAATAAATATTGATAGAATTTAGACCCTAATTTTTATCCTAGGCTAAAATTGATGAATTTAAGTTTCTCATATTTATTAGGAATTTTTAGAGGCCATCTGCTATTTATTTGGAGTTAAAATATTTTAAAAAATGTTTATAAATTAAGTTTCATGTACACAATTAAATTCAAAAAAGAAAAATAAATAAAAGACCACCCCCACTCGATTTTTTTGCACCCACGGTGCACCCAGGCAAGGGGTCTGATTGCCATGACTGAGACAATAGTTGTGGGGGCTACGTGCTAGTGGGGCACGTGGCCACTATTGCACCACTGAGCGAGACCCGAGTGGTACTCCTGGCCCACTGGCTAGTGAGAGATCACGTACGGGTGCGGGCCTACCTATCGGTATCATACCCTACTCACACCAAATCATATCTGGTCATTGATATCAGGATCAATTAAATCTTTGCCACTAAAAAATTCTTAGGTTTTATAAAAAAGGATTTTAGTTTAGGGGTTTTTTTATTCTTTAAGAAATTTGAGAGGAGGTTTCTAACAATAGGTCCTAGGAGAAATTTTGGATTTGCTTGAGGATTCGAGTGACCAAACGAGATTATTTTGAGCTAAAATTTTGTGAGTACCTTCCTCTCTATGTCCCCTTTCTAGATCATATTCCTAAATTAGGTTTAACGATTGCTTGGCTCCTTAAATATTTCTTACTAAAACATGTTTACATCAGAACCTACCGTCAGTATTTTAGCCATAATTCCTAGATAACTTAGAATTTTTTACTCATAATAATTTTTACGAAAGTTAACATGTGTAGATAACATAATCTAAAATTGGTAAGAAAAAATAATAATAATAGATTTTTTATGGTTTACCTAAGGAAGATTGCACAGATTTAATCGTTTGAGAAATTAGGTAACTTGTAGGTGTTATAACTCGAAATTGATATGTTATATTTGTATGAAATTTTGTGAGCATTATAATAGTTATGTGAAATAGTATTGACCAAACCTTTAGTCTTATAGGACTAGTGGTTTGGGAGAAATCATTATTCCCTTCCATGTTGTCCCGATTTAACGAATTAATTAGTAATAAAATGCTAAGACTTAAAAATCATAGGAATTTGGCTTCGAGGAAATTTATGTATACTGTGGTGATATACATCAACCTAATTTTATTTTCTCAGAATTTTTGAGATTTGTTTGATATTTATTAGGAGTTTTTGAAAACCAAAAGTAAACTAAAAATTCTAAAAGTGGGTCTAAACCTTAGAAACTGCCAGTTAGGTCAACCCTAAGTTACGTATTAATTAATGTTTAACGTCTTGTTTTGTATGATGTTTCACATGAGAATAGTGAGTGAGTGACATACAACCATCTAGAATTTATCAATAGTCACCAAATAGACGGAGCAGGCAAGTACTCATAGATGATTGCACCTTTACACTAGATATTGATATGATCATGTTTCTTGTTCCTTTTATTGTTCATGTTCTAGTTCACTTTGATTATGACATAATTTCATTATTGTTGTTATGCATGATTACTTGTAGCTTTACTCATATCATTATTCGAATTATTTACTCATACATGTTATACATAACTAATCTTTAAATCATGTTATAGTTGGGATTGGGGGAATACAATATGTTGTAGACTGTACTCGTATGATAGATGTTATGCCTCACCACATGACATGCCGTATACCTATTGCCTACTCGAAATATAGCAGTCGGTTTCCCACATGCACTGATATGTCGTACTACCCCTAGCAGTTTACATACCAAACGACATATTTCAAGTGACACAAATTACACGATTACTATTGTTGTTGTTCTATCTCTGTAGTTGTACCATCATTATCGTCATAATTTGTCTTACTTGTACTTATTTGGTACCATTATGTACATGTTATTTGTATCTTCGAGTCATTCATGTTAATGTTTTTTTTAGTGTATTTTCATTTTATTTTCATTTACTTGCTCACTCTTGATTGAATGACTCGAAGAAGTATATATATGATGGTAGACTTTAGAGGAAGACCTATACCCTACACACTATGGGCCCTTGGAGAGAGACAGGTGAGGATGTGGAGCATATTCACAATGGGGACATAGTTGTTTAGTTAGTTTTTCTTATATATTTAGCGGGTCTGTTCCCGAATCTTTATTATGGACTTGGACATTTAAAGGACTTCATGTTATTCTTTGGTTTTGGGCCTACCTATAGTTCCTTTGAACCATTTGGACATTAATTAACTAAATAAATATATGTGGACTTTTAGTATGTCTTTCGTATCCATTATTTCTTCATATATAGTTATTGTAAATGAGTAGAATATAGCATCGTTACAAAATTGTTATGTGATCATTAGAGTGGAATGTGTGGACATATATATTGTGTGAAGATTGATGTTATAGAGATCATATATATATACTTCATGTGGATAATGTTATGATTTTGGGATTCGTATATGCATATTGTTAATTAAAGGTATGAACAACATAATACCGCTGACACTACGGCATAGGCTGGACTTGGACATGTATGCGTACCCAATTATTTAGGAGTAGATCATAACACTAACACATGAGGATCATAGAATAACTTCCCTTAAATTTATAAGTGGTCTATAACTCATACAATAATTATAGAGCCATTAGAATATATTTTTTTCCACGATAAAAAGTGGTAAAATAAAAAAATGCATAAATTACTACGAGCAGCCATAACACTATCTTGACCCTAAACTCTAGAAAATAACTTATTTTGACCTAGACTAGGCCCTAGAATTTTTTTCCATAATTTTTGGAATTACTTTGTTAATTTTTAAGCCAATAAAATGATTTATAATAATTATTTAGAAATTAAACTAAACAAACTATAGGACTTCTATAAATTCTCTAAGAAAATTCCCATATTATTTTTAGCTAAAACGTAGTTAATAGAAACCTAATACCTAAGCTCTAATAAATTTTGGTTAATTTTTAAATTAAAATGAATTTATTATGATTTATCTAAGTTAAAATCTGTTAATAAAAAGAAACAACATAAAAGAAATTAAAAAGAAAATACAAAATAAATCATAATCCTAACCCAACTACCCACCCACCATACTCGAGCCCACCATCGGTCTAACTCCTAGTTTGACCCATATTGGACTCCCTATATATTTTTTTCCCTATATATATATATATATATTTTTTTTCCCATATATTTTTTTTTCTTTTTTTTTTCTAAAAACCAAATCCGGTAGACGACTCCACCCGACCTTGGCCCGGAGGCCGTGGCCACCGCCACCCAGCCACCTCCGTGAGAGGGAGGGCTCGAACCCGGCCTTCACCCCCGGTGCACGGTGGTGTTACCAGTACACCACAACTCGATGTGCCCATATATATATATATATATATATACATATATATATATATATATATATATATATATATATATATATATATATATATATATATATATATATATATATATATATATATATATATATATATATTTGACCCATATTGGACTCCATATATTTTTTTTTCCAATATGGGTCAAATATATATATATATATATATATATATATATATATATATATATATATATATATATATATATATATATATATATATATATATATTGGGAAAAAAAATATATGGAGTCCAATATATATGGAAAAAAAAATATATGGAAAAATATATATATATATATATATATATATATATATATATATATATATATATATATATATATATATATATATATATATATGGAAGCGGATCAAAAGCCCCTTTAGAAAATCCCCTAAAAACTCCCTCACTCTAATCCGTAATTTAAT